>OY759220.1:31702196-32170321 GCA_963662175.1 Aradus depressus
TCATACGAATTGTGGATAGTTTTTTTTATTTTATTTATCATAATGAATACAATTTCTACCTTCCATCCTTTGGTGAACCAGTGCAGTTTCTCTTGTATATTTGTGATTTGTATATGTATGTTAATTCCCATATCACAAAACCGGAGAACATGTAGTGCTACACTAAAAGGACCGAGAGAGGAACAAAAATTTAGTCTTTCTGATAAATCTCTCATAGAAAAATTACGCTAAAAAAAATAAGTTGCGGAAATATTGCGAAAGTACCAGAAAAACAGTTGACAAGGTTAGAATCAAAATGGTCTAAGTGACATTTTTAAAACTTTGAAGAAAGTGTGCATTAAGTGCTTAACTGATTTAAAAAATCTATAATTTATCAAAACCGGAAATATGTTGTCTTCTGCTTTTATGGTGAAAGTTGCTGTTAGCAAACTATAAAATTGAATAAAAATCTTAATTTGAAGGTCACTATTGATATGTTTAAGTTACTTGTTCATGTCACCAAAATGGAGTAAGTGATTAGATCTCAGCACTGGCTAGGATTTCACTTGTACAACTTTTTTCGTGAAGAGAACTATCTTTCTTGTACTCGATTATGCACTTAACGAAAAATTTCGAAAATGTCACTTGGACCATTTTGATTCTAGCCCCGACATGTCCGAGCTTAACTACGAGCATATTGCTTACCACCAGAGCGCTCTTTCGACGCTCTGTTTAGAAGCCGGACCTTTTGGTGAGAGGTCTTTGAGAGTGAGCCTCTTTTAAAGAGTTCTTTTATCTAACTGTTGCCAATTAATTACCAACTCTCAGTATAGTTATTGTGATTCATGCCCGCGCATTAATTTGAAAGTCATATTGTCTACTACCAGAGCGCTCTTTCCTCCCTCTACTGTAGTGCCTACCCATCGTAGGGTTCTGTAACCTGAGATGGTACAGGCTCGGGACCATCGCGCAACCTCCCATCCGAAAGACTGCCTGCTCAGAGTTTATTTACCTCACACTCTCAAATCTATTGAAAGTTATTAATCCTTAAGACCCACTCATGCTTTTCTCGCGTTTAATGTTACTTGTTTTCTGAATATGGCATTTCAAAGAATATACTGTATACCAAAAAAATTGAAAATCACATTAAAAATGAAAGTGGTGCATAAATTCTGGAAAAGTACATTTTCTTTCGGTTTCTGCAGACTTTTCAAACTTCAAATCAAGGCTGACACAATTTGAATTCAGATATTCTATATTATAGAATATTTTAAGTAGTTCTTTAATGATTTGTCACGTTTTTCCTGAAGACTTTTCACCAGGAATCATAACATTCCACAATTTTCTGTCTTTTGACAGGACATTCCTTGGAAAAAAATATGGGGATATTCTTCCTACTGAAGGATATAAGCTGGGCTTATCCTCATACCTGGATTTAGTCATTCTAGCAACGTGGCAATCCCTCCATTTTACTCCGATTTCCGTTAAGGGATTATTGCCCACTGTATATCCTCATCAAAATCCTGAAGAAAAAAATGAATAAAGTAAAAAAATGCATTTAATTTCCATTTTAAAACATTTATTTTAATAAACCTGAAGTTTCAGTTCGCCAATTAAGACCATTTCCTGCAAAAAAAAATCAAAATTAAAGCATAAAAAAAATAAATATCCTTTTAAAACTTTTTATATGCCGCTACTTATCAGAAGTTACGAGCTCTATAATACCGATCTAATATGAAAGGATATAATATTATGAGATAATATTATTATTGTCTCATTCTTCAGTCATATTCAACAGATTGGTATTTCACGTCCCACGACTCAGCTACCTCCTCCTGTCATCCAATATTGGTCGGCGTGCCTCAGGGCTCAATATTAGCCTCTCTCTTATACTCCATGTACACTGTCGACTTACCCACCGATCCTAACACACTAACAGCCACAAACGCAAATGACACTGCCATTCTAGCTTCTAATGCAGACGCTTACACCAAAGTAATATCTCACTAAAATTGAAATTTGGAGTAAGTCATGGAACTTCAACATTACAAAATGTCAACATATAACGTTCATCCTTCGTCGTGGTGACTGCAGGCCATCCACACACTGAAAATCACCCATTGACTCATACCTCTACAATGAAATATTTAGAATTAACATTCGAAAGGAGGCTGACTTGGAACCCTCATAATATAAGTCAACACGACTTACAGTAATATTAAATGGTTGGGTTCTAAATTACCTACTCTACAAACATTCTATATACTCCGGCCTTAATGTATTGGGCAGAACATCAAAAGAATACAGATATTTCAATCCAAAACACTTCGATTGATCGTACAACACCCCCCATAAGCAACAAGACTTTAAACCTCGACTTGAACATCCCAGTCATGAACACAACCACAACACTTATACCAAAGCTTCCACACTAAAACGTATTTCCCAACAATTCGGAAGTTCGCAAAATTTTTTATCTAAATTTACCTAATAACCCTTCAAGAAAGTTAAAGAGAATTTGACCCAGAGATCTCCTTGTTTTTCCTCCCTCAAGCCTTTCATGTTATTTTTTATGTACTCAGCAGCAGGTTTTACATTTCGTTGTATGATTGTGCCTTCAAATAAATAAATACAAAATGTCCATTTTATCGAGAATCTAATGTTGCATAGACACGAAACTATGATTTAACTTATTTTTATTGCTATAAAGTATTAACAGAATATCAAAAAAGTGACTGCTCCTGGTTCGTAGCATTGCCTCATGGAATGGCAGCGCGTGATTCTATTGCAAGGAGCAGCCCATTTAAGGCTTACAAACGTTTATCAAACTGTCTCCGATACAGTTGTTAGCTGGAGCCCCACCGTAGACTTTGTCTTGAATGGGGCTTTCGCCTCGTTTTGCTACAGACGCTATATTAATGAATTCTTCAGGTAGGGGTGTAAAACTATCGATGGTGATATCGATAATATTATAGTATAGTAAAGTATACGATAGTAAATGTTTTTTAAGCAGAAGTGACATCCAGTCACCCTATGTTCATGTATATGCACACATCACGTAGTATGTTAAGTAATATAAAGAAGTCAAATAAACAAGATGTTGTACAGTGTAAGTATCTATAAGTATGTAACTATGTAAGGTTGCGTATTGATGGAAGTCCATATATCACTGGTCAACACAAAGTTCGAAAGCTGGAGCAATAGATTTTTCAAAATTAACTTCCCGTGGTCAAATAGTTGCTTATAGGCTTTCACTAGTGTAGGTCTTGAAGGCATCTCAAATTATGCGATTTAAGAGAATCTACCTCTCGGAGTTTCTTTCGTTGCCGTTGTAAACGCTGTGATGTTTTCTCAACAAGTGATCCGTCAAATTGGAAGTGTTTCCGGTATTTCTGTATTCGGCACTGCACAAACGACATTTAGCCAGTTTTTTTGGACCCACATCCTTATCGAAGTAACTCCACACATCGGACTTCCGTTTACGACTCATTTTTTCAGTTCAAAACAACAAAGCACGCTACAAGAATAGTAAATTTTCAGTTCAAAGCAACGAAACACTCTACAAGAACAGTAAATGTAACCTTCATTCGATTCATTGGACCCCCGAAATACAAAGTCCTTGAACTATCGATAGTTTAACGCCGATAGTATTGAAACTATCGATAGTTCTACATCCCTATCTTTAGGAGCAGGTATTGATGAGATATAGAAAGTGAGATACGTGGCCATTCCAGATCAGAGCGTTGCAAGGACATTGTCCAAAAATGGATAATGGAAAAATTGCAGCAACGTTAGTCACGAAGTTCGAATTGTCGAATGACGTACTCATTATCTCCTGGACGTCTTGGTACTGCCTGATCATTGGATGCTCTTCTTCGAGGAAGAACAGCCTGAACGTAAGGGGGCATCCAGAGACTATGTGGAATTGATTCAGGGAGAGGATCGCATCTGGAACTGGCTCCGGAGACTGACCACCTGGTGTTTAGGCTCCTCCGGTCGTAGCCCCTTGATCCCGAGCTCCTTTCTCAGAGACAGACTGATGTTGCACTCTTGCAAGGCGAAACTTTTACAGTTTAAAAATGTTATTATTCTTTCTTCTACAGCTAAAGAGTAAAACGTTAAATCTTAAAAAGAAAATCTGGAATTGAATTGTTTGAAGTAAAACAAAATGAGAATTGAACTCGTGATGAATTCCGACTTGGTTTTCAGTTTGGGAATGTCTCCCAAACGGTGGATTTAGGGTATCCTTTGAGACAAAGTAAAATGCAATTTCGAATGTTCCCAGCCAAACTAAAATACAGAAGGTAATACGTTTTTTTTTTAAACACATTTATTTAATCTTTTTTTATCACAGATTCTTTTGGAAAACATGGTTAGAGGGGCTGGGGGATTTAAGCTTGTAAAGAAATCTCGTTGCGTAGAGGTTTCACTGTACACTACAGACGTTGTGTAGTCGACAACTCTGTGGAAGAGCACGAAACCTAAACTGATGATGAAGCGAAAGCATAGATTTGAGGGATATAGAGAAAGTTTTTTGAAGATTTTGGAAAGGAAAGAGGCGGTTGGACTCGTAACTTTGATAGATAGCAGCAATGTCGCGTTTAGCCGTATTTAAGTTTATGGAAAATAAGAAATCAACTTACTTGTGTGTCAAAATCGTATTTTTCATGGTGAGATAATGAAATCGGATTCTCAATCATTCTCATGTAAATTATTCTATTCATGAAATAAAAATAAATCTTAGCCAACACACAGAAACATTTCGCCGGTAGATAAGAGGTAGCATGGTAACCTGTTGAGCTAAAAATCGCGGGTTCGATACCCGGGCGAGGCCCTCAGTTTATTATTTCTGGGAAGTAAAAAAAACTAGAGCATGCCGTCCCTCGGATGGGACATTAAGCGACGGCCCCGAGCCTGTGAGGTCAGATACTCGTTGAAGATCCCTGACTAAACCTGGATAGGCAAAATTTAGGACTCCCGCAGTAAAAATAAAGAAAACGTATGTTTTTTAAAAAATATTGTATATTTCACAAATAATATATAATATGGGAGTACTTTCGGTATTGCTACCATCTTCAGCCACGACTTAACAAATACAGTATTTGTTAAGTCGTGGCTGAAGAGGTAGCAATACCGAAAGTACTCCCATATTATATACTATTTGTGAAATAGACAATATTTTTTTTAAAACATACGTTTTCTTTATTTTTATCAAGTCTTTCACAATATCTCTGCAAAAATGTTAAATATCCCACAGTAGAGTTGGGCTCATGTCCACCAGACTGACGAAAGAACGCTCTGTTAGTAGGCGATATGACCACATAGTTAATGCCCGGGCATGAGTCGCAGTAACACAGGGGGCTAAAGTAAGTTTTGGTATAAAAATCAATAGGGGCTTCTGAATCCTCATCCTAATTTTGGGACCACACATTATTTACATCTTAAGAATTGCCGATATGATATATCGACACAAAATGTATTATGATTCATTCAAGATTAATTTGTGCCGGGTAAGTACATTGCTGGCGATTCACCGACGATTTTTAATTTTATTTTTCGAATTAGAGATTTGGAAAACATGAAACTCAACATCGAATTTCTGATCGATACATACCTTCTCCTATACATCAGAGAACTGTGAAAGTATCCTCCGATGTTGTAATTGTCTTGGTAAACATAAATAACAACAGCTGCCCTTTTTTACAAATTAAATTGTTAAGTATAATGTGGTCAACAACTCGGTCCTTTGGTCTCCAAAATTGTTATATGTAATGTTTTGTTCAAATTGAAGCATTATCAAACTAAAAACATACAAAAATAAACATGAAGTCAAATTACGATAACTTGTGAGTCAATTAAAATACAGATTACGAAAATTTGATAATAAATAATAGTATATATAAAAATTTCATAACATACCTTCAATAATTATGGTCAAATTACAGACATTATATTCAAATCAAACATTGTTTTCGTCAATAATACAAGAATTATAGTTAATTCTGTGACACATGTAATAAATAGTACATATATGTAAAAAGTAGGCTGGAGAAGAAATGGCCACTCACAGTAAGCCACATCCTGGAAGAGTGCCCTGGATACAAGGAAATACTAAAGACCTTACGAACAAGAAACCTACATGAGATGCTCGGAGACGACTCGATTATAGAAGCCGTCCTATCCTCAATGAAGACAAGTCACCTCATCGAATTAATATAATCACTTGTACGGCGTCAAAAATCTAGTCTATTGAACGCCGACAAATAAAACTATTCTATTCTATATAAAAATTATAACTATTCCATAATATACCTTCAATAATTATGGTCAAATTATATTCAAATCAAACATTGTTTTCGTCAATGTTACTCGAATTATAGTGAATTCTGTGCCACTTGTAATTAAAACTATGTTTGATTTGAATATCATGTTTATAATAATAATAATAATAATAATAATAGTCTTTTTATTTGCTTCCTTAAGGTTCACAATAATAATAATTTTTATGTTTATAATTTGACCATAATTATTGAAGGTACGATATGAAATAGTTATAATTTTTATATATACTAATATATAAAAATTATAACAATTTCATATCATACCTTCAATAATTATGTTCAAATTATAAACATTATATTCAAATCAAACATTGCTTTCGTCAATACTACATGAATTTTAGTAAATTCTATGCCACCTGTAATAAATTCTATGAAAAAAGCACCTCCACTGAAAAATGTAAACAAAAACCAGTTATACTACCGCCAAAAGTAATACATCACAGAATAATAGAAGCAATCTAAATAAACTGTCAGTAACAGAATCCAAACAAAAATGAAGATTTGGTACACAAAAAACAACTCAATTTTCAAAATGCCAGTTCTTCCATTTATTGTAACCTAACCCAATGGTTATCTTAGTAATAGACGTATCGATGTTCCTTAAACTCGATACTCCACTTTCACTTAAAACTATATTTCTGCGGTCTCAGGGAATAAATTGGTAAGTCTAAATTCGTAACTTTTCAGGGTAGCACTTTTTTACTTTTGCATTGTGTAAACACAGTTGTTGGATTAAATAAATTATGTTTGCATCATTACTACTCATATATCTTTTAAATCTATAGGAGTGAACGAAAATGAATATTGTTAATCCTTCCTTGCATTTTCTCTTAGTTACCTAATCATTGCCCATCACTTACCTAATTATTAACCATACTTTTTGAAATACTCGTGAATGATGCCTCTGTAAAGTTGAATAAGTCGATTTAACCGAAAACACCCTCTTCACTTGGAATAGTCTGCCGTAGTGAATAAATGGTTAAATGCAGTTATCTCTTGAATGATTCCTCAAAGAAGTAGATTAAGTTGATTTAACCGAGAACAAACACAATTTTACGAGATACCAAGAAACCCAAATCTTTACAATTCCGAAAGTAGAGTCCTAAGCTCGCAACTTCTTCACAGTGCGCAGATGGCTTGGGAGATGATCACAGTACACTTAACTCATTTTGGCCATTTTACGACTTAACAACTTATTCCCTGTGACTATAGATTTCATCCCACTAAAGTTGGCAGTAATACCTTCTGAGAAAAGAACTCATATTATTAAATTTCAAGCTCAGAGGATATTCTATATAACATAATTTTCTTATACCAACCCCTTTTGTACAGACCACTCTCCCTCCTCCCCCCCTCCCTTTTCCCCCCTCCTCTCAAATTGATTTCTTACTTGCATTACTGGGTATATGAAAGTAATGTGTTGGTCTCAGTGGTTTTCTGTGTTTCATTGTACAGCTTATTTCTAAGAGTAACTAACTCTCTTGTACCCAGTAATGCCCGTATGAAATCAATTTCCACCCTCTTGAATTTAAGAGGGTGGAGATTTAATTATGGTCAAGTTATAGGCATTATATTCAAATCAAACATTTTTTTGTCAATATTACATGAATTATAGTAAATTCTGTGTCACCTGTGATAAATATAGTATATAAAAATTGTAGAGGGCGCCGGTAGCTCAGTGGTATGCGTGCTTGCCTTCTGAACTCAAGATCGTGGGTTCGAAAAACGACCAACGCCCTTAGTTTATTTTATCTGGGAGGTAAAATAAAGTTAAGCACGCCGTCCTTCGGATGGGACGTTAAGCAATGGTCCCGAGCCTGTACGATGTCAGGTACTCGTTAAAGACCCCAGCCCTAGGTGAATAAAAAATTTAGGGTAGGCAAAATATAGTACTCCCACAGTAGAGTCGGGCTCATGTCCACCAGAGTGACGAAAGAGCGCTGTGGTAGTAGGCGATCTGACCTCGTAGTTACCCGGGCTATGAGTCATAATAACTATATAAATATAAGAATACTACAAAATCGTCAGTGTGCGCCAGTAGCTCAGGGTTATCATACTAGCCTAGTGAGCTAAAGATCGCGGGTTCGAAACCCAGCAGACGCCTTCGGATGGGACATTAAGCGATGGTCCCGAGCATGTATGATATCAGATATACAGAACCTTACACTGGGTAGGCAACATTTAGAATTCCCTCAGTAGAGTCGGACTCATGTCCAGCAAAACGATGAAAGCGATATGACCTCGTAGTTAAAGCCCGGGCATGAGTCATAACTAAGTATACATTGGTATTTGAGAGATATTCTCTCAGAGCCAACATACTATCTTCTGTGGAGAACCAAAATGTCATAAGGATGGCAATGCTGAGACTACTAGTTGAGAACATTGGTAACGTGAGATATTGGAATTCCTGGAGGACATATAGGCAATGCTTCCCATAGCCGTTTGAAGACGACAGATATGAGACCCTTACGTCCTTCCAATAAGATAAGAACGCTTTATGGAACGAACTAGTGTCAAACACGAAACCTAACAGAGAAAACACATTGGTTTCTTGCCCATATGAAAAAAAAAAATCAATATTAAATATATGTGATGTGGCCATAACAAGACATTCTTATACCAACCACTTTTTTTCACAGATCACTCCCCTCCCTACTCTCAATTTCATTTCATACTGACATTACTGGGTAATATGAAAGTAATAAGCGTCAGCTGTTTTCTTTATTTTATTACTCAGCGTAAATCTGAGACTGACTTGCTTATACACAGTAACCAGTATGAAATGACTTAGGGGGCGTCCCTAAATTACGTAAGACGATTAGGGGGGGGGGGGGGGGGGGGGGGTGACCGAATCTTACGAAATCTTACGTGGGGGGGGGGGGGGGGGGGGATCATTGAAAATCTTACGTAAGAGAAAAAATACCTAATATATTCCAATAAACATAATAGAAAAATGTTTCATTGCGTAGCCAAAATTACTGTTTTTTCACTTAAATTACATGAATAAAAAATGTTTTTTATTACGTGTATTCGTTCTGAATCGAAAACGGTCTGAAAAAGCGATTTATAAAATTAACTGACCATTTTCGAGCTTTTCTAACCGAAAATATCTAGTGGAAAAGTGGGTTTTTGAAAGTGATCGATACTATCGTTTACGACAATCGTTTACGATATCGTACGCACGATAGATAGTATCGATTGAATTGGTGTTTGTTTTGACAAACAGCTGTCAGTGTTTACATCGTGCTTTTCATCAATTAATTCTATAAAACTTTGAAGAACGTGGACCAGCTTGAATATCGTAAACGCGAATGAATCCGACAGTGTTTGAGACAACTTAACGACATGGCAGGCTACTTATATCCGCAACTTTTTGATGCTTAGGTAGCATGCTTTAGGCAAATAGATAAGTTCCTAATGAAAAAGTGTTAAGTATTGTGAAAGCTTCATTCCTATCGATAATAATATGTCACAAAGTTTTTTTGTTAATTGCTATATTGGAACAGATGTGATTAAAGTATTATTAGTGACATTAACTATGCGTTTTATTTATATAGCAGTGTTGATATCCTATTTTCTATGATAATGCACGGTGATTCCCAAAATTTTCAATCTTACGTAAGATTTCTGGGGGGTGGGGGGGGTCTAAAATGGTCGAAAATCGTCTTACGTAATTTAGGGACGGCCCCTTAGAGAGGAGAGAGAAGGGAGAAGAGTGATCTGTACAAACGTGGTTGGTATAAGAAAGTCCTATATAGGCCATACTTTTTTATTATGTTCATTAAACATGTTACTTCTCACTTATAAATAAGTTAAAAGTATAAGTATAAGAAAGTCCTATATAGGCCATACTTTTTTATTATGTTCATTAAACATGTTACTTCTCACTTATAAATAAGTTAAAAGTATAAGTATAAGAAAGTCCTATATAGGCCATACTTTTTTATTATGTTCATTAAACATGTTACTTCTCACTTATAAATAAGTTAAAAGTATAAGTATAAGAAAGTCCTATATAGGCCATACTTTTTTATTATGTTCATTAAACATGTTACTTCTCATTTATAAATAAGTTAAAAGTATAAGTATAAGAAAGTCCTATATAGGCCATACTTTTTTATTATTAACTTCTAAGTTGAGAAACTTAGGAGAGGACTTAGTTCATAACTAGACCTGACGATGGTATAAAGCCGAAACCGGTAGTTATATATGTATATATCTTTAGTGGAATAGACAATATTTCAAAAATAAGTTTGTTTTATTTACTTTTTTATTATGTTCATTAAACATGTTACTTCTCACTTATAAATAAGTTAAAATAATCTGTCAAAAATTCGATGTTAATTTTCATCAGAATTCCATTTTTCAGTTTTTTCAACTCTCAAGACTCACCATTTTTTTCGTCATGTGCTCAACTACTCATTTTGAGCCCAAATGGTCAATTGGATTAGGAGGAAGAGGGGGTGTACACAGCCGGTGATTCACAGACTACTTTTTTTTATATATATATATTCATATAAAAGTACCACAGATGATGATACAGTTGAAAGCAGGTTCTGGAGGTAAATAAAACAGTTGGTAGACAATGTATTTTAATTCTATAAGAAATCTCTTCCCAAAAATCTTACTGTCACATATGAAAATTACTATAAACATCTATCACAAATGTTTTATCCAAATAACATGTTATGGTTTGGTTATTACTTATTATGACTTATGCCCGGGCTGCCGAGGCTCTGATGGACACGAGGCCGACTCGGAGTCCTAAATTTTGAGCTCAGTGAACTAGCTCGCTATCTCTGAGCTACCGGCACCCTCCTTATGGTGCAACGGAAATAAATTTTATCATTATCATTATTATTATTATTATTATCAGTTTCAGGGCTATATCAACTTTGAGCGGCTATTAAAACTAGACTAGGATCATGTTTGTCTCTTTGAGATAGCCTTCATGGTCCTGTTTGAATTGAAGAGGAGGTACACAATTCTGTCAAATTTACATTGTTTGATGTACCTGTGTATGTTTACCTCTGAAATTAGCAAACAGTGGAACATACCAATGCACCTTCAACAAACCAAATTGTACCAGATCGGTTTTTGGGGTCTCTTCTTCCGTATTCACAGATTACACAGGCATTCCTGCGCTCTACAGCTCATCGACGGCGAAATTACAAAATATTTTATGTAAATTTCCCATATTTTCTACTCTATTACTTCTTTAGTATAGGGGAAGTTATGTAATGGGTCAGAAATCCGATGTTGAGTTTTCACAGGAATTTCATGTTTTTCGATTATTCAAATAATTTTTAATTAAATTCTTCATTTTGAATATTTACAATCGGTAATATGACCATAAGGCCAACCTCACATTAGGCAATTCCGAAGTGACGCGACTGATACTCAAGTATCTTGAGGGTATCTTAGGCCAACCTCACATTAGGCAATTCTGAAGCGACGCGACTGATACTCAGTTATCAGCCATTTGAGTTGCCTGTGGGTATGATACCCGTAGGCAACTTTTCTCCTCACACAGAGGATACTGTGAAGCGACTAGGATCTCTTCAGTCTCCATCTAGCCGAGGCGAGAAGCTGAGTTGTTCACCGTGTCAAGTGAAGATTCTTCAAGTGATGAAGATGTCGTTGTTGCTTATTATTATTATAGAAAAAGGAAAATCCGAGGATTATGGCGCCATCCTTACATCGAAAGGAATGTTAGCTGCAGATTATTTGTTGGTGCTAAAGAGCTGGAAAAGTCGGATTCCAAGTTTGTAGCATTCTACCGAATGACGAAAGAATCATTCCTACATTTGATTGGCATTGTTTCTCCATTCATAAGACAGAGGAACACACAAATACGGAAATGTGTGAGTGCAGAAGAAAGAATCTTGATCACGTTCAGGTAAGTAATTTATTAAATTTTTAGTAATCTATGGAATAAATAAGTAATTTATTAAATTTTTATTTAAGATTAATTAAATTAGTGGCATTTCATCACGCTCATCTAAAATAGTTTCTGAAAGCAATTGTGAAAAAGACATTGGTCCATGACTTTTGGGATCAATTCCATCTTCACTGTGCTCTGCGGAATGAATGGCTCCATTTCATGAGGTGTGGCGATATGGGGTTCACTAGCCATGGCGAGGCGACGCAGGAGACTCAAGGGACGGGCGACCTTCCTAGCAGGTCGCCTGAGTTTGGTAGGATACGCGTCTCCTGGGAGTGGCGTCATTTGTGCCTCCCCACCACTCAACATAGGAAGTGACGTCTAAGATACCCTCAAGATACTTGAGTATCGGTCGCGTCGCTTCGCAATTGCCTAATGTGAGGTTGGCCTTATAGAAGTCACTTCCTATGTTGAGTGGTGGGGAGACACAAATGACGCCACTCCCAGGAGACGCGTATCCTACCAGTCTCACGCGACCTGCTAGGAAGGTCGCCCGTCCCTTGAGTCTCCTGCGTCGCCTCGCCATGGCTAGTGAACCCCATATCGCCACACCTCATCAAACGGAGCCATCTACTTCCGCAGAGCACAGTGAAGATGGAATTGATCCCAAAAGCCATGGACCAATGTCTTTTTCACAATTCTTTTCAGAAACTATTTTAGATGAGCGTGATGAAATACCACTAGTGTAATTAATCCTAAATAAAAATTTAATAAATTACTTATTTATTTCATAAATTACTTATTTATTCCATAAATTACTAAAAATTTAATAAATTACTTACCTCAAAGATTCTTTCTTCTGCACTCACACATTCCCGCATTTGTGTGTTCCTCTGTCTTATGGTTGGAGAAACAACGCCAATCAAGTGTAGGAATTATTTTCCAGCTCTTTAACACCAACAAATAATCTGGATCTGGATCTTCGATGAAAGGATGGCGTAAGTCTAATAATCAGTATTTGTTAAGTCGTGGCTGAAGATGGCAGCAATACCGAAATTACTCCCATGATGCAGTGACTCCATGTCCGCTCTTCAGAGCATTCAACAGCTTTACAGGCACTGCCCACTTGTATATAAAATACGAAAACTCCTAGCAAAGTAAAAAGTGAGAATCGAAGGGAACGATACAGATGATAAAATGGCAAAGGAAGCACCAACGTTGTCTGGAGAAGAAATTAAGAAATGCCTGTGTCGCAAAATAAAAGAGAGCTGGGCCTCTGTGTGGACTAACATGGACCTAACAAATAAACTTAGGTCCATCAAAGCAAATATAGATAAATGGCAAAGCTCCGAAAGACAGAATGGGCAGGAGGAGGTATGTCTGATGCGGCTCCGTGTAGGCCACACTCGGCTAACCCATGGTTATTTTATATATATTTTGTGAAATGGAAATATTTTAAAAAACCTACGTTTTTCTTTATTATTTATTTATTGTCTCACAGCACAAAATATTTTCTGTTAAAAAATTATTTCTAGATGAATAAAAATTTAGGGTAGGCAAAATTTACGACTCCCACAGTAGAGTCGGGCTCTTGTCCACCAGAGTGACGAAAGAGCGCTCTGGTAGTAGGCGATATGACCTCGTAGTTAAAGCCCGGGCATGAGTCATAAAACCTAACCTAACCTCTTAAAAAATTAGAAAACAATAAAGTTTAAAGGTCGGTCACATTAATTTTTTTTTTTTTTTTTTTTGGAAAATCTACATAGAATTTCCCTAACTTCATTCTATGTCAAAGAGCTGGGTAAAATTTATGCAGTAAGTTTTCCAGAGTTGACAGAGGGAGTTAAAGTTGAAAAATTGGGGAAGGGAATATCTGAAAAATGGGAAATCCTCTGAGGATGAAATTCATTCTTTGACAGCGAAGCTTCATTGTGGTTTGGAGACAATTTAATACGAAAGTTGGAGTTGGGATGAGTGCTTTTATCGCTGCTTTTCTGAGAGTGCCCTCGGCGTTTTTCAGATTCCTTCTCTATTATTCTCAAGAATATTAAACTTATTCGTATGTAAGAAATTAATAAATTTCATCCAGGGGGTGGGGGTGGGGGGTGAATCAAAGTGTAGAGGGAGTAGAGGATATATAAGTTACGGAGGGGACATGAAAGTAGAAATTATTTTATTGTAATCGTACGAAAATCCGAGATCGAGTTGTCAACGTGTTTTCACTTCTTAAGTTCCTCTGAAAATTTTTTGACATCTAATAACTGCCATTGTATGAAAGTATTGACATGAAAATTTTTATTCATAAGGTGTTGGTTTCGTAGTTTTCGCACAGTATTTAACGTGCAGTTCGTTTTCTTCGTTGGGAATTCATGTTTTCCGACCTCTGTTTCTAATAATGAAAAAATAAATAAATAAATATATTTCTGTCTGTGAATACTATAACTCCCTATAAAATAAATATATAATATAATATAATAAAGATTTAATCTTTTATTTAAATTCAAAACCCTATAAGGATGACACCTATTACTTTTTAGCGGAATTAGCTCACTCGTTGTCAAAAATATAAATTTTGCTGATTTTTTTTATTTACCCAGCTACACGAAGTATAGGGAAAGTTATGTAATCTGTGAAAAATGCGGAGTTTTCTCGTTTTCATGTTTTCCGACCTCTGGATTCCAAATATGAAAAAAAAGGTCTGTAAACACGATAACTATAGAATGAATGTGTACACAATAGAATAAGTGTATCGATACGAAATTTTATATGTGTGACCAAAACCCCCTAAGAACAACACCTATCGATTTTCAGCCAAATCGGTCAAAGGGAAGGGGGATTAGGATAGAGGCTTAACACAAAAACTCTAATAACTGCCGTTGTAATTACATTCGTTACACAAAATTTCATCTGTGAATTCAGAACATCTAAGGACGACACTTATTAATTGTGTGCAGGATCGTCGGAAGGGAAGGAGTAGATCAGAGGGTGCTCTGCTTCATAAACCCCAATAACTGCCGATGTAATGAATGTATCGATATGAAATTGCATATTTAAAGTCAAAACCCAATGAGGACATATTCTGGCAAATTTCAGCTATATCGACAGAAGATAAGGGGGGGTTCAGGGGTAGAGGCTCAATTAAAAAACCATAATATCTGACAACATTAGTATGTTGATTTAAGAGCCCACTCACGAAGGCAGTCAAATATTGAATACTATCGCAAACAGTCGATGGGTTTTGGTGGAAGGAATAGGTGATTGAATAAAGCGTTCTGGGGAAGTACATTGCAGATGATTCACCAAAGACTTTTTTTTTTTTTCTTAAATTAAATTATAGAAATTTGATCCATGAATGATCCCCCAGGAGTGTGAAAACGGTGTCAGTTCACTCTTGATTTTGTTAATGGGAAACGACAAATTGGATCACTTTCATCAGCTCCTAATCAAATTTTCAGGGAGCCCCCCCCCCCCCCCCCCCCCTCCTCGCTCCAGATCCAGGTCTGGAAGACTAGTCTTTCATTTTCCTAGATATACCAAGTATATGGGAAGTTATGTAATTCGATGTTCACTTTACACTGGAGTTTTATGTAATCCGAACCCTTGATTCCAAAATAAAAAAAATAAAAAATGTTCCCCAGCACGAGTTTATCAATCATGTAACCATTTGGGCTATAACTCAATATTCGACTTATATACTGGTCTCTGAATCCTCATATTAAATTTTGTGTCGATACATTCATTACTTCGGCAGTTATTAGAGTATATCCCACCCTTCCCTTCGACCGATTTCGCAGAAAATTATTAGGTGCCATTTTTATAGGGTTTTTAATTTAAATATAAACTTCCATTTATATAGAGTCATTATATCGGCAGTTTTGATGTTTTTGATCTGAACCCCCCCTTTGATCCAGCAACTCCCCTTCGTCTGATTCCGCTCAAAATTCTCGTAGGGCATTGAGTGTCAGTACACTCATTACAACCGCAGTTATAAGAGTTTTAATGTTAAGTTTACCCCTAAACCCTCCCTTTTCTTGGGCCGAGTTGGCTGAAAATCAATGGGTCCTTAAAGGGTTCTGGGTACACACATCAAAATTTGTGTCGATACATTCATTCCGCCGGCAGTTATCGTGTTCACAGACACAAAAAAATGTTTTTTTATTTTTTATTTTTGGAAACTATACTAAAACCCATCTGGACTTACGGTATCGAGATATGGGGATCAGTAAAAAAATCAAATATACAACGCCTTCAGTTGGGAGCCATGGTGGCCGTGCGGGCTAGAGCGTAGGGCTTTGGTCGCATGGTCTCACCATGGTTTGCGGGTTCGAATCCCGTCCGGGAGTGAGTTTTATTTCGTAGATACAACTCCCTCCCGGGGCCATGGATGTCACAAATATAACTAAATAACACATTGACATGGCTAATATGAACCGTACATAAGGCAAAAAAAAAAAAAAAATTAAAAAAAATAATAATAATAAACGCCTTCAGTTTACATTTACTATCTTACATGACCTTAACATTCCATTTGTACCCTCTGTTTATCAAGACATGATATCAGAATTTCCAAGACAAAGTCCATCATCACGCCAATCCACTTATTCAACAATTATCCACAAGGACTCTCCCGGGGTGTTTCGAGGGGTCTCGAGCTGAAAGCTATTTTATTATTATAATTATTTTGTACATATTTTGTATATATTATTTATTTTGTATACATTTTATCTTAATTTGTGTATATTGCCATCGTACTTATTATTATTATTTTTAGTTATTATTTATTTATTTTTGTTATCAAATTTACTTATAGTTATATTATAACTGATTGTAGAAATACCAAATAAACAAAAAAAAGAAAAAAGACTCTCCCCACAAATCCACTCCGACGTCTTAAGCGGGTATGGCAGAGGGATCTGCTCCAGAACTAGCCTGGACTCCCCTTGGGTCACATACCTCAGCAGTACAGCCACGCACTTGACACTGCTCCAATTGCAAATGGCGAATGTTATGCCGTTGTAAATATGTAAATAAAATAAATGAATAGGTACAATTTTTGGAAACAAAACTTGGGAAAATATGAAATTCCGTTGAAAACTCAGCATCGAATTTCGTGACCAATTATATACAACCGCATAGCTGGGTAAAAGTCGGTGAATCACTTGTAACGTACATCCCCAGCACGGTGCTGATCTAACGTGAGTTCTTTCAGAGCAGCTGGCTCCAAAGGAGGGCAAACTGACAAGCTAACTTTGATGTGTTGGCTTGGGGGCTTCTTGTGATTGCCACACACACATACACATATATAACACACACTACATATAGTACACACACAAGGGCATACTAACACACACTCACGTACTATACCATTCACGTCTCATCCCCCTTTTTAAAATTCAAAGTGCGGACACACTCTTCCAGTTTACTGCCAATTCCTGTTTCACCTTCAAGTCACCCACCGACTTTTCACTCAAATAAAAAAGTCCCCTGTGAATCACCAGCAATGAACTTCCCCAGGACGAATTAATAAATTAACTTTTTTATAATAACCAATATTTGACCAATATTTTGACCACCCAGATCAACTCCAACCATACCTAAACCTGAATGCTCCTTTCTCACACATCAAAGCACTGGCTCAACTCCGTCTATCTGGCAAGTACTATCTCAAAATTAGTAACAAAAATAATGTGTACACCCTTAATCCCCAGGAACTTTGTACAATCTGCAATAAAAATGAATTGGAAGACGTACAACCTGTTAATATCTTGTCCGATATACTCCCCCATTAGAAGCCACTTCCTGCCTCAGAGTATCAGTATAGACCGATCCAACTTTCATACATTACTCCTTAAAAAGAATGATCTCTCAAACATTTTCTATTATTTGATCAGCGCTCTGAAACTTAGATCATTCATTGTTAACGAATAATGTATTTCAACTTACATATTATATTGATATTCAATACCTACATCCCCACTCCATATTTACTGTCTATGTTACATTATTATTATTAATTTGCAATTACTTATTTTATTTATATTTTTAATTTATTTATTTATGTTATTTATTTATTTTGTTAAAGGTTCCTTTATACATGTCATTATTGTTTTATATGTGTATTCCTTTATATGTGTCATTATTATGTTAATATTGTAAAAGTAGTGGTCACTGACTCCATTGTATAGGGGTGATCCCTTTAAACAATAAAAATTATTATTATTATTATTATATTAGGCTTTTGAGATGATGAGCCCCTCCCTTTGGCCGATTTAGCTGAAAATCAATAAGTGTCGTCCTTATGGGTTTCTAGATATACGTTGTAAACTCCCCATCAAATTTTTGACCGATTACGTAATTATTAATTTCCATGGCTTTGGATGTATAAAAAAAAAAACTCTAACTCATATTGAAATTTAGTGGTATTGCTGTGACAACAGAAGGATTCAATGGTTTTAATAAAAAAAAATATTTATTTTTTTCTGTTTGAAATTATATTAAATATTTTACAAACACAATTCAGTTTTCAATTCATATTTATTTTATCTCTGTGTCATTGTTATATGACATAACGGCAAGGGGAGGATAATTTCATTTTCATAAATGAATATATTATTAAACAGCTACCTCTCGAATTTATTTTCATTAATATTTATTTTTATAAAAGTTATGGACGTGTGGTCTAGAGCTTTGGTTGCATGGGCCCACCATGGACGCGGGTTCGAATTATGTCCCAAGGAGAGGTTTTTTTCATAAATATGTAAATAACACCGGTAGACGAACCAGTGATGCGACAAAATAAAAATGGGCTACACTCCCCCGCCCTCTAACAGCCGAAGAAAGAAATTTCCTCAATAATGGTGTTGAAAAAAAAAAAAAAAAATTGTGATGTGGCCATTATAAGACTTTTTTATACCAACCACGCTTACAGACCTCTCTCTTTCCCCCTTCTCAAAATTATTTCATACTGTCATTACTGGGTATATGAAAGTAATGAGTTGGCGTTAGCGATTTTTTTTGTTTCATTGTATAAAGTTATTCTGAAAATGAATTTCTTATGCCCCCCTAATGATAGACATTGAATCGTTCTGTTATCAAGTGTCACTCCAATACCACTAAATTTCAATATGATTGTAAATTTTTGATTTTTTATATACATCGAGACGACCATTTTTTTCCATTGTAATAAATTATTAATTACGTAATCGGTGAAAAATTTGATTTGAACAACGGAGTTTCATGTTTTCCGATCTCTAGATATAAAATATTAAAAAAATAATGTCTGTGTCTTCAGGGGAGTGGGCTCAATTCAAAACCTTAATAACTGTCGATCTAATGAATTATCAACACAAAATTAAGTATGAGATTTAGGAGCATCTTTGTAAATCAACTGTGGAATATTAGCGCAAACGGTCAAATGGTTTTGAAGAGGGAGCGAAAAGTTAATTGATTATTTCGTTCTGGGGAGGTATATTGCCTGCGATTCACTCACGACTTATTACATTCTCAGCTATAACAATACATGCCTTACATGCCTTCTCCCCAACCCTGCTTATTCATAGTAAGTCATTTTAATTTTTACTCTTTATTATGTTCCACCTATTTGTCTATTTCCATTATTAATGTTAGTTTGGAGCCATGGTGGCCGTGCGGGATAGAGCGTAGGGCTTTGGTCGCTTGGTCTCACCATGGTTTGCGGGTTCGAATCCCGTCCGGGAGTGAGTTTTATTTCATAGATAGAACTCCCTCCCGGGGCCATGGATGTCGTAAATAACTAGTAAATTACCTATACAGTGACATGGCTAATATGCATAGTACATAAGGCTAAAAAAAAAAAAAAAAAAAAAATGTTAGGTTAGGTTAGGTTTTATGACTCATGCTCGGGCTTTAACTACGAGGTCATTTCGCCTACTACCAGAGCGCTCTTTCGTCACTCTGGTGGACATGAGCCCGACTCTACTGTGGGAGTCCTATATTATGCCTACCCTAAATTTTTAATCACCAAGAGCAGGGGTCTTTAACGAGTACCTGACATCGCACAGGCTCGGGATCATCGCTTAAATTCCCATCCGAAGGACGGCGTCCTTAAGTTTATTTTACCTCCCAGATAAAATAAACTAAGGGCCTCGGTCGGGTTTCGAACCCACGATCTTGAGCTCAGAAGACAATCACGCATACCACTGAGCTACCGGCGTCCTCTATTATTAATGTTTATGTTTAGTAATGTATTCATAGTAAGTCAGGTTCAATTTTTAACTTGTTACAATGTCTATTTTAACGTTCAGTAATGTTTATCAACACACTAATGTTGTTTATTTGTGATTTTAATCTTGATTTCCTCCCCATGTTTGTAGGCCCTGATGATGATATAAAATATTCGAAAGGTTGTCGTTTGAATAGTGCTGCCTGTTTTCTTCCATCTTTGATTGACCCTCAATATTCCTACAAATAGAATCTACAGTCGCTAATCAACATCAGCTATAACAATATTTTGTTTTCTTTTTATTTTATATATTACGCACATTGTGACGTACGGAAGGGACATAAGAACGTCCCGTAATGTCGTAGTAATAAAGACACTTCCGGAAAAGTTATCAAAAAGTATTATCTTAATTTTAATTTAATCAAAAAATGTATCTACTGTATTTATCTACTCAATTATCAAAATTAAAATTGTTGTACTTACATTTTCAAGTATTTATTTATTAATTTTTTTTTATTTTTTGGTAAGATTTTCAATTCTAATCCATGTGTTAGACTCTAAGATGTTTATGACTCTAATTTATAAGCTATCTTAAAATGTAAACATTTTTATGACGTCATCTACTTATTACAATTTTATAGTTTAATGGAAATAAATATTATTATTATTAATATTCTTATAAGGGTAGTTATGTTTTCAATGTTCAGATTTCACCGGAATTTCATATTTCCCTGATTCCAAAACAGATCAGGCTTGTGGTCGAATAAAACAAGCTTGTTGAATTTCTGCCAAGCTTTCGGCACTGAGTGTGCCTTCTTCAGTGCCTGTATTGACATCAAAATTATTATTACTGAGTTAATGTATGTTAGATATGAGTAAACGTTATGGCATTAAAACTAATTTATATATAATATAAAATATGACTAAACGAATAATTATCATTTATATGCTAGTTTATGATTGTTTTTGTTTAGATATTTTATTTCAGTTTGTTTTGGTGTAAATAATTTAAATGTTAATTATTGGTTTAGTCATAATTAATAGAAATAAAATACGTTGTCTTCCCACTGTTTTATTTTACACCAGAACCGGTTTTCGACGCAACAGCGTCATCATCAGTGGTTCATCTATCATAGAATAACAAAATATACAAATAATAAAAAGTATAAATATTTCTTAAAGCATCAGAGTACAGAGTAAGAAGATAAAATTATAAAATTAACTTACCCCACCCACACAGCACAGCGGTTAGAAGACAACTGGCATAGCTCTAAGGGGTGGGGATAGCTACGTTCACTCACTCTCTCAACATGCAAAAACCATTCATTCTAATATATACAATAAGTCTGTACATAATAGTAACATAAACAATTTTCCACCAGCCAATGAAATTATTGTTGTCATATAATATAATAAATAAAAAATTATAATAAATACATAAATAAATACAGTATTAAAATATTATCACAGACTTGAAATAAAATACACATAATAAATATCATTATAAAAACCAGCCAAAACATATTTACACTACATCTCTGACAGGACAGCTACTTCCCTTAGTTTTGGACCAGTCTCTCACACCAGGTAGGTCAGGCAGCAGAAGGGAGTCATAATTAGTTTTATTGTCATATATTTTACTCAAATCTAGCATACAACTCATTAATAATGTATATATGTCAATACAGACCCTGAAGAAGGTACCTCAGTGCCGAAAGATTGGCAGCAATTCCACATCTCTCTTCTATCTTCTTAAATCGCTGCTCAATCCCTCCCTAATTGTAACAACATTTGTAAAACAGTTTTTTTCTGTATTATAATCGTATATAACTGGCAGTAGACAGACATATTGTATACCAGGCGTATCATGTTCCATACTAAAGGTTAGCTCTGTAACCTCAAAGAAGAACGGTCCAGTACAGGGCAGGCATTTTATTAAAACCCTCCATTGTGTTGAAACAATAGTATAGCCTTGTTAAAAGTAATTAGTGGCAAATTGTTAATGACCCTTTTGTTTCAGGACTTTTTACTTAATTGGATTTCTGGTTAAATAGCAAAATTAACAGGTAAATAGCTCCAGTTAACAATTAATTGTAACCGAAATGTATAAACTGTTATTATGTTTATTTCTAGATAAACATTTGGTTGTTTTAGCTGCTAATGTATTTTCTGTTGAAGTGAAATAATATGAAAATAGTATTAGGCGAGTTCCAAATAGATTGGTAGATCTGTTGCATCTGGAGCTCGTTTCATATAGTAACAAAAAAAATAGTTTTATTTCCTCAGCTCTTTTAGAAGTTTCGTCAACTAGTCTGACTGCAGCAGAAACAGTATCTCCCCTCCTATATATAATCGCTGAGAATTGTCAGCACCTGTGGAATGATGTTACGGACAACAAACTGAGAATGATCAAGAGGGGCATCCTGCCCTGGACATCGTCTGAGAGAGGAGCAAGGAGAGAGGAAGTGGTCATCACGAGGCTGAGGATAGGTCACTCCCGCCTCACTCATAGCTTCCTGTTTGACAGACAGGACCCGCCGGAGTGTGCTGCCTGTGGAGTGGTTCTGACCGTCCGCCACATCATCGAAGAGTGCCGGTCATATACGGACCTCATGGAGCAGCACAGGATTTCAAGGAATCTATTTGAAGCTCTGGGTGATGACGGTGCTGCCATAGATAGCCTTCCTCAAGGCATCTCATCTATTCCATAAGCTGTAGTTCATGGAGATGTCTTTAATTCTGCCTGGAAAGTGTCCTTTACCTTTCACTTTACTTCGTTCTTCTTCTTAATTTTCTCATCTTGTTCTTCATCTGGATACTTGAGGCCGGTTCAGTCTCGTTACTAAATCTTATTTGACAGTATTGTGGCGTCCAAGTGGTCTAGAACCACTATCCAAACGTATGTGCCTCCTAGTGTCTGCTGATCCAGAAGATGTCTTTCATCTCCTGGTTTGCCTTCAAATATCCGTTCTTTGACTGGGAAATTATCTGAAGAACTTGGAGAAAGTAGAACTTTTCACTCACTATCTTCCGAGCCTTCCATTCGGTGTGGAGAAAGTAAAATATAACTCAGAAACACTAATATTATTGTTGGTTTTCTGTTTACTTCCATAAACTCATGTAACAAATTAATTAACAAATACTTATCAATGCTCCTTCATTATTTCTGCATCGCTCTCCACTTATTTACGGACCTTCAGACTCTGGTCTCATTTAAGTAATTAGTCTCCAATGTACATAGAAATTGTTTCATGTGATTGAGTGATAAAAAGAAGATAGAAATAATATCTTACTCATATATATAAGATACATAATATCATTCAAAGAGGGCGCCGCACAGTGTGAAATTTATGAGTATTGATTTTCAAAATTCGAGCCCCCGTTCAATTATGATCAATTTGGATGAAACTAGGTGCAAAATATTTGTGAAAGCTGGCTTTTTATCAGGTAACTGCGGGTTTCACAATCATGGTATTATATGCCAATTGACATCTACCAAAACACCGCGAAAATTTAAAAAAATGTAATTTTTTTTGACCAAGTTTTTGTTATCGGATTTTTACAACTTAAATTAATGTTTTTTGGGTCGTTCATTACGAATTGAATACTTATTTTAGCCAAAAGTGGTCCAAATTCAATATATTGGCTATTTTTGCCATAAGCATATAGTAACTTGATTGTGAAACCCGCAGTTATCTGATAAAAAGCCAGCTTTCACAAATATTTTGCACCTAGTTTCATCCAAATTGATCAAAAATTGAGAGGGAGCTCGAATTTGAAAATCAAAACTCATAAATTTCACACTGTGCGCCGGTAGTTCAGTGGTATGCCTCCTTGCTTACTGAGTTCAAGATCGCGGGTTCGAAACCCAGCCGAGGCCCTTAGCTTATCTTATCTGAGAGGTAAACAAAAAAAATTAAGCACGTTCGGATGGGCCATTAAACGATGGTCCCGAGCCTGTACAATGTCAGGTACACTTTAGTGGCCTTGTGTACGATCCATATTACCCATGTCTCTATAACAGTGTTATTGGTTATTTACACAACCCTGGGAGAGAGTACTATCTCTGCTGGGAGGGATTCGAACCCGCAGCTAGAGGTGGGACAATGCGAGGGTCTCGAGCCTGAAGGATGCCAGGTACTCGTTAAAGACTCTCTTACCAGTTAGGACTCTCACAATAGAGTCGGACTCATGACTGAAGGGAGCAACGGAAAAACGCTCTAGTGTTGGGCATTGAAACTTATCCGGTTTTGTAAGGACCAAATAATATGAAGAACTATGTTTTGTGAGGCCCCTGTGACCTCAATAGTTCCACAGGAAGCAAGTGAACTGTACTTTATGGAGGGGTCAGAGAATTTAATGTTAACAAAAGGAGGGATGGTGGTATAGATAGAATTCGTACCTTAGCCAATGTCTTGTAAGAAAACTGCTGCGGCACAGAACTTCAATTCCACACCGTACAACGGGTCATAAGCCGGGATATCTACTTCGTCTAGATTCGACGGGTCCAGGCTTACTAGGGTCTCGTATACTTCATACAGTCATGTAGTGCGCCCCAATGACGACTCAGGTGAGCGAATGTCCACACACGGACTATGTTAGGTCCTATCGCTGGAATGGACTGGTCCACATGTCTTGACGCTGGGATGGTCCTCTACACACTGACCTCTCAATCGTAGGGAGGAGGGAGTCCTTATCTCTGTTCGAACGGCTAGTTCGTATATTACCTATAAGTACAAATATTCCATCTTCTACCATTGAGAAATTAATCTGGAGTCTATACAGTACGAAACACTCTGGTATTAGGTGATATGACTTCCAAGTTAAGGCCAGTGCATACTGGAACTTGGAAGTCATATCACCTAATACCAGAGTGTTTCGTGCGCACAATAACTAATAATGACAGTAGGTAATTAATTAACATAGTTTAATTGGCTACGTAAAAATGCAATTGGCTAGAGTTTGAGTAAACTGAGTGGAGTTAATTACCCAGTTA
This sequence comes from Aradus depressus, assembly GCA_963662175.1. Taxonomy (NCBI): domain Eukaryota; kingdom Metazoa; phylum Arthropoda; class Insecta; order Hemiptera; family Aradidae; genus Aradus; species Aradus depressus. Next base: position 31,727,597 of record OY759220.1, read on the forward strand.
AGTGGCACAGTCGGGAGGGAGGTTTGTTTCCAAGTGGATGCCCTGGAATGCCATGGAACACTTTAATAGAAGAATAAAAGAACTCTTTAAAAGGAGCTCATCTCTCAAAGAGCTCTTTCACCAACAAAGACTCTCATCAGGCCGAATAGACGGATCATAGCCATCTCTAGTGACGGATCTACAGTTTTCCAGGCCCTGAGGCTTTCCTTTTGAAGAGTCCCTCTCCAGAAATTTGTTGAAGAAAACATTTAATATGAGATTAGGTTAGTCAATTTCCCAGATATGCAAAGTATAGAGGAAGTTATGTAATCGGTCAAAAATTTGATGAGGAGTTTTATGTTTTCGTACCTTTAGATTCTAAAAATGAAAAAAAAAAACATTTCTATCTGTTTGTGAATTTATTTTCAGCCAAATCGACCAAAGAGAAGACGGGGGTTGTGGGGGCTTCCCCCCGAAGCTTAACACAAAAACTCTATGAACTGCCGATAGAATGAGTGTATAGACACAATATTTTATATGTGTAATAGATGCTAATCTCCATAAGGACAACACCTATCGATTTTCAGCCAAATCGGTCAATAGAAATGGAGGATCAACTCAAAATAATTTAATAATTTTCAGCGATATCGGCTGAAGGGAAGGGGGGGGGGGGGTTCAGAGGAGGGGGCTCAATTCAAGAACCTTAAAAACTGCCCATGTAATAAATTTATCGACACAATATTTAGTATGAGAATTTAGGAGCCCCTATATAAGTCAACTGTTGAATATTAGCGCGGTCAAAAGGTTTTGGAAGAGGAGCGAAAAGTAAATTGACTAATTAGTTCTGGGGGTGTACATTGCTAGTCACCGAGGACTTTTTTTTGTCAGTCTGACTCTGTAAACAAGTGACGTCATTACAGTCTGTGCGCAAGACCGCAAGAGGCTCTTCGCGCATCACTTTGACGTCTTTCCCTAGGAGCCTCTGTGCTAGGGGGGGAGGGAGGGGTAATTCTGCAACGTTTATATTTACGTAGGTGAAAAAGGTCTATGCGCCACCAAGAGTATTAAAAAATAATTTATTATAGGTTAGGTTAGGTTTTATGACTCATGCCCGGGCTTTAACTACGAGGTCATATCGCCTACTACCAGAGCGCTCTTTCGACACTCTGGTGGACATGAGCCCGACTCTACTGTGGTAGTCCTAAATTTTGCCTACCCTAAATTTTTATTCATCTAGGGTAGGGGTCTTTAACGAGTACCTGACATCGTACAGGCTCGGGACCATCGCTTAACGTCCCATCCGAAGGACGGCGTGCTTAAGTTTATTTTACCTCCCAGATAAAATAAACTAAGGGCCTCGGTTGGGTTACGAACCCACGACCTTGATCTCAGAAGTCAAGCACGCATACCACTGAGCTACCGGCGCCCTCTAATTTATTATATATTATATATTTATAATGTTACTCTATTTTATTTTGTCAATCAACACTACCTTCGTTTCTTTCAATAGCAAATCTACTCGAGAGCACATTTTTCGCCTATCGACAGCATAATTTTCAATGTATGTTTGTGTCTGTATTATGTAAGTTTTTTCCAAATATAATCATTGTCTGAGCACGTCGTCCGTCGGATTGGGATTTTAAGCGATGGCCCGAGCCTGTATGACAGGTACCCAGGCAAAATGTCAGGTAAAATTTAGGACTCACACTTTCGAGTCGGGCTTATATCCACAAGAGCGCCAAAAGAGTGCTCTGGTAGTACATTAAATTCCGCAACGAATTTTTGACAGATTATATAACTTCCCCTATACTTTGTATAGCTGAGGAACTAAAATACTTCTACAGTGAATGAAGAGTCGTCTGTGTCAAATGAGTTTGGAAGGCGGGGCTCCATTAGCTTTGGAGGCATGAGACTCAAGCCTCGTAGTATATCCACCACTGCCTCTTTCACAAGACTTTCATCAGGCCGGCTAGACGGATCATAGCCTTCCCTGTTATCCCCTTTTTTGTTTGTATATAGTCCCTAGGGGAAACAAGGACTTTTCAAAGGGAAACTAAAGCCTTTTTTTTTTTTTTTCAATCCCATAGGGAAAGTTATGTAATCAAGAAAAAAACTCGAAATTGAGTTTCCTGACTTTCCTTTATTCGCTTTCTGTTTTCAGACGACAGGATTCAAAAGCGTCCATCCCTGTAAAATGTACACGACATAGATACATCTGGGAGAGTATGCCGTCCTTTAGATGAGACATTAAGCAATGGTCCTGAGCCTCGTTAGGGTGAGACCCCCTATCCTAGGGGAATAAAAATTTAGGGTAGGCAAAATTTAACACTTCCATACTAGAGTCGGGCTTATGTCCACCAGAGCGCTCTTTCATCGCACTGCTGAACATGAGCCTGACTCTATTTATTTAGGAGTCCGAAATATTTTAAAGTAGGGTTTACGAGTTCCAGACATAGAGATAGATATATAAACTTTTATTGCACTAAAGATTACAACCTTTATGGCAATGAGTGGGTTTTTTTTTTTGGTTTTTTTAATAAAATAAATATTCTTATAGTTAAGTATATAAAATAAAATAAAAGAAAAAATATCTAATTAAAGTATTGTACATAATAAGCAATATAACAAGTAAATAAAAAGATACCAATAATATTGAAATATTCAAAATGGACATGCTCTTTAAATATGAATAGTGCAAGCAACCAGGATAAAAGAAACAATTCAAAAATTATATAAAACAAGATATGACGTGAACATGAATAAATAAATAAAAATAATAATAAACAATATATATATATCCATCTTACATGCAACAAATTAAATTATATTATTATATATAATAAATTGTTTATTTTTCTAACATTTAAATTATTCAAAATATGCACAATTGGTTCTGAGTCGTATTCTGGTCTATTGGTGAGATAATTGTGGAGAAATGTTTGCCTGAGGATACACAAAGAGGGACAATAGAACAAGAAGTGTATGAGGTCGTGAGTTCCTGACGTAATACCGGCTCGGGAAATACACATAGGACTCAAAATATGTGATGTGACCATTAAGCTAAGCGCGCACTAGGGCGGCATTTTTAAAGGTGGGTGCGCGTACTAAACGGAAACTCCCGCCATCCGCACATGGCAGTGTATACTGAGCTACCGTGTGGTGAACAAGGTCAAAATGGATAGTGATGACGAGTGTTTGGTTGTTAGTGCAATTTTGGTAAAAGAGGAAGAGATGCTAACAAAAAAAAAAAAAATTTTTTTGGATTCATCAAATTAATAGAAAAAGACTGACCTTGGTGAATTTCATACCTTGTTTCCGGACCTTATGGAAGATGATGCTAAATTCTTTCAATACTTCCGAATGACTCAGGAGAAGTTCGAATCCCCTTATGACCTCATTAAAGGTGAAATCTTCAAGAAACAAACTAAGTTTCGAAGTCCTGTTGAACCAAAGGAAAGGCTAGCGATTTCTTTGCGGTAAGTTCCTATGTGATTATTTCATTGGTCGTTTTATTATTTTTTCTTTTTTTAACTCTAAACTTACTATGTATTCTGTATAAACATTTTGAAGACCAGACGGGTTTTATATGCCAAACAATGTATAAAGTTTTCCAGGTTTAGCACAATTTTAAAACCTGTACACATAATGAAATAGTACCAAACATATAGGCTAACGCCAATTTATTTTCCAATTCACTAAATGATATTTTGCTAATTTGAATTTACTATAGGGGAATGTATAAAATAAATGAATAAACAACGGCCCGCTTCAATGTTATAAAATTTATATTTAGAAAAAAAAAAAAAAACCATAGTGTCAATATCAATTTTTTTATTTATTTTTTATTGAAATCTCATGCATCAGTTTCCAACAATTCCAAAGCGCCCGCCTTATACCCCAGAAATACCGATGAGTCATCGGTACGGCGGCAGGGCCTTTCGGAAATGTCCTGAAGTTCTTCCTCGCTGACTTTTTAAAACGGCGGAAGGTGCGGAAACCCTGTCCGGCCGGCCGTACCGACCAAGTGAGCGCATACACATTTGATTCAATGATATTAATTTTTTTTAATTGTCGTGACGGCCGCCCGTCCATGCCGTGCCGCCCTAGTGCGTGCTTAGCTTTACAGGACTTTCTTATACCAATCACGCTTACAGATCACTCTCTTTACCCCTTATCAAAATTATTTCATACTGACATTACTGGGTATAAGAATGTCTACACTCAAGATAACGCTGTACCAGTGGCGTAACGATCCCTCCCGGGGCCCCGGTGCATGGTGGGTGTCGGGGCGCGATAGTACGTTTCGCTGAACTTTTCGCATCGCTTCGCAAGTTCTTCTTCCGAAAACTCCAAATTCTGTGGCTGAATTATCGCGAACGAATCGACAATTCGGCTCAAGCCAACAAATCGGTTTCTCAATTGACTGACTACAATATCCAAACAAGCATAGTACACATTTACTTGGAATCGTTTCTCACCGTTGGTCTTCGCAAAATTCGTCAAATTGGCGAACAAAAAAACATCAATTGGGGGCCCCACGCCACTGCACCCGCTGGACCGGCGGTAGTTACGCCACTGCGCTGTACAATGAGGCAAAATGAAATGATTTTAAAAAGGGAAGGGAAAGAGAGAGAGTGATCTGTAAGCGTTGTTGGTATAAGAAAGTCCTGTAATGGCCACATCACATATATGTTACTAAATTTCCAAGCGGCACCACCAACTGAGGTTGGATTTGTAGTGGCTGCGGTTACTGCCACCAGCACCGGAAGCCAGTCCCTGGCAGATTCTGCTGCTAGGACCAGAGCGAAGTAGTAGGTTTTCCAATTCCTCCCCTATTCCAAGGAACTAACTCCACCCTAGACCAATATCCACCCCAAATAGGATGCCCTACATATTCCTATAAGGTTGGATTCTGTCCTCGGCGGGGTATTGCAAACTGCCATAGTACCGCTGATGAGTGACCGCTGAGTCCTTATACTATCGGTATAAAAAAGTAAAAAAACTAAGAGCCTCGGCCGGGTTTCGAACCCGGAATCTTGAACTTAAAAATATATATGCGCCTAGCCTTCCCTAACTAAACTTGAACTCGTGACTAAGTGTTGTCACCACTGGGTGATTTCTCCCCTCTTGACATTTTGACATTGCCATTATCTCTCTCTTAGCACATTTGCTTTTTGTATTTATTTTTTATACAGCTGTAAATATCTATTTGTGGAATAAATAAAAAAAAACAAAAAAAAAAAATTTTAGTCATGATTACGATACTAGGAAAGAAGATTTTCGAATAACTAAACATTGCTCTACTATTTTTGAAAAAAGTATAACTCATAAACGTATTAATTTTTTTAATGCCCTTCCCCACTTCTTGAAGACAATAAAAAAATTTTAACTTCAACTAAAAGTGTTTATGTTGAAGGAAACCCTCTATTCGGAAACGGAATTTTTTTCACGTTGTTCAAAATAATAAAATTACCATAATAAAAAAAAAACGTTATATATTCATAATATATATTTTAAATAAACATAAAAATACTCATACATTGATATATAATTATACTCAACATTTAATACAGTAAAAACGAAGAGCCGTCTGTGTAATACCATACTTTAAGTGGGGTCTCATCGGTTTGGGCGGTTGAGTCTCATGGTAGAACCGCCAATGTCTAATACGAAGCTTATGAAAATGAAAAAAACCATAGGCTTCTTTTTTTTTCTCCCTTTTAAGACTTTTCTCAGTATGAAGTTGAATCGATAAGACTTCCCCAGTCTAAAAGTGATTCGAGATAAGCCCTCTTTCTCTCGTTCATGAGAATCCAATATCAGATCAGCAGCGTGCGGAGAGAAGCAGCACTATCAAGAATATAGAAAGAACATAGTATGGAGAAAGTATTAATATTTGAATAAAGAAAGCAAAAATTGAAGAGGTTAGTATTTCTGTTTATCTGTGAACGCGATGACTTTCCATAGAATGAATACATATATATTTTTTTTTATTATGTTTATTTACAATCGGTACAAACCATAAGTAAATTTGTTAACAATAGTGGCTAATAGAGCAAAGTAAAGTAATAAATGGCAATTTGTACAATAATACAATAATAACTAAATATAAGGAAACAAAAAAATAATAAATATATAATAAATAAAGTAGCTTTATTGACATTCTTTTAGAACAAAAGAGGTCTCCTTCTGGAGGTTTTGAGTCTACTGCTCTTTCAACAGAAGAAATCAGAAAAGAAATTTTAAAATTAATTAAAAACATGGGAAAAAAAAGAAAATGACAACTAGCTGATATTATAAAAATAAAACAACATAAAAAAAAAACTTCCAGGTCTAAAAACTTTTTATACCTGGATTTAGCTACTTTGGTGACGTAGAGAATGCTAGAAGTCAGTATGAAGAGTCTAGTAAGGAGCATTGGATTTTGGATTGAAGGGATTGAATGCGTTGCAGATTGGAAACTCAAGTAAAGCTGTTTTCCTAGCTGCAGTTTTTTTGCACTGCGTAGAATCGGATAAGCCTCTTGCTTCCGTCGTCAGCACGAACGCGCAACTGAAACACGCTGCGGATTTGCGTTTTCTTTCAAACTGAAAACGCTGGCGCATAAACTATTCAGTGCTTTCTGGAAAAACTCTGTTCAATTTTCGTGTTTGTTTATCATTTTATCTCAATAATGAATCGCCTAGGAGAAAAGAAAAGGAAACCGTTTGGATTGCTGATTGCTAAACACTTCATTGATGATGAAGAAGAGGATTTCGTTCTTCTGAATTATACTAAAAGAATGAAATCAATCAATAGTATGTTTTTGGATGGAGAGGACGAAGGTCTGTTTAAATTACTGATTAACAACCACTTAATCGACGACGAAGAGAGAATAGAATTGGCACTTGTTGCGCTGCGTATGACGTAATAGACCCGACCAGAGCCAGTCCACCTGTCACGCAGGACATGAAACGCTGACGTACAACGCCATGCTCTCTGTGGGAAAACAAACCCATTACTTTCTTTGTCTTGGGTCCATGCGCATTACAATGAACGTATTGCGTACTACGCAACGCAAAAAAACTGCAGCTAGGAAAACGCTCTTTATGTCCAGATCGTTGCATATAAGTCGTTTTATTTTCTAAGTTAATTTAGGTCTTTTGTCAAGTAGTCTTAGTAATCGTTTATAGCGTCTGTTCATTTCTTGTCTTTTCAGTCTCGTAGTTCCATGTTTGTCGCTTGTCAAGTAGATCTGACTGTATTTTCTTGCAGCTCCCGTCTGAGTGGAGAGTGTATCTTTGGAAGATATATCTTCGAGAAATATATGAGCATTCCTCTTCTATTCTTACAGTTCGCCCTCAGATATTTGTTCAACAGTTAACTAAATATACAGAAATAAAAACAATATTTGACTTACAACGTTTGCTTGGATCAGAGTATATATGAACTACCTCTACGAACTCCAGTATGTAGACGATATTGAAAGTATTACTTCCACAACTATGCAAACTATAAGGGAAGTAATCGATCAGAAATTCTATGTTGAGTTTTTATCGAAATCGTTTGTGAACACAATAGCTACCAATCGATTGAATGTATCGACACGGTTTCATGTGTATCCAGAACCATATTGGTACCTATTGATTTTCAAACAAATCAGTGAACGGAAAGGGGAGGATTGTGGGGGTTAACAAAAACAAAATGTCAAAATAATGAATGTAATAATACTTAATTTTACGTGTGGATTCAGGAACCAATAATGACGAGACCTATATTCAGTTTAGTATTGATCTCCACACTGTAGAACGTTCCTAAATGGTCCTATTAATACGAAACAATCCGGATCTGTATAATGGATGAGCGTAAGTAGTTTCGAAAATTCCGCGCCGAGTTGGATAAACTTGTGTTAGCATAGTCAAGTAAGGTGTCAATGACAACGATTCAAAAAGTAATCAAAGTTCACTTTTTAATATCCTCCTATTATTTAGATGCTCGAGGACAATCAAGGATCCGCCTGAAAGATGACGTCATATCGCCTATAACCAGAGCGCTCTTTCGAGTTATTGTGACTAATGCCCATAGTTTAAGTATGAGGTCATATCGCCTTTTACCAGAGCGCTTTTTCAAGTTATTGTGACTAATGCCCATGGTTTGAATATGAGGTCGGGGTTTAAGTATGATGTCATATCGCCTATTACCAAAGCGCTCTTTCATCATTCTGGTCTCTATTATGGGAGTCCTAAATTTTGTCTACCTATTTATTCACCTAGGACAGAAATCTTTAAAGAGTATCTGACATCGCACAACTTGGGACCATCGCTTAACTTCCCATCCGAAGGACGGTCTGCTCAAGGTTTCTCACCGGGTTTCGAATCCGCGTTCTTGAGCCCAGTAGGCTAGCCCGCTACCTACGAGCTACCGGCGCCTCCATAACAGAATATATTCATGACCACGTAACAGAATATATTCATAACTTCACCTATTCGAATATATTCATCACTTCACGTAACAGAATATATTCATAACTTCTAGTAACAGATATATTCATAACTTCAAGTAACCGAATATATTCATGACGACATAGCCGAATATATTCAAGACTTCACGTAACAGAGTATATTTTTATTTATTTTATAGATGTTTAACTATACATTAGGGTGGAGTGAAAAAAAAGTTTTTGAAATTGAAAACGCCTGGGGGCGCAAAAGTTGACCATTGGTGGAGAGTAACACCCATGTAAAGACGAAATTCGACAATATCTTTTGTCCCCACCAGCGCCATCTATGTTTCACTATAGCATACTATCGGTTCCCGGAGGGTTTGTCGGCGATAACTTCATTCTTGGCAGAGCTACAATAATTTGTATTATATATATTTACTCGTCTTTTTACGCTCTACCAAAAGGGATCTGAAATTAAGAATTCCTAATTTTTTACCTTATTTTGGGCAAAAAAGTAATTTTTTTCGAAATAGACAATGTTTTCGGGATTCACTTCGTTTTTCTCATATTGAAATTAATTACACTATTTCTGTAAATTGTTTGGGAGGAATGATGCACCCCTTGTTCAAAATAAGTAAGATGATACCGGGACATACTATCGACATATTGTGACCGAGGAACAGTGTACATTCAGAAGCGTAATAAATACAATACTTCAGGTAGTGTGATGGGTAGTCTTTCAACCGTGATTTTGTGGAACTGAGTCCGACATCAATATAATTTAAACTTTTATATTTCTTCCATTGATAATAACCATTAGAATTAATGAGTCAAAAAATGTTAATTAAATAATCTTATAACCATAATTTACCTAAAAAATCCTCTAACCTGTTGGCATTGAGCACACTTGAATGTAATATTTTGAAGTATTAAAGAAATTAATGTTGAATATATTACTCGAGTTTAAATGGAAGGGAAATTTACAAAGGGTAGACTGTGAAACTTCTCTCTCCTATATGGAAATGAAACAAATTTCATTTGCCTGGAAAATAAAATGTGTTTAAGAATTTAGATATGAAAATTTAGTTTTGGTATATTATTATATAAAGCTTTCTAGAACATTTGAGAGAATTTCTCGTTATTTTTTCAGTTCATTTGCAGTGTAGAAACACTTTAACAGTTCATATGTTGGGAAATTGTGTTTTGCTCATTGGCGGTCTACGGTTTTAGGGGCCCAGACGTTTTTACTTTGACGGGAAATTCCCCCTCTAGAAATTTGTTGAGGAAACATTTTCGGTTGAGGTTAGGTTTGGTAGGACAACAAGTAAATTATTAAAAAATACATATTGGATTTTGTCCCTTATCGTTCTTTCCTATATTCATCGGTTTTATGTACTTATAACGACAATAAAGTACCTAATAATTGATTTATTTGTACATAGAATATGAAAAAAATTGAGATTTTTTTTTTTGGTTTGTGGCCCTATGGATTAAGCATATCAGCCATTTATTTACAATGTAAGTTTATATAACAATATGATTGACAGATATGTATCTGAACAATATATCAAGAATGTCTTGGTTTTTGGTTCGAGACACTATTAATTGGACCGTAGTGGGGAGCACCATCTTGTTTTGAATGAGAACACTAAACATATTTTCACGTTCTGAGCTGGTAAGTGGACAAGCCAAGTGAAGATGGTTCGCATCATCTTCTACTTGCTGTTGGCAGGTACAGTATGGGGAAGGGAGAATGTGAATCTTGTGAAGGGGAAAAGGGAGTCGAGAATTGTTGTCATGGTACTATGGAGGAAAAAACTTCATTACAATTATGAATATATTAATTAGTCATTAGTTCATTATTTTCTTTGTAAATAAAAAAGCAATAAATATAGGAAGGAGCCAAATAAGGGATAAAATCCTATGTATTATAAAAAAATATAATTAGGGCGTAGTCAAGGTCCACGCCGTAGATTTTCCGGGAAAACGTCGGGATAAAATCATTTTTCACTTTCTTTTCGATGCTGCCGTAGCTCTTGCATTTGCTCGGCACTAGACTTTTTAGGTTTTTTAAATTCCTTTTGATGCGACCTTTCCTCTGATTTGCGTTTTCTTGCGAATTATTTCCGCGCATATTTACTATTCATATGAGACGACATCTTTATTTTTTTTGCAATTTTCACTTTAATACCGATTTTTACATATATTTCGGCGAATATTTTTATTGTTTCACTTTGAGTTCTAGTAGTGCTCCTCAAGCTCTTTCCAATGACATCCGAATCAACGTCCTATCTAAACGCGTTTTCAAGCTACACTAATTTCTAATTTTACACAACGCTAATTCGCAACAATCATCCGCCGGCGCTCACCCTCGCCCAATAACGTCACAGGCAAAACAAACACTGCACAACACACACGTACAGACATGCTCTATTCATTGTGACCTCAACCGTTGTTATCGCATTATTAGTCTCGTAGTTATTATCGATTAAAATCTGACGGTATTTTGTAACACAAGAAAGTTTGACCGGCTATCACTGTGCTTAACGAGCGAATAGACGTTTTCACGTCAAAAATCACATACAAAAATGTGGGTTCGTAACCAGGCCGAGGCACTTCGGTTTATTATCTGGGAAGTGATAAAACCTTGAGCATGCCGACCTTCGAAAGGGACGTTAAACGATCGTCACGGGCCCTTGCGAAGTCAGCTATTCGTACAATCGAGCACATTGGTAATAGGCGATATAGTCTTTTAGTTAAAGCTCGGGCGTTAGTTATGATAACTATACCTAATAAATAAAATAGCTGTGTTTCTTTAGGCTTCTCTCGCTCTTTCACTACTCTGGTGGACCTGATCCCGACTCTGTACCCGAGTACCTGATATCGCACAGGATACTGTACCTTCGCTTAACGTCCCATCTGAAGGACGGCATGCTCAAGTTTTTTTTTTCCTCCCTGACAAATAAACCTAAGGACCTCCACATTTCACACACTTTCCTATACTCTCCTCTCCCTCACATAACAATCTGCGAAGGGCGTTCCTATATAAGTTCATACCAGTTTATCAGGATAAGATCTTAAAAATAAGATCCAATTGAATTATATAAAGAAAAATATTGCCATTAAAAGAGATTCTTAAAACGTCAATATGATTTATAGGGTGCTTTCGAAGAGCGTGGATTTGTAAAAAACAGATTAATCTTTCTTTTTTTTTATAATGAAAAATGAACCCGAACTTCAGGAACGGACTCTAATAAGAGATAAGAAATGGATGGAAAACGAAAATTGGATATGAATGGCGTGATAATAAATTTGGAAAGTTAAAGCTACTCTGAATTATAAAAAGCAAGTAGTATAAAAAACATAATTCTTTGGTGATCCTTCGCTAATGTACTTCTTCATCGACAATTATTTACAATCAGCAATTAGGGGGTGGGTTTTGTACCCATGTTATCCAAAGGCTGAAGATCCATATAGCAGCCCCACTCTACATTTTTTGTCACAAGCTTTTTTTGAGAAAATCATTTTTTTTTTCGAGTTATTTACCTGGGTCAAGATAAAATGAACACCCTGTATATTCAAAAAGAGCTTAAATGGATTACATAAATTATCCATGTGAAAGTCTAGAAGTGCGACTCGAAACACATCACGTAGAGAACGGTTCCTAATGGATATTAGTGCAGAAGATGACATCTGTCTGTGTTAAGTGAGTGTCAAATGTTGTATGACATGAGCGAGCTGAGTTTGAAATTTGTCACACTAAATAGTGCTTCTCATCTAACCAACATGGCCATAATACGACAGGAAATGTCCCATAGGAAATGTATAACTAATAGTAGCTAACGGAAGCCATCATAACATAGCATAGTCAATAGCATAATCTTGAGGGCGCCGGTAGCTCAGTGGTATGCGTGCTTGACTTCTGAGCTCAAGAACGTGGGTTCGAAACCCGACCGAGGTCCTTAGTTTATTTTATCTGGGAAGTAAAATAAACTTAAGCACGCCGTCCTTCGGATGGGACGTAAAGCGATGGTCCCGTGCTCGTTAAAGACACCTATTCTAGGTCAATAAATCTGGGTAGACAAATTTTAGGATTCGAACTGTAGAGTCGGGCTCATGTCCATCAAAGTGACGAAAGAGCGATCTGGTAGTAGGTGATGTGACCTCGTAGTTGAAGTCCGGGCATAAGTCATAATAATTAACTAAAATAGGATATATCGGATTCTCCTAGAGTAGGGGTCTTTAATGAAAAAATTTCGAGAAAATTTATTTTACCTCCTAGAGGTCAGGTTAGGTTAGGTTTTGTGACTCATGCCCGAGATTTAACTACGAGGTCATATCGCCTACTACCAGAGCACTCTTTCGTCACTTTGGTGGACATGAGCCCGACTCTACAGTTCGAATCCTAAAATTTGTCTACCCAGATTTATTGACCTAGGATAGGTGTCTTTAACGAGCATGGGACCATCGCTTAATGTTCTATCCGAAAGACGGAATGTTCACGATTTTTTCACCTCCCAGCGATTTTGGGCTCAATATGCTAACAGCACGTTACCTCTGAGCTACCGGCGCCCTCCATGCAGCATTTGCACATGATTATTCTATTAGGATAGGTTTTATGACTCTTGCCCGGGCTTTAACTACGAGGTCATATCGCCTACTACCAGAGCGCTCTTTCGTCACTCTGGTGGTCATGAGCCCGACTCTACTGTGGGAGTCCTAAACTTTGTCTACCCTAAATTTTTATTCACCTAGGGTAGGGGTCTTTAACGAGTACATGACATCGTACTGGCTCGGGACCATCGCTCAACGTCCCATCCGAAAGATGGTGTGCTTAAGTTTATTTTACCTCCCAGATAAAATAAACTAAAGGCCTCGGTCGGGTTTCGAACCCACGATCTTGAGCAAGCATGCATACCACTAAGCTACTGGTGCCCTTTATATGTGTATCCCCCTACCCTTTGAGCTACTGAGGACACCACACTAACTAGTTTTATTCTATTTTTTATTTTTTTGTTACTTTTCACCCTAATGCTTTAATTCTTTCTCAAGTTATTTCTCCTCCATTATATTGGAAATGTATTCAGAGATGTACCATTGATGATGACATAGTTACATTGAATACCGATCCATCCAGGTAAATAAAACAGTATTTTATTTCTATGAGAAAAGAAACATGTCATGGGTTTCCAGACACTCAAGATGCATTTATCATCTTTATTATATCGGCAGTGTAACAAGACCTAATTGTTACACTGCCGTTCCGCACTACAAAATAATCATTTTAATATTTTAACAAAATACTAAGATTAATTAGTCCGTGAGCATCGCGGCCATATCATGCTTCCCCCAAAGTCGGACTTGAAGTTAGAGCCCCAGGCAACCAGAAATTGGAGGCCTCAAATAACAAGCCAAATAATATCTGCTCTCACCTTTATTATTCCTACTAAAATGAATTTAGTAAGATAATATGACTGGGGTTTTAACTACGAGGTCATGTCGCCTACTACCAGAGCACTCTGTCATCGCTCTGGTAGACATGAGTCCGACCTGTGCGGGTCCTACATTTTGTCTACCTTGGTTTAATCATCTATGGATAGATTCGTAAGTACGATCTCAAAACGGCCCCTTTTCCGTGTAATCATCTCACAGTATATTAGTTGCTCGGCCGAGTATCGGAGTAGCGAGTGACTCGGCCCAGCACTCGGCAAATGTAATACGGCCCTATCTCTGAGGTACTCTATTAAAATGGATAAATATATTTTACGATCTGTATTTGGGGGAAAATAGAATTATATTACTAAAACATTTAAAAAAAAATAATAATTGATTGAATAAAAATATATATGTATCTACTCTGAAAATACAAAACATTGGGAGCTTCAAAGAGCTTCTCCCATGAAATAAACAAGCAACATAAACCTATTTCTATGCGTGCTTGTCTTCTGAGCTCAAAATCGTGGGTTCGAAACCCGACCGAGGCCCTTAGTTTATTTTATCTGGGAGGTAAAATAAACTTAAGCAAGCCGTCCTTCGGATGGGACGTTAAGCGATGGTCCCGAGCCTGTACGATGTCAGGTACTCGTTAAAGACCCCTTACCCTTGATGAATAAAAATTTAGAGTAGGCAAAACTTAGGACTCCTACAGTCGAGTCGGGCTCATGTCCACCAGAGTGACGAAAGTGCGTTCAGGTAGTACGCGATATGACCTCGTAGTTAAAGCCCGGGCATGAGTCATAATAACTAACTAAATATATTTCTTACAAATATCTACATTTTCACAAAGAAATATTATCTGACATCTAATGCACTCTATCGCCACCAACGAGAACTATCAACCAATGTGTCTCCCAACCAATTAGAATAGCCGTTACAAATCTAGTAATCCTAGACCAAAATTAGATAGTGGAACACTACTCAATTATCCCCAATTAAATTCTCGGGGAAATCTTTAATCATGATTGCTTCAACAACATTTTAATTAAAATTGGTGGAATCGGACTTAAAGATATATCCGTGCAGTCAAGGGCGAATCCAGGATGTTCATCAGGGGGGGTAAAATTTTGTTGGTTCAAGATTTGGAAAGATGAAGGACAAGGGGGATAATATTTTGGCTGATTTGACGAAGCGCATATAATAATCAAGACTGAAATATTATTATTGTAATAGTAACAGGTTGAGTAACAGTCTGAGTCTGTAAACGAATGACATCATTTAAGTCTGTGCGCAAGACCGCAAGAGGTCCTTGACGCATCACTGGGACGTATTTCCCAATGAAACCGACTGATGAGCCTCTGCTTCGAGGGGGCGGAGGGGGGAGGGGAATTCTTCTTTACCCCCCCCCCCCCCTGTATCCGCCACTGCGTGCAGTATGAAGAAGGAACTTCCTCCAGTCTACATCACGTTGATCCATGGTCTTATCTTTGGGAGATATTTACTGCTGACAACTTCCTGGAACTTAGCCCTGGATGATATTAAAGACCTTATCTTTTCTTAGATTTTCGTCCAAGTTTTCTTACAGAAAATTTATTTTCTCCTTATAAAGTTTTCTCAATAAAACGCAACGTTGGTAACTCTACATTTTCATTTAAATAACGAGACGTGTCCAGAATTTATCCGCCTCTCATTACTTTCTCAGCTGTACAAAGTGTGGGGGAAGTTATGTAATCGGTCAAAAAATCGAAGTTTAGTTTTCGTTGAAATAAAAAGAGGAAGAACAACCCGAACTGATCTTGTGGCGGCATCGAGACTGCTAATAATGTAGTCTTTGAATGCCCGCTGTATGGCCAGGCCAGGGTGGAGATGATTCGCGGAACCGGATCAAACCTGAGACCTGGATCTGCGACAGCCGATCCGTCGGCTCTTGACGGAAAAAGAACAAAGCAGTATGAGACGGACTGGTCGACCGGTGACTGCCCCCAGCCCGTCACAGCCTCATATTGATTACACAGGCCTGCAAAATTCAAGTCATCAAAAACTTTTTTCAAAATTTCTTCTGTCTGTACATATTTTTGGGGTGCTGAATCTTAAACAAATCTCAGTTTTTTTTTATCACATCAGATTTTTTTACAATCCTCTCGTGTACTACTCTGAACCTGTTTTTTAATTCCGCTAAGTGATTAGGTTCCATAAAATTGAATGAAAATCCTTTGAAAACCAGTACTTTTATTAAATTTTTCTCATTTTTACTTTTACTTATAAATGTTTACTCAATAGCCTTGAAGTCCCTTTTTCTCTTTGTCGTGAAGGACCGAGTGTAGCTTTTTCGCTTGTGTATAACATTTCGGTTCTGTCGTTGTAGAGCACAGCAGTAGTCGCCCATCATGTTAACGTTCCAGCCACCCTGGTTCGCCATGACTTCAACACAATACGCAGTAGATTCTTCACACTTTGTTGACAACAAAAGTACAAAAAGGTACTGCCTTCTGAATAGTGATAATAGCACTTCATAGTTACAATAATTGGCACACCAAGCTCTAGTTACGTTAAACACCTTATTAATTTAATTATTTTTATTTTCAAGAACAGAAAATTATCGGATAATATATACTAATACAAACAATATCAAAATTGCACTTAGTGACGCGGTATGTGATACAGCAATTTCGGTGTAATTTTCGAATTCAGCCAAAATACATAGAGGAAAGGTAAAATAATCAAAAAGCTGGCCTTTGTTATCATAAACCTGAGCTTCCTTGATCCTGAGTTCTCTTGACGCACGACAGGGGGATGTTGTCTAACAAGGGACACCCAAAAAAAAAAAAAATTAGTTGAAATTTCAAGTCACCCTAATTACAAAAGTGAAAAAAAAAATTGCTTTTTGTCTTTTAGTGTGTGTTTTTGAGCAGTATAACTGCCGATAGAATGAATGTATCAACTCGAATTTTTTATGTCTACCTAGAAACGCATAAGGACAACACCTGTTGATTTGCTACCAAATTGACGAAAGAAAAGGGGAAGAGGCTTATGGGGAAGGCATAACACAAAAACCTTAACAACTGCCTATGTAATGAAATTATCGAATTACACAAAATTTAGTATGAGGATTTAGAAGCCTACGTACATCAATTATTAATTTTTATTACACCAAACGGTCGACTGGTTTTGGAGGGGGAGCGAAAAGTTTCGTCGGATGTGGCTACTTACAAACATGAATTCGGACTTCTCAGCAGTGAGAAGCCTTTAATTTTCCTGCTAACGTCTCCCTAATTAGAAAGTAGGTGTTGAAAATAAGGCTTTAACAAACATCTCCTCTTTGTTTAAATGAAAAATCTCTCCTAAACTGGCTTTAAATTAACACAGTTTCTCATTAGATGAACAGTTTCTCTGAGAAAATGTTAACGAACCTTGAAAATTTTTATTTATGTCATCAAATGACATGTGATTATGTCTCATGAATTTGTTTTGCTGTTATTTTTTTTAGAGATTTGTTTTTTTTATTTCTTAAGTCATTGGGCCGTTTACAAATGCATGGCACATTACAACTCATGGAATCATGAACATGTGATTATGTCTCATGAATTTGTTTTGCTGTTATTTTTTTAGAGATTTTTTTTTTTATTTCTTAAGTCATTGGGCCGTTTACAAATGCATGGCACATTTGAACTCATGGAATCATGAACTTATGGAACCATGCATAATAGTCATGTCTTCCCAGGTGGCCTTAGTAGAAGGAGAAAGAGTGTTTTGGTGCAAGGGCTAATGGGCAAGCCGTCCTAAAATGGGGTTCTCAGCAGTAGAGTACAACCGAGTATTCCTTTTCAGTGCAGGGACATCCACCATTGTTTTATATTCGACCAGAACCAGTTTGATAATGTAAGTGCGTCAACATCAGTGGCACATCTATGAATTAATATAAAATGTAAATATGGTGAAGTAACTAGAACACCATTAAATCATTAGTGTACAGAAAACAAAATAAAATGAAATTTGCCTAGCGCCAGTTATATAGTATAGTGTCTAAACAAACACTGACCTACTAGGTCAAAGGGGTAAGGTATATGAGGTTCATTGACGCACCCTACAAGAAAACAAATAATATAATAATGTGATATGCACAATAAAAAAAAATATCATCACTTGCATTGTCAAACTGGTTCTGGTCGGAAATATATGAGACACTACTTGTACCTCCAGACTCCCACTATGTGTTCCAAATTGTTTTGTACGCCTTTCTACATAACCATTAAGTGTATTTTGTTGTCACAGTGTTCTACATCCTGTCTGACAAGCTCGAGTCCTTTGACAATTGTTTAATTAATTCAATTTTGAGTGGACTGAAGCAAACTATGCTGTAAGGGCGGACGGACGACAACTATTCGGCCCTTCAAAGGACTGCAAAGCAACCTCCCTTTGCATAGGCTTTATTGCTTAACTCAAACACAACTAACATACTGATAATTGTTTGAAACAGAAGTTTTGCTCCTGCGGATCGCTTTGTTCTTTAGATGTTCAAGTGCAGGCCGCACATCAAAACATAATAAGTCAAATAAATACTAGTATTTTTAAATATATTCCAATATGAAGCCTACCTTCTTTCGCAAATTCTGTCTAAAATAATTATTTTAAAGATCCCTCACGGACCGCATAACATAATCATGGTGGCTAGAGGTTTTTGAATCATACTAAATTTCGTGTCGACACATTCATTACATCGGCAGTTATTAGGGTATATGGATTTGAGCCCACTTCTCTGACCCACCCTCCCCTTCGCCTGATTCCGCTGAAAATTAATAGGTGTCGTCCTAAAATGGCACTGAATTTACATATGAATCCTCATACTACATTTTGTGTCCTTACATTACAGTAATTCGACAGTTACTAGAATTTATGTTAAGCCTCCCCTCTAATCCAACCTTCTCTTTGGCCGATTTGGCTAAAAATCAAGAGGTGTCGTTCTTAATTCACATATAAAATTTCGTGACGATACATTCATTATATCGGGGTTATTACAAGCACACAGAGAGGAACAAATCAGATCGGAAAAAATTTATTTATTTAATATATGGGCATCAAACCTATTTAAAATTACATATTACTGTAAACAATAATTATACATTTTGGATACACAGTTTTAACATAATTAATAAATTTCAAGAAAAGAAAACAAACAATATAGAATATGACAATTAACGTAAATAGTAAACATAATTATATGTATAGTAATCTTTAATAGGTAATGACAATCACAATATGAAGAAATCGTGTTTCATATCCAAAAACATTATTTGATACAAAGCTTTCATTTTTATTTATTAGACAGAGCTCCTCCACATCTTGAAAGTCAGTCCAATGTACGTTATTGTTTTATATATTCATTTATATTTTTTTATTTATTTAGGTTTTTTTTTTATTCGTTTATAATTGATTAATATGTATACACATATATATTTTTTTATATATTGTTATAGTTACATTTTTTCTTTTTTTTTTATATCTCGCACATTGGGACCTGATGATGGGACGTAAGAACGTCTCAAAACATCGTTGGTATAAAGACATTTCCGAAGAGTTTTTTGGAAAATAGTTATCTTCATTTTTATTAAACTGAAAAATGTGTCTACTTATTATAAATGTTTAATATAATAATTAATTGTTTTATATACTCATATATTTTTATGTTATTTGTTCAGTTTTTAATAATTTCATTTCACTTTTTTTTAATAGTTTTTTTATTACTACTAATCATAGGTTTGTTCGACTCAAGTAGTTATAAATCTAATTTATAAGCTATCTTAATGTATAAATTCTTTTGACGTATCCTATTACCATGTATTGGTTTAACGGAAATAAATTTATTATTATTATATACGACAATATAATAATATACAATAGCATGAAATTCCTTTGAAAACTGAACATCGAATTTCTGACCAAATACATTCAATTTCCCGTTTACTTTGTGTAGATATTAATTAATAAATTCCGAGTGCTTGCATTGCTACCTCAGTACATATTGAAACGTCTCTCGAAATAATAATGCAATCGAATGCTATAATGCTTCAACCAAAAATTGTGGAGAAAATTAAAAGGTTTTTTAATGAAAAATTACTTATTTTTTCTTAGACATTCCTGTTCCAAATATTTGGTACTTACGTAATTGATTATATATATGTATATTCTAAAAGTATATTTACGATTATATTTTTTGTTTTAGGTAAGTTGCTCGAATCCTTCATTTTCCCACCTGGCTTGGGTAAGTGAAATTCATTGTGTAGAAAAAAACAACTTATGAGGTCATAACGTCAGCGAAATTTTTTCTTCAATGGTGTCTGTCCAACTTGTATTTAAGAATATGAAAGCAAAATGAAAATGAAACTATGGCTTTAGTTAAGTTAAATGAAATTCCTTGCAAGTGCTACAAAAAATGTACAATACATTTTCGTAGGTCGTTCTTATTATTGGTAGTTGTTTTTTTATTAAAAAAATAAAAATTAAGTAAATATAATATGGTAATAAGAGGAGTTTGTTATACCAACCATATTGTTTCAGTGATTCTACTAGTAATACTGGGCATAAGAAAGTCACTCTCAGAATTACACTGAACAATGACACAAAAAGAGCTTATGCCAACATATTATTGTCAATGCCAGTATGGAATGAATTTGAGATAGGGAAGAGTGATATCTAAAAAAGAGGATTGTATAAGAAAGTCCTGTTATGGCCACATTTCGAATGTCCGAATGATTTAAGATCGAGCAACAATGAGAAAAAGTAACTCACACGGATTTTTGTCAGGGAAAAGTGCAGAATACCAAGTGTGAAGATGTCATCTCAGAGACTCTTGGTTCTACCAAGAGGCTTCTTCTATCCAACTGTCAGTCTACAATCAATGTTCTTCTGTTGAACGTGACTGGGGAAAAATTCAATGTCGAGTTTTCACCAGAATTTCATTCCAAAAATGAAGAATATTTCCTGTGTATGTGTGTGTGTGTGTCATTCGATAACTTCCAGGTAGAATGAATACGAGGTGTGTCCAAAAACTAGCAAATTTTGTAATTTCGCTGGTTGTATTAGTCCAATTCGCACGATTTTTTCTTTGTTGTATTGGTAAACATGACTGAAAAGTATCTGTACATTGTTAGCCAAACCGGATGTTTAGTCTGTAGTCAGCTGTCAAAAAGGTTACATGCGTCTTTGTACGATAGGCGATTATACAAAATGGATCAGAGAATTTGCATTAAATTTTGCTATAAAAATGGAATAAAGTGCAAGAAAGTTCTAGAAATGTTAAATATTGCTTTTGGTTAGTCTGCTATGAGTAAAACTAGGGTTTACGAGTGGTATAAGCGTTTCCAAGAAGGCCATGAAGATGACGAGCGCCCTGGACGCCCCAGCGTTTTTTAACGGCATAGTGCACCATGAGTTCTTCCCACAAGGTCAAACGATCAATAAGGAGTACTACTTGCAAGTACAACGCCGTTTGCGTGAAGCAATCCGAAAAAAAACGCCCGGATTTGTTGCGAAATAATTCATGGCTTTTGCACCACGAACACACACACATAATACAGCTGCTCACACTTCATTGCTTGTTCGTGAATTTTTGGCCAAAAACAACACTGTAATGATGCCCCTGACTCCATATTCGCCGTATGACTTTTTTCTGTTCCCAACAATAAAGAGAACGTAAAAGGGCCGTCGTTTCACAAGCGTATATGAGATTAAAAGCGCATCGCTGAGAGAGCTAAATGCTATCCCAAAGATCGAGTTCCAGAAGTGTTTCGGGGATTGCAAGAAGCGCTTGCATAAGTATACATTATCTAATGGAGACTATTTTAACATTGATGTAGACGAATAAACAAAATTATTTTCAAAAACCGAAAATTCCCGTTACTCTCTGAACACACCTCGTATATCGACACAAAAGTTTCCATCAAATCGGTCAAACCCTGTGGTTACAGGAAAGGGGGCCAGATGAAAAATATCCTTTTAAAACAAATCAGTTAATTGTTTTTTTGAGGGATAGCGAAAACTTAATTTATTAATTCGCACAGGGAAGAACATTGCCGGTGATTCACCGACAACGTTATTCCTTTTCTAACCTTAACGTTACTTCAAGACCTAGGACTTTATACCTTCTTCACTGAGGGACAGACTAATTAGAAGGACTCGCCTGAAGAAACCCTCTCAGCTAATTGCTTTCTGAGTCAGCCGGAGAGAGAAGAGCCAGGAGATGACCCACCATGAGACCAAGTAGGCATCTTAGAACGTCATGGAAAGAGCGATTTTTGAAGTGAAACTTCTAAGCTAACGGACTAAGCTGGTAAATGAGTTACGAAATTATGTGACGCGCTGAACACCTCCCAGACCCGCTCCGCACCAGTGTTTTAGTTCCTAAATTTGAATGAAATCGAACGAGTGGTTTGCGCACAGGGGTGAGTAGCAGTTGGGGGGATCGTTGTGCGGGCTAGTAGAGGGGAGCGCTCCCCACCCCTCCTCCAGGAGCAGCCTGAGGCACCTCTCTCCTCACGTCACTCTCTCGCTTCACTCACCCCGTTGGTGAACCCTAAAATCATGACAGGAAGTGATCTGACTCTAAATAAGAGAATAATGATCCAGGACCGAAAAACAGGAAATTAAGTTCAGAAATTGCAAGCGTTCCATCATGTTCGGAGGAACAACATTTTCATATTAATACCCATTCTACTGATAATGAATCACAAAGGTGAGTGTACGCCTGCTTAGCGTTGCTGCGTCATAAACAGCGTCTCTTTTTCTTTCTCAATCTCATTCTCTATTCTCTCGCGTTCAAAAACCTACATTACTTATTTCTCTTACCATAGGCCGATTGTGTCTACTTTGGAATCAAATATAGTGATATCTGATGTTCATAACAACGAAAATAATGTTGATTTAACTAATGAATAAAAATAAAATAAGCCAATAAATAAAACTGTTTACACCTAAAATGTTGAGATAACTGAGAAATCAATTACAACATGAAATTAATTTTTATGGATCAAAAAAATTGGCGTGTGTTCCATCACACACTAATTTTTTTTTCTATTCCGGACCAAAAAAAAGGGGGTTATTTATTTGATCTGTGCGTTTAGATGCTTGTACCTTCCCATATGGTTGATCCTGATTTGTGTAGCTCAAAGGTAGCGTACTTGCTAACTGAGCTCAAGATCGCGGGTTCGTGAACCCGATCGAGGCCCTTGAATTTTTTATCTGAGAAGTGAAAAAACCATGAGCACGCCGTCCTTCGAATGGAACGTTAAGCGATGGTCCTGTGAGATGTCAAGTACTCGTTAAAGTACTCCCACTGTAGAGTGCGCCGAAACAGCCCTCTGGCAATATGTATATATATAGACACAAAATTTAATATGAGGATTCAGAAATCAACTGTTTTTAGGTAAAACAGTCAAGAATTTAGATTAATTCGTGCTGGCGATGTACATGTGCTGTTGATTCACCAACAACTTTTTGTGAGAATCTGTTCAGTGTGAGCTTGCAAACTGAGCCAAAGTATCATAAAAAATGTATGGGATAAGGAACAATCGTTGACCCAGTTTTGGCTAGGCAGCTCGGCTAATTGCCCGAGAAGACAGCCTGTCTGGAAGTGACCCATCAGAAGGAAGCTGAATATAACATGGGGGGACGTTACTGGCCCTTTTTGTAGGGTGTCATCAGGAAAGGGACAAAGGGGAAAAAACAGCCATATGAGAAATTGAAGCGATGGTGATGAGGAAAGGGCGAAGAAAGGAAACGGTAGTACCTGTAGTACCTTTGACATTATCTCTGGCATACTGAAAAAATGAACCAAATAAAAAAAATAATCGGTGAATCACCGGCAATCAATGTTGAGCAAAATGAATTTAAAATAATTAATAATGAATAAATTGATTAATTTTGTTTTATTCATTATTTGAATAAAAAACAAATTATTGAATAAAAAAAAGGTATTCAATAAAAATCAATTATTGAATAAAAATAAATCTATTCAATAATTCATTTTCTTCTATTTTTACTTAGTAGTTATTCCATTATACCTTATTTAGGTTTTGGAAAATGTTCAATAGGATTTTCGTTTACATAATTTTGAATTTGGTTAAATAAATTAAAACACTGTGTTCAAAACCAACTTAACCTTTATTCTTTAGAAAATATATATTATTAAAAAAACATAATATATTATATATTCCTCAGCTCAATACATTGAAGGAAACATTAAAATCTTTAATGAAGTGGTGGTCTTTTACAAATCTGAATGGGCACATTATGTGCAGGGGCGTAGCCAGGATTTTTAGCAGGGGGGGGGGGGGGGGGGCAATGTTAAGCTACGAAGGTGGGAGGTATAGACTCCTGGGGGTACAGCCCGAAGTTAAGTTTCCGTGGTTAGCGCTGCAGACTTTTTGTTATTCATTTGGGAGACTCGGACCTCTAGAAGCTCCCCCTGAGGTAACCACTGACTGTAATACTTAAGTTGACTTTACATGAGCAGCAAAAATGCATAGCGTAGCAACAGCAAATGCACGCTGTGGTTTATGTGCTTTTAGAATTAAATGACTCAATCCAATAGCGTGCATTTGCTGCTGCTGCGCTTTGCATTTTTACTGCGCATGTAAAATCAGCTTTAAGAGTATAAAGTATAACATAAATGACGATTTTGAGCGAGGAAATGAAATGATCGAAATCATATATATTTAAATAAATGTAATATGGCTTGTACATGTACATTTATGTAACAGCTGATTGCTGATTTAGGAATCAGACGCACGGGAAATTTGAAGATCATATTGTTAACTTGCAAGCAATCCATTTTTAGTAAAAACTATTTTTTTTAGTTTATTTAATGTTTATCTTGGTTTTTTGCTCTGGCCAGGGGGGGGGGGGGGGTGGCATGCGCCCCCTTCCCTGGCTACGCCCCTGGGCACATAGAGTGTATTAAGAACTTAACAATATTATGGTCAAAATCGGCTTCTGTCATTTTTTTTAAGCTTTTGCTTGATGTTTGAGTTTCTCTTAAGTTATTATTATTATTATGTTCCTGCTATGTACTTCTCATACTCTACAAATGCACTTTTTCCATAGCGCCGTTTTAAATGAGAAATTAAATTTGAAGATGAAAACCTACTAACTTTAATTTTAACCTCATTAGGTTGGCACTTGACACATGTTGATTGATTTGATTCATTTTTTTCTAGATAAATAACTGACAATGTTGACAAACCCATACTCTCATGGGTGTCGGAATCGCTTTAAATTTCATTCATAATAAAAATTAAAAAAAAAAAAATTCAACGCTAGAAAAAAGTAAAAAATATATTTAACTTTACTTTAGTTGTAACGGCAGGAATAAACACTGATGTAAGATGTTTATCGAGCTAATCCATTGTTTACATTTTACCTTATCCATTTAGTTTTGTAAACATAACGTATTTCTCAATATAAACAAATAGTTGTCAATAAACCTGTGAGTAGGTGGGGGGGGAAGGGGCAGGAATTCTCAAATTCTAATTTAATAAAGCCATTTTGTGAAATAGACAATATTTTTTTTTTTTATTGATTATCAGCCAAATTGATCAAAGGAAAGGGGGGATTAGTGGAGAGGCTTAACTCATAAACTCGAATAACTACTAATGAAATGTACGTGAAATTTCATATTTGAAGTCAATACCCGTTGAGGACATAACCTGTCAAATTCCAGGGATTTGGGCCTAAGGAAAGATGGGGTTCAGCGGAGGGGCAAAAAATCCTCAAAAAACCTAATAAATGCCGATGTAATGAATTTATCGACACAAAATTTAGTACTAGGATTCCCTATATAAGTCAACTATTTTAGCCCAAACTGTTGATTACTTTTGGAGGAAGAGTGAAATCTTAATTGATTAATTTTCTCTGGGGAAGTACATTGGCGATGATCATCGACAACTTTTTTATAAGTATGAATACTTATACTTCATACTAAATATGAACCAGGCTTTTTGTGAAAGTTCGAGGAATAGGATAAAACCAAAAGAGACCAGAACTAAGTCCCGCACCAAATTTAAGTTACTACGAAGTTAGGTGAACTTTCTACATTACCAGCTAAGAGACAGTTCTTGTGTTGTTTAAGTTTTTCTTTTATACAAAAAGAAGAACATACAAACAAAAACTTACTAGTACTTTTTTGATTTATGTGACTTGATATTCTAGGTACATATCGTAATGAGCAAAAATAATGAGGTGTTTCATGTTTTTACTTTCAAATTTTTATAGTTACATCTTTAGTATAAGTAAAAACTATAGTCATGCAAAAATTGTTTTTTTTTTCCTACGCCCACCTTTGGCATTTAAGCCATGCGATGTCTTGCAGTCCAATACAGTGACGCCTACCAGCGCAGAGCAGGTCGGAAGATGGTCCCCTGCCATTTCCCCATCGTTGCAGAGCGGGCATATCGGTGAGTCTGCCACTCCTATCATCTTCAGATGTTTCTGGAGGCAGTCGTGTCCTGTGAGCATCCTGAAGTTGGCCACCGCCATCCTCCTAGCCATGTCCCCAGCTATCCGATGTTTTTCTTCCAGCAGGACACCCCATCTCTTGACAGCAGCTGTGCTTATCTGGTGTTCCCTCAGCAGATCTTTGTAAATGTTGTCAATCTGCTTCTTTGCCGTAGCCAGATTTGTAGACGTGGTAGGCTGTTTCATCTGAGATCCTTTTTTAGACAACCTATCAGCCTTTTCGTTGCCTGGGATCCCTCAGTGGCTAGCGATCTATTGCAGTACTATAGTCTTCCCCTTACCAAGGAGCAAAAATATTAGGTCGCTTTTTTTAACGAAATTTGACGTTTTGATAATTTGGACAATATTTTTAAAAAACAGACGTTTTTCTTTATATTTTTTATTTATAGTGTTTTATAATATCTCTGCAAAAATGTTAAGTATCATTTATTTGGAGGTGTTTAATGTTTATCAAGTCCATAAATTTTTTTATAATTTTTTCAACAACTTTTACCAATTCTATTGAATTTTCTCTCGTTTTTCCAGAGAGGCAACGAAATAAATAAATAAAAAGTCTTCCAAGTAAAATGTTCCTCGCTCAGATTTTTTTTTTTTCTCGTTGGTTCTATTCAACTTTGTTTATTGCATTCCATACAAATTCCGAGAGAGTCTATTCATAAGTTAGTAAAGCCCTTTATCTGGATAATTGCACGTACTCAAAGTTTATATTAGATGTTCCACTTCCCCCTAGCTGTACAAAGTATTAGGGAAGTTATCGATCTGAAATTCAATGTCGAGTTTTCTCCAAAATTTCATGTTTTCCGTCAACCTGATTTCAAAAATGAAAAAAAGAGCTGGTATCTCACAGGAAAATATTCTGGGTCCGCTTCTCTATGTTACAAGCACATCCAGCATACCAAAATCGCCTGACATAGCGATTCTAGCTACTAATAAATCGCAGAAGCTCTTACACATTCTAAAGGGTTGGCTGCGTCTATGGAAGGTAAAAATAAATTAAACTAAATCGCTTCATGTTATATTCGTCTTAGACTGTCCAACTGTAACGCTCAATAACCTCCCTCTGAAACGAGGGTTAGGACTCTACCTTGACAGACTTGGAACAAACATGTTGCGCAGACTCGACGGAAAATGGAACGACAACTAGAGAAGCGATTTCAACTGCGCCTTAACCACAAACTGGGTGTCTACAAGACTGTTATCACCTATCACACCAAAAGAATTCAAGCCATCCAAAATAAAGTTCTTCAAACAATCAAAGGATGCCCATACTACTTTTCGCACATGATATTACACTGCAATCTCGACATACAATTCTTACACGAAGTGACACAACAACTATACACAAACAAGTACAAAAAAATGACACTTCACCCGAACACACTATTAAAAGTAGTGTTGATCCTGTCCTCGTCGGGCGGCCCTCCACGACGACTGAATCGTCGTTGGCCGCGTGACCTCCTGCCTGAGGAGGCAGTGGTGGTGACCAGCCGCCTCATCAAGTGACTCAAGTGAAAAATGTGTGTGTCCGTCAATACAAATACTGCCGATGTAATGAATGTATCGACATGAAATTGTATATTTAAATTGAAAACCCCGAACGGCACCTATTATTTTTCGGGAAATCGGCCAGAAGGGAATGGGGAACAGAAGATGGGAGCTGGACATAAAATACTGCCGATGTAATGAATGTATCGACATGAAATTGTATATTTAAATTCAAAACCCCGAACGGCACTTATTATTTTTCGGGAAATCGACCAGAGGGGAAGGGGGAACAGAAGATGGGAGCTCGACATAAAATACTGCCGATGTAATGAATGTATCGACATAAAATACTGCCGATGTAATGAATGTATCGACATAAAATTTTATAATTAAATTCAAAACACTATAACAACGGCACCCATTACTTTTCCGCGAAATTAGCCTATGGAGAGGGATGGTATCAGGGGAGGGGATCACGTCACAAAAACCCTAATAACTGTCGATATAATGAATTTATCACCACCAAATTTAATATGAGGATTCAGACGCCCAAATGTAAGTCAACTATTGAATTTGAGATCAAACGGTCAATCCGTTTCTGAGGGAGAACGAAAATGTAATTGATTAATTCGTGGTGGGGAAGTACATTGATCATTGATTATCCGCGGAAGTTAATTAAGCTATTTAAGAAAAACTTCAAGCAATGTACATGTAATCTGGACAGTTGATTCCCTGCCATACTGTAACTTATCAGAGATGAGATTGCTAAAATGTAATTACTATGGGGTGAGAGGAGGCAGTAAATTTTCGTTTATCTAGTGTGCTCTGGGATTAACAGAAGAGGCGTTAATTAAGATGTTGGCTACTAATGTGTTGGCATTAGTCAGAGAGCAGTGGATTATCTTAGAGAGGCGCCATCAGTTGAGGACAGTCAACATCGTCACTCTAGCTGACAATGCCCGGGCATAGTTGAGGATGTAGGAGGAGGTGGAGGGGGGCAGTTAATTGTCATTAATGTATTGTACAACTTAGCTTTCGTAAGACCTAACTCTCGTTGGGATTGGACGAGAATTCTTAGCTTGTGTTGCCTGAGAAGTAAGTATTGATTTATTATTCAAGTATTTATTTAAACATTTCCTTGCCTTCCCAAACATTTCCCAGTTGCCTGTGGGTATGATGTGAACTTTTTTCCTCACACTGAGAAAACTGTGCAGCAAATAGGATCTCTTCAGTCTGCATTTACCCGTGGCGAGAAGCTGAGTTGTTGAAGTGTCAAGTGAAGATTCTTCAAGTTATGACGATGTCGTTGTTGCTTATTATTATTATTATTATAGAAAAAGTAAAATCTGAAGATTATGGCGCCATCCTTACATCGAAAGGAATGTTAACTACAGATTATTTGTTGCTGCTAAAGAGCTGGAAAAGTCGAATTGCAAGTTCGTAGCATTCTACCGAATGACAAAAGAATCATTCCTACACTTGATTGGCATTGTTTCTCCATCCATAAGACAGAGGAACACACAAATGTCTCTTACTCCACTAGACCGATTGTTACTCTTCTGTTTCATCAGTCCACTTTTTACAATTCATTCTTATACAAGTCATTATTGTTACCATGTTTCACATATTATTCTTACTTGTTTTTCTAATTTTTATTTTTAATTTCTCTCTATCATATTTCACTAGTTTGTTATATTGTTTTACTCATTGCCTGTTTTTAACATTTAATATTTATTCTTAGAGACCTCTTTTATTTTATTTTTATTCTTCTCAACTGGTTGATACTTGTATACTCTTGTTTATTCTTTATATTATTATTCTTAGGGGACGTATGTCCCAGAATAAAGATTATTTTTCATTTCATTTCAAATGTGGGAATGTGTGAGTGCAGAAGAAAGAATCTTGATCAACTTTATTTTTAGTAATTTATGAAATAAGTAAGTAATTTATGAATTAAATAAGTAATTTATTAAATTTGTATTTAACATTAATTACATCAGTGGCATTTCATCAAGCTCATCTGAAATAGCTTCTGAGAGCAGTCCATTCCTTCTCCATGACGTCCTTCCTCGAATACTGAGGCAAATTAAAATTGTACAATTTAGGGCGTTTTTAAATTTCACCTACAAATTTTATATTGAACACGTGTTCACTAGCCATTTCAAGATGCGACGCAGGAGACTCAAGGGACCGGCGACCTTCCTGTCAGGTAGCGTGAGATTGGTAGGATACGCGTCTCCTGGGAGTGGCGCCGTTTGTGTCTCCCCACCACTCAACATAGGAAGTGACTTCTAACATACCCTCAAGTTACTTGAGTATCCGTCGCGTCTCTTCGGAATTGCTTAATGTGAGGTTGGCCTAAGTTAAGAGTTAATATCTGTTTATATATATCTAATTTATAAGCTATCTTAATGTAAATACACTTATGACGTATCTTATTGTCATGTTATGGTTTAACGGAAATAAACAGGCCAAGAGGAGGCGGAAAAAAAAAAAAAGGAAATAAATATTATTACTATTAAATTACTATTGTAGAAATTATAAACAATCGATACGTTCAATAATTAATATAGTAGGTATATATTTTTTTTTGAGGGCGCCGGTAGCTGAGTGGTATGCTTGCCTTCTGCGTGCCTTCTGAGCTCAAGAACGTAAGTGAAGGGATAGAGGCCCTTGTTTATTTTATCTGAGAGGTAAAATAAACTCAAGCACGCCGTCCTTCGGCTCCCACAGTAGAGTGGGGCTCATGTCCACCAGAGTGACGAAAGAGCGCTCTGGTAGTAGACGAAATGAACTTCTAGTTAACTAGTTAACGCCCAGCCGTGCGTATGAAATAATAATTTTTTATAACTTTTCCGGAAGTGTCCTTTTCATGAACGTTTCGGACATTCTTACCTCCCTTCATCTAGTAACAATGTGCGAAATATAGAAAAGATAACAAGAAAACACAGTCAATTATAGAAAATTTTAGTAAAAAAAATAATAATAAAATACATTAAAGAAAAACGAGGAGAAATAAAATAAATTACTATATAAGTAATAAAAATAATAATTAAAATATAGATTCGACAAAACTTAAAGAAAATATCTCTAGAGAAACTGCCAAAAAAATAAAAATGAAAGCTTACCTATATCAACATTTGATAATATTAATGGATATGAAACACGATTTTTTTTATCATAGTTATTTTATTATAGTTAGATGACTTATATGGACGACAGCTATTGATATTCGGCCGAATTGATCAAGGCGAAAGGCTTATATTCTAAGTTTCAGGCTTCTATCTCAATTGGAAGTAAAGAAAAAAGGAATATTCAGTAAAATATTGTGTATTTCACAAAATATATTCAATACAAGGGAGGACTTTTGGTGTTTCTACCATCTTCAGCCCATATTTTTTTAAATTTTGGAATCAATGGGTTATAAAAAATGAAATTCTGTTGGAAACTCAACATCGAATATTTGATCGATTAGATAACTTCCCCTATTCTTTGTACATCTGGAGAAGTTAAATTGCTGTCAAGTGCCGGGGATCCCATAGTGCCTTTCTTCAATTCTCAACCAAATCCTCGAAAAGTATTTTCTTTCTCCTGTAGGTACATTTGTGAATACAGATCTGACCTCTCTCTATATGGAATACAAATTGTGAATATTAAGTCTGTAGGAAAATGAAAGTCTTCCAGTCTTTTTTTTTTTTCCATGTCACCTCTCTTGTTTTGTACTTCCCCAAAAATAAAAAATAAAAATAAAAAAAAAAAGGTGTCTGTCTACGTGTGTGTGTGTGAACTCGATAACCTCCATAGAATAAATGTATCCACACGAAATAGCATATGTGATCAGAACCCCATGTGAGAAGGCGGTGAAGGTGACTTTGGCGGAAAACTCGAAAGAGTTAAGAAAAAGCAAATTTTTGTTAAGATTGGCTCGGCCAAGGGACCGCGAATTATGAAATTGAGAGTGTTGACCTGTAAACAGGATATTTGACATTGACAATGATAAATTTCCGCACCTCAAAGGTTAAATGTCGAAGAAGGAGATGCAGTGGGGTCAGATTTTGGAACCTGGGACGATTGACACCTCACTCTCTCTCTCTGCTGCTGGACGTAAGTCGAACTCTTATTGTTTATGTTTACAGTTGTTGTTCTTGTCATTTCTTGTTATCTGTCTTGAGTTCTGATATTTAAATACATTCTCAAACTAGTTATATTAACAGCCTAATTTGTGTTATCATTGAAACCTCCAAGAATTAATAATTATCATACTCTCGTTTTAGCCAAGCAAATTTAAGTAACCGGTTGGTGAGTGAAGCACCAAACTTAAATTAAAGTGTAGCTACAATATTATTTCTCCACTAGTGTTGGGAGCCACCATTCCACTTCTTCATAAGTGGTAAAGATATCATTCCTTTTTCTTCACAAGTCGTCACTCTGGTGGACATGAGCCCTACTCTACTGTGGGAGACCTAAATTTTGCCTGCCCTAAATTTTTATTCACCTAGAGTAGGGATCTTTAACGAGTACCTGACATCGTACAGGCTCGGGACCATCGCTTAACGTCCCATCCGAAGGACGGCGTGCTCAAGTTTATATTACCTCCCAGATAAAATAAACTAAGGGCCTCGGTCGGGTTTCGAACCTACGTTCTTGAGCTCAGAAGTCAAGCACGCATACCACTGAGCTACTGGCGCCCTCGGACTATATATTGATTTTCAGGCAAATTGCCTAAAGGGAACGGGAATTAAGGAGGAGGCTAAACACAAAAACTCCTAATAGCAGCTATTGTAATGAATGTATCGACACCGAATTTCATATGTAAATTCAGAACCCCATAAAGGTGAGACTTATTAATTTGTAGCAAAATCTGCCGAAGGGAAGGGGGTTCAATGGAAGGATTCATATCAAAAAGCAAATAACTGCCGAAGTGACTTTATCGAAATCAAATTTAGTATGAGCATTTTCAAGCCTATATTTAAGTCAACAATTGATTATTAGCCCATATGGTAGTTTTGGAGGGGGAGAGAAATGTGAATTTATTAATTCGTACTGGGGAAGTTCATTTATGGAGATTCACCGACGACTTTTTTATTTGAGTGGTCGGTGGGTGACTTGAAGGTGAAACAGGAATTGGCAGTAAACTGGAAGAGTGTGTCCGCACTTTGAATTATAAAAAGGGGGATGAGACGTGAATGGTATAGTACGGGAGTGTGTGTTAGTATGCCCTTGTGTGTGTACTATATGTAGTGTGTGTATGGGTGTGTTATATATGTGTGCATGTGTGTGGCAATCACGAGAAGCCCCCAAGCCAACACATCAAAGTTAGCTTGTCAGTTTGCTCTCCTTTCGAGCCAGCTGCTTGGAACGACCCATTAGATCAGCACCCGCAAACGCAGTTCCAATACCTTTTTGTATTCTTCAAAAGTTGATACAACATATTGCTACATCCACTAATAACATTTGGAACTCGCTAAGAAAACAACTCTGTATAATGGATCTTTCTCCTAATTCATCCAATTTTCGACCGTTTGGGTTAGTAATCAATAGTTGACTTAAATACAGCCTTTTAAATCCTCATACTAAATTTTGTTCCGATGAAGTCACATCGAATGTTATCAACCCTTCGGCCGATTTCGCTGAAAATTGTCCTCATGGGGTTTTGACAATAAATATGAAATTTCATGTCAACAATACGTTCATTACATCGGCCGATATTTGAGTTGAGCCTCCCTCTCTGTAGTTCTTATGAAGTTTTGAACAACTGACGCCAATGTATTAACATCATATATTAATAATGCAAGTATGAAATTATTTTGAGTGGAGGGGGAGGGGGGGAGAGTGATCTGTAAATAAATTAAATGAAAAAATTAAAATAAATTTTATTATTCTGGGACCGAGGTCCCCAAAGAATAAATCATATATAGGGTGTCCTATGTTAAGAAGTGACATACTTCAGGAATCAATTCTACATCTCATTTGGAGCAAAAAATACTCTATTGTCATTATTCTGAAATCGCTTCGTTTTCTAGTTATTTCGCATTTTTCTTTTTTTCTATTATCGTCTTTTTTTACCTAAAAGTAAACATAACTTCAGTTCTATTTGTGCTACAGAAGATCCAAGGATACCATTGGAAAGTAGACAACATTTTCTTTCAGATAATTGTGTCACCATATTAAGTTCACCTCATCTGGTTGTGACTTCTGGGGCACAAATGTAAAATTTAATACTTTACAAAGTTTTATTAAAATTTTCACTTGCATTTTTTTTCTATCCACTTTTTACAAAACTCCATTTTGTCTACGGTTGAAATTTCTACAACTCATCAACACCTTTCAAAAGTAGTATTTTGATTTCAAATTTTCTTATTGTGAAGAGAAGAAGTTTAACTTTGAAGCCATCTTGAAGCCTTCATTTCTATGCCCACGTTCCTTTAATTTTTTACAATTTCTTTTTCATTAATAGGTTTAGGCTTAGGTTTTTATGACTCATGCTCGGGCTTTAACAACGAGGTCATATCGCCTACTACCAGAGCGCTCTTTCGTCACTCTGGTGGACATGAGCCCGACTCTACTGTGGGAATCCTAAATTTTGCCTACCCTAAATTTTTATTCATCTAGGGTACGGGTCTTTAACGAGTACCTGACATCGTACAGGCTCGGGACCATCGCTTAACGTCCCATCCGAAGGACGGCGTGCTTAAGTTTATTTTACCTCCCAGATAAAATAAACTAAGGGCCTCGGTCGGGTTACGAACCCACGACCTTGAGCTCAGAAGTCAAGCACGCATACCACTGAGCTACCGGCGTCCTCTTTTTCATTAATAAATTTACTTTTAATTTTTTGTAGTAAAAGAGAAAAGGAAACAATGAAAAAAAGTATCAGTATGACGTACAAAGAAATAAGTACTCATATAAATAAAATAGTACTACAACTAAACTAGACAAATATAAAAATAGATAAACAAAAGATTAACATGAAAAAACATAAAATTAACAGCTTAATTATGAAAAAATAAATGTAAATAAAGTAGAATATGTAAAAAAAATCTATATAAATAGGAATACAATAAAATAGATTAATAAAAATCGACAGAGCATATTACAATGATGGTTGATTATAAAAGAGAAGGAAGGATGCCCAGACAAGTTTGAAATAAAATTAATTTTAGACAGTAGGGGCTAGATAGAAAAGTGTGAGGAGAGAGAAGAAAAATAAAAATAGTCAAAATAAAATAAGATAAAAAATAAATATATCCCAAAAAAAATTTATAAATGTGTAAAATGAACAAAAAAAGGTGGTACATATCGATGGTTCAAAGCACAAAAGTGCTAAGTCCATTTTTTCCAATTTAGAGATGTTGATATCGTATACTTTATATTATAAAGTAAGACTTTTCTGCTTTGGTCACGTGACATATTTTCATAAATACTTTAAAACTTCTCTGCAATATTTTATAATGAGAGGACAAGATGAGCCTATCATGAAGTATGCCTATATGTAAGATAAGAAGTTTGTGATGTCATACAGGGGAAAAGGCGGCATACATTACCAGAGATAGGGGGCCTCAATGTCATTTTGGTGGGAAACCTTTTAGGCGGGAGTTGAATGAATGTGGGGGAGTGTTGAGTTGCTGCTCTAATCTTCTGTAATGGGGTCGTTCATAAAGTACGTACGTACTCTCATCTATGGGGGAAAGTGGGGTTCGAACTTTGTGACACGACGGGCAGCTTGGAAAATGTTACTTAAATGTTCATTATTTCACTCGTATTTTAATGAAAAAAAAAAAAAAAAAAAAATCACCGGCAATGTACTTTTTCAGCACAAATTAATCAATTAAGTTTTCGCTCTCCCTCTAAAACCAATTTATCATTTTGTCTAGAAATGAATATTTGACATTATATGCACAGACAGAAACTTCTGTAACCTCATACTCAATTTCTTGTCGATATATATATATTATATCATTTTTTGCTGGATCCCTTCACATGTGGGAATCGAAGGAAACCATGCAGAGGATAGAGTGGCAAGGGAAGCAGCAGCGCTGCCTGGAGAAGGAAGAGTAGTGATGACAATACCAGACCTGAAGAACTGCCCACGTCACAAAATAAAAGAGACCTCTCTGATTAACATGGACCTAACAAATAAACTTAGGTCCACCAAAACAAATATCGATAAATGGCAAAGTTCCGAAAGGCAGAATAGGCAGGAGGAGGTATGTCTGATGGCCATCTCATCAACAGGGAGACGGCCGCGGGCTGTGGCAAGTGTAGGGCCTGGCATCTCACAGTAAGCCACATCCTGGAGGAATGCCCTGGATATGAGGAAATACTAAAGGCCATGGGTTTACGAACAAGAGACCCACAAGAGATGCAACTCATCTATCGAAGCCGTCCTATGCTCAATGAAGACATGCCACCTCAATGAATGAATTTAATCATGTGTACGGCGTCAAAAATCTATGACATTGGACGCCGACAAATAAAAATTATTCTATTCTATTATATCATTACACTTCATTGTATCGGGAGTTATCGTAACACAGACACACAGGCAGACATGAATTTTCCCCCCTTGAAAAACTTCTTTCACGAACTAAAGAGTCTGGCTTATGTCCACAAGAGCGCTCTGGTAGTAGACGATACTTTTTTTTTTTAATATAATTTTTAACTTAATTTTTCTATGAGAGATTTATCTGAAAGAAAACAATTTTGACGTGTCATTTTAGAAAAATAATTTTTTACAGGATCTCCCGTTTTGTGAAATGCCAAACCTGGGCGTAAGTCGCAAAAACAAACAAACAAGAAGAGATAACATAATAATAACACATGTTTTTTTATTATTAATTAATTTTTTCAATATTTAAAATTAAGCCTAGTAATACATATGTTGACAGTGATGGACAATGTTATCATACCGTCAGCCTGTACCACATTATACAGAAGACAGCGATGAAGAATCTCCAGCCAATGTGCCTCCAAAGGCAGGAAGCAGGGCAGACCTGAGACTAAGGAAGACAGGAAGCAGGGCAGACCTGAGACTAAAGAAGACAGACCTGAGACTAAGGAAGACAGGAAGCAGAGCAGACCTGAGACTAAGGAAGACAGGAAGGCGAAACAAACTCAGTAAGCCTCTTTATACAAACAGACCAATCATCTATAATATTTTATGGGTCATTGGTGCTGGGACAATTTTAGTTATATTTGCTGTTGGGCTTACTGTTTATTTAGAATTTTATCAAATTAAATTTG
Organism: Aradus depressus; assembly: GCA_963662175.1. Taxonomy (NCBI): domain Eukaryota; kingdom Metazoa; phylum Arthropoda; class Insecta; order Hemiptera; family Aradidae; genus Aradus; species Aradus depressus. Next base: position 31,764,669 of record OY759220.1, read on the forward strand.
TAAAAAAACCGTGTTGTTCATGTCGTAATACTGAAGAAGTTGAAGTAACTCTTGGGGAATTTTTACATTAAAATACATATTGTATAATTTTTATTTATTTATTTTGCAAATCCTAATATGCAGTTTTTTTAGTGCATCCTCGTACACCAATCTGTATTTTCGTTAGAACTGCAATTTCAACAGTGATGAATTATTTTACTTTGTAGTACAAAGTATAGTGACATCGTCCTATCACCAGTCGATGCATCCTAACACCGAGCAACCATCATCTCACCATATAGCCGTCATCCCATCATATCCGAAAATAACTATTTTATCCATAATATTAAGTTAATTTTTATTTTTATTCAGTTTATGTTTTGTTATCTTTTGTTTATTGTTTTCAGTTGGCCAACTACATGTATAAATTCTTTTGAGGGAGCCATGGTGGCCGTGCGGGCTAGAGCGTAGGGCTTTGGTCGCATGGTCTCACCATGGTTTGCGGGTTCGAATCCCGTCTGGGAGTGAGTTTTATTTCGTAGATAAAACTCCCTCCCGGGGCCATGGATGTCGTAAATAACTAGATATAACACATTGGCTAATATGCACCGTACATAAGGCCAAAAAAAAAAAAAAAAAAAAAAAAAAAAGTGTTCTTTTGTTTATTATATTTTTTTATATTTTTTAAACTTCAACAATCTTATTATTTTTACCCTATTCTGTTCTCCAATATTTTGAAATGACCCTCCATTGAACCGCCAGAGGAATCGTAGTCCGGTTAATTTGAAATACCTAATTTGGATTCCACTACCAGTCAATATTGCATTTATTACAGTTTTTGTGTTAAGCGTTTCCCCAAATCCTTCACCTTCCTTTAGCTGATTAAGCTGAAAATTAATAGGAATTGTCTTCAAAGGATTTTGGATACACATATAAAATTTCGTGTCAATAAATTCAATCTATCAGGAACTATCGTTTTCGCAGACACACAGAAAGAATTAATTGTTTTTTTCATTTTTGAAATCAGCAGGTTGGAAAATATGAAATTCTCCGTTAAACACCGCATTGATTTTCTAACATTTTTCCTATACTTCGTATAACCTGGGGAAGTACTATGGGATAGTGACTCCACTATTAAAAGTCTGTTCATCACTAACTTTTACTGTTGCCTCTGCCCTCACTTTGTTAAGAAACATTGTTTATCCGGCCTCTTCTCACTAAATACTGCTTCCTTAAGTCCTTCTCCTTGTTCTTACCCGCCAACTTCACCTCATCCATCATCATGATATTTTATTTTTATTTTCATTGTGAAAAAAGTTACTTTTTCCTTTCTCAGGACTTTGTTATAATAATATATAATAATTTTTTTATAATATTTCATGCTATAATAGTTAAATTTTTTATTATAATAGTTAAAGAACATAAGGGCATTTGATGCATAATTATTGTTATATATTTTTTAAATAAGGAAAGATGTAGGTAACGGACTATATTTGTGGAGAACAGGGATATTTTTATAAAAAATTTAAAAAAAATTAATAGTAATTTTTTTTATTTATTTATTACTACATTGAAGCCTATTAAGGCTTATTGTAGAGAGTTGGGGTACAAATGAATATACATTTTATATAATAATAAAGTAAGAATTTCACACTTAATAAATTTTCTAAATATCTAAATATTAAAAAATAAATGCGCACATTTACTTATATATGCAAAACAGAAAAATATACACTTTTATATACATACATACACATATACATATGATAATAACTTTAAATTAAAAAAAAAAAAAAAAAACTAATAAACATTAAGTCAAGAATCTCAACTTTAAATTCATTTCCCATTATCTTTTTATTTTTATTTTTATTGTAAGTTTGTGAGTTTTTTTGTATAATGTTTGCTTTTTTAAATGAATAGCATTTAGAATATAGTAATATACATCATTAATTTGCTCCATAGAAAGAATCTCTAATATTCTAATAATAAAATAGTAATTAAATATACGTTTGAGTAACGTGGTACTCACGAGCATTGATGTGTAAACGTGTTTTTTTACAGAAATAGGTGCTCATTTTTACAAGAAGGAAAAACAATTAAAACTGCCAAATGGAAGTCAGCTGTCAAAGGGGGGGGGTCTTATGTTGATTAGGTTTTTCTTAATACTTATTAGTATGCTAAACTGGTCCAGACTTAAAAACGTACTTTAAATCTTAACTATGGCTAAGTACATGAATGGAGCTGTTTAATGTAAATTAACTATTTTCATAAGCAGTACATCTCTTAGCATATTTGAAAGAATAAAAAAAACTGCTTCTTTTTTAGGACATTTTTTAATCAAAATTTTGCTTTGTTAATTCGGTAATTTAGGACTCCCATTCGAAATGTTCTATTGAAGTCTTAGTCGGCGGTCTAGAGTGAGTCGTGTCGTTTGAGTGTGAGAGTTCCAAATCAGCCTCTTGTCCTTTAAGTTGAAATAAATTAAAAAAAAAAAAAAAGAACTTTGTGCTGACAATGACATAAGCCGAAACTGGTACATTTTATGTATATATTTTTGTGAAATTAGGCAATACAAAATATTAATCCCTTTTTGTTCATTTTACACATTTATATACTTTTATCATGCATTTATTTATTTTTTATTTTATCTTATCTTATTTTGACTATTTTTATTTTTTTTATCTCTCCTCACACTTTTTTATGTAGCCCCTACTGTCTAAAATTAATTTTATTTCAAACCTGTCTGTACATCCTTCCTTCTCTTTTCATCAATTGTTTTTGCTTTCTGTTTGAGCTACAACTTACATAGTGGTTTCTGAATCCTCTTACTAAATTTTGTGTTGATATATTCATTACATCGGCAGTTATTAGAGTTTTTGAGTTGAGCCCCCTCCCAGTGATCCCCTCTTCCCTTTGATTGAATATAAATATGAAATTTTGTTTTAATACGTTCATTACAAGAGCAGATATTAGAGTTTTGTGTTAAGCCTTCACCTAATCACCACTTTCCATTTCGCCAATTTTTTTTTTCTTTATTTTTATCCATTTAATAAAAAAAAAAAAAACTACCGAGGTTAAGTTAGGTTTTATGACTCATGCCCGGGCTTTAACTACGAGGTCATATCGCCTACTACCAGAGCGCTGTTTCGTCACTCTGGTGAGCCCGACTCTACTGTGGGAGTCCTAAATTTTGCCTACCCTAAATTTTTATTTACCCAGGGCAGGGGTCTTTAACGAGTACCTGACATCGTACAGGCTCGGGAATATCGCTCAACGTCCCATGCGACTAAACTAAGGGCCTCGGTCGGTTTTCGAACCCACGTTCTTAAGCTCAGAAGGCAAGCACGCATACCACTAAGCTACCGGCGCCCTGAAAAAGAAAAAAAAAAAAAAAAAAAAATCTACCGATGATACAATTATATTTTATGATTCGTTGCTATACAATTCTAAGCCGAAATAAGATATCTTTCGTCACGAAATTTCATATATGGATCCAGAGTCTAATAAGGAAGACACCTGTCGATTTTCAGCTAAATCAGCTGGAGAGATCATGTAGGTAAATTGGTTTCAGAGGTGCGGCGCAAACTTAGTTGATTATTTCACTCGGAGGATTCCATGTCAGCCGTCTGTATGCCAATCTCAGATATTGTACACAGTATGTTAGAGAGCCTTCTTGTGAAACACAAACATAACAATAATTGTAATGAATGTATCAACATGAAATTTTAAACTTGGATTCGAAAGCCCGTAAAGGAAACAGCAATCAATTTTCAGCCGAATCGGCCTAAGGAAAGGAGGGGATCAGAGGTGGCTTAACTCAAAACTTGTGGTTAGTTATTATGACTCATGCCCGGGCTTTAACTACAAGGTCATATCGCCTACTACCACAGCGCTCTTTCGTCACTCTGGTGGTCATGAGCCCGACTCTACTTTGGGAGTCCTAAATTTTTATTCACTTAGGGTAGGGATCTTTAACGAGTCCTGACATCGTACAAGCTCAGGACCATAGCTTAACGTCCTATCCGAAGTTTTTTTTTACCTCCCAGATAAAATAAACTAAGGGCCTTGAGCTCAGTAAGCAAGCACATATACCACTGACCTACCGGCGCCCCACAGTGTGAAATTTATGAGTTTTGATTTTCAAAATTCGAGCCCCTCTCAATTTGGATGAAACTAGGTGCAAAATGTTTGTGAAAGCTGGGTTTTTATCAGGTAACTGCGGGTTTCACAATCAAGGTATTATATGCCAATTGACAGCTGCCAAAACCACGCGAAAATTTTAATTTTTTTTGTCTAAGTTTTTGCTAACGGATTTCTACCGATATTAAGAATTTGCCGACAATGTACACCATTGTTTCTTAGAAAACAATTTAGGAGTATACAATAAATAGGATTACCAATTATCTAAAGCAAAAAAAAATTATTGACTATTTTTAATACCTACATAACTACGTATTTTTTAATTTAAGGATGTTTTGAAATAATGTTGATTTATAATAAATATAAATATGTTTGTTACCTCTGTAACTTGAATTTTTATTTATTTCACCTCTCTAACTCAAAATTAGTTAGAATGAATCTTACGAATCAAAATCCGTCTGTCGAAATCCTCCATAAGTCGAAAACTCTATAACTCGAATTTTTTGGCGTCTCCCTTGATGTTCTACTTATAGAGGTTCTACTGTACCTTGATTGTGAAACCGCAGTTATCTGATAAAAAGCCAGCTTTCACTAATATTTTGCACTTAGTTTCATCCAAATTAATCAAAAATTGAACGGGGGTTCGAATTTTGAAAATCAAAATTCATAAATTTCACACTGTGCGCCATACCAAAACTTGTAGGTCTGTCGATATAGATAATTCAGAAGTCCCTGAGTAATATATCTATAATTTTCAGTCAAATCGGCAGATTGGTTTTAGAGGGAGAGCGAAAACTTTCTTGATTAGTCAGCCTTCTGGATGTCTCATTAAATACGCAATGTTGAACAGTCTGGCTCCCATCTTGTAAAGTTCAGTTTTTGTCCACTCCTTTGACCTTTCCTCGTTCCAATTTGCATATTCCCTCAGAGAGGGTCAAAGCCAGAGTTGCTAATTTGGGTTGGTGTTGAGATTGGAGCAAAGCCAGAGCTAATCCGGGAGTCCTTACATTATGATTAGCGGGTTAGTATCATAAATCAGAACGGAGCACAATAGGGCCCAAGCGTTGTCAGAAGCCACAACCTTCCTTCGGTATGTTGACCACTTAGCTGGTTCAACATCAATAATCCCACCATTTAAGTCTAACTTTCTTTGTGTATCGACATCTTTTTTATATATGTGTATCCAAAACTCTCTAAGGACAACATCTAATAATTTTCAGCCAAATCGGCTAAAGGGAAGGTTTGAAATAGGGCTTAACATAAAAACTCTAATAACTGCCGTAATGAATGTATCAACCTGAAATTTTGAATTCAAAACCCCATAAGAATGGAACATATAAATTTTCCCTTGAAATCGATTGAAGGGATGAGGGGGACCAGAGAAAGGGAACTCGACTCAAATACCCTAATAACTGCAGATGTAATGAATAATTAAAAAAATAATGTTTTAAATTATAAATAAAATAATAATCAATAATTGAATTAATAATAAATAATAAAATTACCACATTTCCTGTAGAAATTATAGCTGGTCTACTAAATTTTGATTTCTACAGTAATTTCCGAAGAAGACCCTAAAAAAATTTCGAAAGTTCAAGACGTGCTATTTTGAAGAATGTGCACATATTTAAAAAAAAATTCAATTAACAAATTTTTCATTCGGATTTCTTCTAAAGATACTATAGAGATGCCATATTGTTTTTCTTAATTTGCAAAAATGTTGAATCTAATCCAAAGGTATAAATTATCTTCCTGGGTTAACAGAGAAAATGAATAGCATAGAATAAGAGAACAAATATTTGGTTTTATTTTACTTAACCTACATTTTCAATTTAATCAAATTATTAATATTAAATAAAAATAAACTTATTTACAATTTAAAAAAAAATCTTACAAACTAATTTCTATATTCACTATAGTATCTTTTTTCTGTTTGAAATATTGTGGCAATTCTTTAATTTATTGTTATATTGGGCACATAAACATATAAATAAATAAAAGTAGGTACCTAGTATTTTGTACTCCATTCATTGGTGGTGTTCACATTTCGTTTTAAAACAAAATGCGACTAGTCTATCTTTGTATATTTATACACTAATTAGGTTACTTCACTCCTAACAGCTGTTTTTATACAAATAGTAATAATTGATTTTATAATATATTCATAATCTTAATGTGTGTAAAACATTTTACATCACAATAGACACAAAATGTATGTATGAAGAATCAAATGTTACTATGTAGATATTGACTTTAGCTCAAACGCTCGATTGGGTTTGGAGGGAGAGCGAAAACATAATTAATTCGTGCTGGGGAAGTACACGGCCGTTGAATCACTGACTTTTTTTAAAATCATTTTTGTAATTAAGGGGTTGGAAAATAATTTAAAAAATGTATGACTCATTTAACTACGAGGTCATATCGCCTACTACCAGAGCGCTCTTTCGTCACTCTGGTGGACATGAGTCCTACTCTACTATGGGAGTCCTAAATTTTGCTTACTCTAAATTTTTATTCACTTAGGATAGGTTTTTAACGAGTATCTGACATTGTACAGGCTCGGAACCATCGCTTAACGTCCTATCCGAAGGACGGCGTGCTTAAGTTTATTTGACCTCTCAGATAAAATAAACTAAGGGCCTCGGTCGGGTTTCGAACCCACGATCTTGAACTCAGAAGACAAGCACGCATACCACTGAGCTACCGGCGCCCTCATTTCAGAGCGATTACACTTCGTATATCTGGGGAAGTAAAAACAACAAAAAAAGTTATTAGTTTAAATCAAAAAACATAAATGTGATTTTTTAGTAAAATAGCTATAATTTATATATATTAATATATATATGAATAATTGTTTAATCATTTAAGTATTTAAATAAAATACCATTTCACTAGAAATGTTTTCACTATTTTTTCTCATTTGTTAATTAACAGGTAATTTCTATTACTTTGTACTTTATTATTATATTATTTTCTATTTTCATTTATTTACCTTTTTTAAACTGAATAATGTATATATCAGGCCGAAACCTGAGCCTAAAAGATGTATTTCCTAAAGGCTAATAAAGAATTGAATATTGAATTGAATAATTGTTTAATAACATTAAGTCTCTTGGAGCTGTATGTAAGCCTACTACTATATTGTATTTAAAATGTATCGGTTGTCATAGTGACGAGAGGAGAGGAGAGGGGGCGGAACATTGGATGTCCGCCTAGGTTGCCAAGTTTCCTTCGACTGCCCTACATTGAAAGCTACAGATGAGGTAAATTCTATAACACCGGGTCAATAGTGTTGACCTGGTCTTTTCCAGAAGTCCTGTTACCTAGGACCTAGATCTAGCCCTCCAACCTGAAACACTTCCCTACCTTTGATTTAGACCCTTTGACCCTTCCCATCACAAGCCCATTCATTACCCTTTAATTAACCCCATCACCCCCACCCCTCTTCACTGGCCCTTTCTTCTCACCTACTCTATCAACATTCTTACTTTTCCTTTATTTTCCTATCATCACCTCTTCTTACTTTCCCAGCTATACGAAGTATAAGAGGAGTTATGTAATCGGACAGAAAAAACCGCAAAGAAAAAAAAAAATTTCTATGAAAACGATAATTTGCGATAGAATGAATGAAATGTTATACAGTAAAAGCTCTTTATTCGCGGAGTATTTGTTCCGTAAATTAGCCGCGAATACAGAAACCGTGGATATGGAATGGTAATTAGTATGGAATCATAGGGGATACGTTCCAAGGTTCCAAAATAATACCAATATGTATCAAAATAAAATCAATTTATTGAGAAATTCGCAATTAAAATCAATCGTTATTGTCAGCTTTAGGCAAGGGTTTAAAGAATTTAGTAATTTTGTCTTGTTTTGCTGCTTTTAAAAGGTCTTTAAATTCAGATTGATATTGTGCTGTAGCATTAATAATTTGCCTTTTAAAAATAAGGCTCCTTTCCACAGTTGGATCAATTTTCATGAAGAAATCACAAGAGGAGGAATAGGGAGGGAGCTTAACAACAAAACACGGAGGGATAACGAATGTATTGATGCGAAAGCCAAACGGTCGATTGTAGCAGCAAAGAGCAAAAACTTAGTTGATTTGAGCTGGAGAAGTACATCCTGGCGACTCACCGACGCCTTTTTTTAAATTACGTTTTCAAAATTTTTCGCACAAATACTCTCTCAACAAGCAAGCGTTATGAAAGTGTTATATCAAAAATGTTTTAATTTTTTTTTTACTTTTTTATTTAGTTATTTTGACTCATGCCCGGGCTTTAACTATGAAGTCATATCGCCTACTACCAGAGCGCTCTTTCGTCACTCTGTTGGACATGAGCCCGACTCTACTTTGGGAGTCCTAAATTTTGCCTACCCTAAATTGTTATTCTAGGATAGGGGTCTTTAACGTGTACCTGACATCGTACAGACTCGGTATCATCCGAAGGACGGCATGCTTAATTTTTCTTTACCTCCCAGATAAAGTAAACTAAGGGCCTCGGCCGGGTTTCGAACTCACGATCTTGAGCTCAGAAGGCAAACACCGATCTACCGACGCCTTCTTTACTTTTTTATTTGTTTAGTATAAGGGATGTAATGGTGCAAAAATCCGAGATAGATTTTTCAAAAGCATTTAACGTTTCAATGTTCCTTGAATATGTTTTGACCTTTTTAGCGATGATGTTTGTTGAAAAGACCAATTTACTTGGGGCCCTAAGTACAATCTACAAGATACCGCCTATATTTATGACCAAGTCACGACATATTTTCAAATGAAAATTATAGAGAAAACTAAAACACATTTTCAGATTATACATGAAATATGGTTTTTTAAATACCGGTTTTTCAGAAGTTTGCTCGATATACGCGGAAACGGTTCGTCCTATCGAAAAATTGTTTATAAACAAAAATATTCCTAATTAAATTTTCTTCATAAATTTAGGTGATCCCTAAAAACCTGGTTTGTATAAGAAAGTCCTGTTATGGCCACACCAGATATTTTTTCGAAGTTCTTATTTTCATAGAAATAAAAGACGTTGTCTTCCCACTTTTTTTTTTAGACCAAAACCGGTTTTCAACGCAACAGCGTCATCATCAGTGGTTCATTTCACTCACACAGCACAGCGGTTAAAGGACAACTGGCGTTTAACCGCTGTGCTGTGTGGGTGAGATTAACTACTGATAATGACGCTGATGCGTTGAAAACAGGTTCTGGTCTAAAATAAAACAGTGGGAAGACAATGTCTTTTATTTCTATGAGAAATCTCGTCCCAAAACATCTTACTATCACAAATGAAAGATGATATATCGCAAATTGTCCTATAGTTGTCAAAGCCTTAAGGTTCCAATCCCATATACACACACATCGATGAAATGGTCAAAAATTGAGGGGACATTGAAAATTTAATTGCCTTTGAAAATTTTAAGGATTTTTGTTCATGTTATTTCCATTCAACTAATAAGTAAAAAACGTTTAACAACTGAAAATGTTCACTTTAATTTTACAAAAAAAATAAGTGAAACAAATAGTTACATTGCTTTAAACGCTGAACCAAAATCAAATTTATCATTTTTCAAGGCAAGAAGTGACAAGAGACTTTGAGACAGACGATTATGCCCCATTTTGATGTTGGCTACAAGTCTTTTCAAGATCTGTATCACTTTGTACTGGGAGGAGCGAAGTAGACTGACTGTCAAGTCGGGCGAGATCCAAATGTTTCTTCGGTAAGAGAGTTGAACCATCCTGGAGCACTCGATGAGAAGAGCACCTATGTGCCGCTGATGGAACCGAGGGCTTATGGAAATCTGAAATCAAATTTGTACATTACAAACACGATTATGGAATGATTTTATGACACATATACATTAAAATAACTCAAAATAGAGTAGAGTAAAATGATTGTATAAACTGAGTCTATTTGAAATGGGTGTTTGAAGTGAGTGAACTTGAAAGAAATAAAACTTGTTTATTTATGATTTTGTCTAATTTCACCAACTATATTTACATGGGAGTACTTTCGGTATTTCTACCATCCTCAGCCAAAAGCATAAGAGATAAGACTGATGATTTTGGTTGAGGATGGTAGAAATACCGAAAGTACTCCCATGTAAATATAGTTGGTGAAATTAGACAATATCATAAATAAACAAGTTTTATTTCTTTCAAGTTCATTTGAATTATTTCACAATATCTCTGCAATAATGTCAGTTTTCATTTAAAGTGAGTGTATTTAAAATATTGTTTGAAGCTTAAAATGGGAGTTTAAAGTGAGTGTATATAAAATAGTGATTGAAGCTTAAAATGGATATTTAAAATGAGTGTATTTAAAATAGATATTGAAGTTTAAAATGACTGTATAAACTGAGTGTATATAAAATTGTGGTTAAAGCTGAAAATGGGTGTATATAAATAGCGTTTGAAGTGTGAGTAAACAATGTGAGTGATTGAAAGTTTAAAATAGTGGTTGAAATTTAAAATATTGATTGAAGTTTAAAGTGAGTATTTAAAATAGTGATTAAATTTTAAAATCTAAACTCTTCCAACATTAAATGATTGGCTTCTCGTCAATTGGTTAGTGTTAAATGCGTCTAAAACAACTATTTTTAAACTTCAAAACTATGTCTTAATCATCAAATGAAAAATAACTATACTTTTCCGTATCATTTAATGGTAATATAAAATCCCAGAACTAACTTGAGGTGAATATACGTATGTTATTGGTAAGGAGCATATCCATTCTACAATCAATTTCGCTTTAATACATCGGAGAGCTTGTAGCTTTAGGGCTAATATTTTCAGACTTCAAAAGGAAGCACTAAGAATAATAAATAATCTTAATCAAAGACTATGCTGCAAAGAGATATTTATATAGCTTAAACTCCTGCCTTTGCCTGCGCTGTTTATATTTGAAACATTAATCGTTATTAGGAATAATAAAAATATAATTTCCCTCTTAACAAATAAAGTTAATGATATCAGGAAAAAATAATATTATCGAACTAAACATTGCTCCTCTCTTTTTGAATTGTAATATTGCAGAAGAGAGCTAAGTCATTGATTAAGTTTGACACATTTAAACTGAGAATGGTTAATGATCGAAAGTTAACTACAACAAGAGAGCTAAGTCATTGATTAAGTTTGACACATTTAAACTGAGAATGGTTAATGATCGAAAGTTAACTACAACAAGAGAGCTAAGTCATTGATTAAGTTTGACACATTTAAACTGAGAATGGTTAATGATCGAAAGTTAACTACAACAAGAGAGCTAAGTCATTGGTTAAGTTTGACACATTTAAACTGAGAATGGTTAATGATCGAAAGTTAACTACAACAAGAGAGCTAAGTCATTGATTAAGTTTGACACATTTAAACTGAGAATGGTTAATGATCGAAAGTTAACTACAACAAGAGAGCTAAGTCATTGATTAAGTTTGACACATTTAAACTGAGAATGGTTAATGATCGAAAGTTAACTACAACAAGAGAGCTAAGTCATTGATTAAGTTTGACACATTTAAACTGAGAATGGTTAATGATCGAAAGTTAACTACAACAAGAGAGCTAAGTCATTGATTAAGTTTGACACATTTAAACTGAGAATGGTTAATGATCGAAAGTTAACTACAACAAGAGAGCTAAGTCATTGATTAAGTTTGACACATTTAAACTGAGAATGGTTAATGATCGAAAGTTAACTACAACAAGAGAGCTAAGTCATTGATTAAGTTTGACACATTTAAACTGAGAATGGTTAATGATCGAAAGTTAACTACAACAAGAGAGCTAAGTCATTGATTAAGTTTGACACATTTAAACTGAGAATGGTTAATGATCGAAAGTTAACTACAACAAGAGAGCTAAGTCATTGATTAAGTTTGACACATTTAAACTGAGAATGGTTAATGATCGAAAGTTAACTACAACAAGAGATTATCAACTTAAACAACAACTATTGACGCTGTTTTTACAAGATTCGTAGAAAAGATTGAATATAAAATGCATGTTCCTTACTTTAGTGATGAACCTATCATTTCATTTATAGATTTTGAAGAAAATAATGCATGATACTGAATGTGACGAGTCTAGACCAATAACTATACATAACAATGATGAAAATAATGAGGCAAAATCTGATGATATGGATGTTGTTAGCTAAGATATCGATAGATTAGGTTGATGAATAATAATTACTGTTATAAACATAATTATTGTTATAAACTACATGACAATGTACAATACCGATCAACTTTCTCGAACAAAATACTTGAAAAATACTTGTGATGAAATGATTCCATATGTACATGATTCCATGACAAATTATACATTATACGATAGAGTTTTATATTATACTATTTAATATTATAATAATATGAATAAAAAATTTTGTTACAACTACTCTACAATATTTCATTCCTAAATACTCTCCTAAGATCGACCACTTTCAATATTGTACTCCTTATGAGCATGCCTTCGTCCATTCGATTACCTAATAAATTTACATGGACACTTTTATAATTTGATAATTACAATTTAAAATTACTTTCAGTAAAAATTATTTTCACTCAAAAACATCACGGAGGAGCTCCGCTCCGGCCGCGCGTCTCGCGACACTTTTTTTGTTTTTTATTGATATAGACCGATATCCTTGTTTACTTCAAGTAGACACATATCTCTGGCACAAGGTGTTGAAGGATGGGATCCTGAACCTCAAAAGGAACGAGCTTAGGCAACTGACGAGTTCTCTCAGGACACGGACTATTCTATAGACACCTACACACTGTGGGAGTCAAGGATAGTCCTATCCGTGATAGATGTGGGGAAGAAGACGAAACGGCGGCACACTTCTTGGGCATCTGCTCGGGTTATGCGCGAACGAAATTCCACATCTTTGGTAAAGATGTAATCAGAGAGGAGGATTTTAGAAGATTGAACCACGGAAGCATTCTCAGATTCATTAAAGAAACTGGGAGACTGAGCACTTCATGAAAGACTTGGTTTAGGTAGTATAAACATACAGGTAATAAAATAAGGAGGAAGCCCAGCGCTTCCAGGGAAGGAATAAGACCACTGGATGCTTAGGTCCCTAGGTGTAAAACACCAGCCCACCACATATATATGCCTGGCACTGCGATGTACTGTGTAAGTCTTCTGTCCTTTAGAGATTGGAAAGGTAACGCTATGACTGTGTGACTTTCCAGGTGTTTCCTAGTAGATCCCCCCTACATCGGATCTATGAATAATGGATGTCCAGGATATATCCCATTATCCCCCTCTTCGCTCCAGATCTTCCTTCAGGAACGAACCACTTTCCTCTCCCCCTACACTATCATATATCTCCTGTTCACATCCGACAACAATTATTTCCTATACGATTTGTTAAAGTCTTCTGTTCAAAGTCTTCTCCTAATCAAAACGAACTAATGAACTATCAGGAACAAAAAGCCGGTGTTTTCAACATCTCAATGATTTTTTATCGTCTTCGTCTTATTCTTATTATTATTAGAGACGTTTCCTTCCGACGATAAAAAATCGTTGAGATGTTGAAAATGACCGGTATTTGTTCCTGACAATTCATTCGTTCGTTTTGATAATAATAATATTATTATTTATTGATTCTTCTTATTATTATTAGAGGATTTTCCTTCGGACGATAAAAAATCGTTGTGATGTTGAAAACGAAAACGGTTTTTGTTCCTGGCAGTTCATTCGTTCGTTTTGTTAATAATAATAGTAATATTTATTTCCATTTTTTTGTTCTAAGAGGTAAACGGTCCCGAGCCAATACGATGTCAGGTACCCCTGCAAAACCCCTACCCTAGGTGAATAAAAATTTAGGGTAGGCAAAATTTAGAACTGCCACAGTAGAGACGAGCTCATGTCCACCAGAGTGACGGAAGAGCACTCTGGTAGTAAACGATATACCTCGTAGTTAAAGCCAGGGCATGAGTCATAATTATAATGTCTCGGGACCATCGCTTAACATCCCATCCGAAGGTGCTCACGTTTTTTTCACCTCTCAGATAAAAAATCTAAGGGGAGAGGGCGGTACAAGTAGGCTTCCTCTGTTCTACCGGCGCTCTGAAGACTATGTACAACCACTTGTAAATGTAGCATCAACTGAACGCTATTCTGAAAATGTACTCTTATCCAGAACCAGCCCAAGCCTAAACTACTGTGCCTTCATTAGTATATCCAATGGTTTTTGCAAAATATTTAAACAATGAGGGTTCCCACTAAAACTTCCCTACACTTTAGTACTTGGTGCTGATACTAAAAAATTCTACAATATTCCATACACTCTGATACATAAATATTTTATACGATGCCCCCTTCTCTACTTTATGGCCTCAAAAATAAAAGTTGGATGGCAGCGTATCGCCTTGATTTTGTTCTTCTGTACATATTAGAAGAAATTCTGAAAATATCAGAAAAAAATCAAGTTCTGCTACAAAGGTATGTATTACTTCCACAGATTCCTTAAATGAAAATACAAATATCTGTGGGTCTTTGAATACAATAACTCCCGATAGAATGAATATATCGACACATTATAATATAATGTGAATATATTATTATATAATATATATATAATATATTATATGTGTATATAGAACCCTCCGAGGACTGGAACACATTTACTGCCGTTGTAATCAATGTATTGAGAAGTCTGTCACAGGAAAATAGCTGATTCCATACTTTGAATTTCACTATGCAGGAAAAACAAATACTTATGATTTCAAAAAACGCTGAACGGAAGGGAGGGGGGAGGGTACTTGGAGAAAAAAAACACTTATTTCAAGAACTGGAAGGGGCTTGTTAGATTTCCCATATCCAATATACCAAGTACCGTATAATGCTGACCATACACCATATCCATAACGAGCACTTTTTATAGACTATTTTTGAATGTTTGCCAAAAAAAAAAAAGGTCATTTCTATCGGCGATATTTTCCCTTCTGAAAATTATTTACATATAAGACCCGAGTAA
Source organism: Aradus depressus (assembly GCA_963662175.1). Classification (NCBI taxonomy): domain Eukaryota; kingdom Metazoa; phylum Arthropoda; class Insecta; order Hemiptera; family Aradidae; genus Aradus; species Aradus depressus. The sequence goes on from OY759220.1 coordinate 31,779,779, forward strand.
TGATTTTCTTTAAGAAAATTGATATTAAAAATATATTTTAAATAATCAATTTATTCAAACTTCCTCAAAAAAACATTTTATACAAATCGTCAGAGTTCGTTATATATTTATCGTAGCAAGGAGGGGGGGGGCCCTGACCAGAGCAAAAAACCAAGATAAAAATTAAACAAACTAAAAAAATTGTTTTTATTAAAAATGGATTGCTTGCAAGTTACCAATAGGATCTTCAAATTTCCCGTGAGTCTGATTCCTAAATCAGCAATCAGCTGTTACATAAATGTACATGTACAAAACAAGTCATATTACATTTATTTAAATATATATAAATTCGATCATTTCATTTCCTTCCTCAAAATCGTCATTTATGTTATACTTTATACTCTTAAAGCTGATTTTACATGCGCAGTAAAAATGCAAAGCGCAGCAGCAGCAAATGCATGCTATTGGATGTGTCATTTAATTCTAAAAGCATAGAAACCACAGCGTGCATTTGCTGCTCCTGCGCTTTGCATTTTTGCTGCTCATGTAAAGTCAACTTAAGTATTACAGTCAGTGGTTACATCAGGGGAAGCTTCCAGGGGTCCGAGTCTCCCAAATTAATAACAAAAAGACTGCAACGCTAACCACGGAAACTGCGGGCTGTCCCGCCGTCTATACCCCCCACCCTCGTAGCCTAACTTTGCCCCCCCCCCCCCCCCTGCTCAAAATCCTGGCTACGCCCCTGTACAAATAAGATAAACTAATAGATATGTGATATGCATATACCCCTCCCTTACCTACCTCATGCTCCTATATGTATGGTTCGCGATGGCCCCGGTAGTTCAGATACAGCGTGCTAATTTATTGAGCTCAAGATTGCGGGTTCGAAACTGAAGGAAAAGGCCAGAGAAGAGGGGCTCGATTTTTTTTCATCTAGATATTTACAACATCTAGGATTTGATCCCTCGACCATGGTGGGAACATGCGACCAAAACCCTACGCTCGTAATGAATGTGTTGACAAAAAAAATTTGAGAATTCAGGAGCCACTAATGTAACTCAAATATTTCGTTTTAACCCAAATGGTCGGCTTTGAAGGGACATTGGCTTTGAAACATAAAATTTCTTTGAAAACTCGGCATCAAATTACTACATATTTACATAACTTCCCCTGTACTTTGCATAGCTGTGAAAGTAATATATCAAGACAAAGATAAGCAGCTTAGAGAAATATCAAAGGCTTGTAGCTACAACACATCAGAGAAAAGCACATTTTGAAAAGTCCCTTTATAAATCTCTCTTAGAAGGTTTAAGGCGTCCATAATGTAGACACTTTAAAGCTCTGTGACAAAGCTACCTTATTCCAATATCACTGTGGGCCAGGCTGAAACCTCTTGGTCCAAAGCAAGAACATCGCTTCTCTTAATACTTGGCGATCAAAAAGATGTTGAATATTTATGGTAAACAGGTTTAGAATCTTGATGACAATGGTTTACTGAAAATTTATTGGATCGTTTTTCCATATTCATAGCATAATAAACAAATAAATACTAAAATACATACAAATCCTGAACCCTCGGGCCTTGTGTCGAAAAACTCTTCGGCAGTTATTAGGATTTTTGAAATGAGCCCTCTCTCCTAAAACCCTTTTTCCCTTCCATCGATTTGGTTGAAAATTGATAAGTGTTGTCTTTATGAGGTTTAGATCACTCATATAAAATGTCGTGTCCATACCTTCAGTACAACGGCAGTTATTAGAGTTTTTGTGTTAAGACTCCTCCTAAAACCCCGTTCCATTGGGTCGATTTGGCTGAAAACCATTAGGTGTTGTCATAAGATGGTTCTGGATTCACATATAAAATTTCGTGTCGATATATTCATTTTATCAGGAGCTAATGTTTTCACAAACACACACATACAGACAGTTTTTTTTTCATACTTAGAATCAGGATGTCGGAGAACATAAAATTCAGTTGAAAATTCCGCATCGAATTGTTGATCGATTACGTAACTTCCCCTATACGCCTTCTTGAGGGTGAGATTTCTCTTTGAAGTTCTCGGGCTCAAAGACTCAAAAGAAAATACAATAGGAAAAAGTTCAAAGTATCTCAAAAATCAAATCTCTTCTTATAAACGGAACAATTTGAAAATGTTATCAATAAATGTATATATTGACATGTATGTTTGTAAATCTTTATAACTCAAGAATGGATAAACCAACTTCGATCTAACAGTGATCCCGCACTGATCTGATACATAGAAGATTTCATAGTAGCTACATCAATTTAGGGTTCTGTGACCTGTAAAATTGTTATATTCATTGGAAGTTTGTCTGTGCAAATAGCATGGAGCTGGCTAGATGAATAAATGCAAAATGTGCAGGTTATTTCAAGGCTAACTCAATATATAATATAAAGCTCCAGGCGATAAATAAATTTTAAGAATGTATGGCATATCGTTCCATTATTGCTTTTTCCAGTAACGTAATATACTTACTACCTACTTAATGGGTCTACAACGCCTGTTTAGTCGCATTATCTCGTCACTCTGGTGGACAATTGTTATTCACCTAGGGCAGGGGTCTTTAACGAGTACCTGACATCGTACAGACTCAGAACCATTGCTTAACGTCCCATCCGAAGAACCAGGTTTCGAACCGGCGAAATTAAGCTCAGTAAGCAAGCATGCCACTGATCTACTGGCGCCCTACTATAAAATATATGTGTTTTTTTATAATCGTTCGAATAAAATGGAATAGTATATGGAATGTATATTATACATTTTGTACTCTCCTATTCTATACACAGAAAATCATAGAAATACGAGAGAACAAGGTTCGGAATTTGATGTATGAACCTGTTTTGAATGATCTAAGGTAGTATATATATTTAAAAAATATATAAACCATTTCTCATGGGCCCATTTGGCTAAACATTGGTACGTGTTTTACTCTGGAAGGTGTGAGGCCAAAATTTCATGTCGATAACTGACTAGCAGAGTTGAAGGTTATTTATTTTTCAATTTGGTTGCTCTTTATGACTGCATTATTTGGAACTAATTAGTAAGTAAATGGAAATATTTTATTATTTGAAATAAAATATTTCCATTTACTGACCATTTATTTTATTTTATGTAATTACACCGACATTTCGGTTCATTTTATTGTGATTGTATTGTCTTTTTCCCAGATAAACTATTCATTATAAATAATTAAATTGTGTTAATCCTTTATAAACCTTCACCTCCTTCAGTACTAATTATATATATTTTTTTTCATGTAAACAGGGATGTCATTCTTACAGTTCCTGCACATACAAATAATCCCAATTTGGTTTGTTCTTCAATACTCTACTTCAGTACTCAACGAAACCACCAAATACTCTACTTCAGTACAACGAAACCACAGTACATAGTTGGTTGGTTGGTTGGTTTAATTGGGGCGAACAACTGCTTTGGTTATTATCGCCCTACCTTGTTACATTCCTTGTCCTAACTAAGCCAGTGAACTCTTTATGCAAATGACGAGAAAAGCTACGGTGGGATCCGACAGGGGGGCAGGGGGACCGGGAAAGGGAAAAGCACAGGACCCAGGGCAACCAACGAACTGGCAGGCCAGGCGAGGGGGCAAGCAACAGCAAGGTCACTCTCTCAAGTATATGTAAGCACTTAGCTTAATCGACAGCACCGACAACCACAGTACATATATAGGAGGGCTATGGTAAGGGTATATCACTTGGATGACTGATGTGCTGTGTATTGACATAAGATGGGACTTCGGTGACTGAGTGGTTAGAAGAACTGATAGTAAACAAGAGACTCCCGAGGAACGCCGGAAATACTTGCCAGTACTCAACAACAAACCACAGTACCAATATAAGACGGCTATGGCTTCCATTAGTTGTTTTAGCTTTGGCAACATCTTTCTGAATCTAGATATTTTTTAATATAATGGACAATGTTAATAATCTGTAATAATTTTCAATTTGAGAGTTACATCGCCAAAACTGATGTTGGGCGGATCTCTGAGTATTCCTGTACACTATACAGAAGTCTGTTTACAAATTTACCTCCCCCCTCCACTCCTATATTGTTGTTTCTCCTCATAGAGTTGAGGTACGGAGCGCGGCTCCACAATTCTAATACAGAATGATAAAAAGTCGTCGGTGAATCACCGACAATTCTTAATCAATTACGTTTTCACCCTCCCTCCAAAGCCATTCCACCGTTTATGCTAAAACCCATAAAGCTAGATAAAGATTTGACTAACATATTGGCTTCTGAATCCTCAAACTAAATTTTGTGTCAGTTATTATGATATTTGAGTCGAACCCCCGTTCTCTGATCCCCCCTTCCCTTCGGCTGTTCCCACTGCAATTTTAAAAGTAACGTCCTTATGAGGTCTTAAATTTTCATATGAAATTTTGTGTCAATACATATACTACAAGGCAATTATTATGGATTGTATCGTGTCGATACATACATTACAACGGCAGTTATTAAAATTTTTGCGTAAAGCCCTTCCCTTTGGTCGATTTGGCTGAAAATCATTAGTTGTCGTTCTTAGAGGGTTCTGGGAACATGTATCAAATGTCGTTTCGATACATTCATTCTATCGGTCGTTATCGTGTTCAAAAATATATTACTTCTCCAGCTAAGCTGTGTTTTCATCGGAATTTTATGTTTTCATTTTTTTTTTAGTCAAAACGACCGAAGGAAAGGGGAAGGCTTAACATAAAAACTCTAATAACTGCCGATAAAATGAATGTATCAACACAAATATTCACATGTGAACTCAAAACCCCATAAGGACAACACCTATCAATTTTCAGTGATATCGGCAGAAGGGAAGGGAGAGATCAGGGTGAGGCTCAACTCGAAAACTCCAACAATTGCTGTTGTAATGAATATATCGAAAAAAAATTTCATAAGTGGGTTCAAAACACCAAAAGGACGACACTTATCAATTTTCAGTGAAATCAGCAGAAGGGAAGGGAGAGATCAGAGTGAGGCTCAACTCGAAGACCCCAAACACTGCCGATGATATTACTGTATCGGCATGAAATTTCATTTAATGTCAAAACCTAATGAGGACATAACCTATCAATTTTCAGTGATATCGGCAGAAGGGAAGGGAGAGATCAGGGTGAGGCTCAACTCGAAAACCCCAAACACTGCCGATGATATTACTGTATCGGCATGAAATTTCATTCATTTAATGTCAAAACCCAATGAGGACATAACCTATCAATTTTCAGTGATATCGGCAGAAGGGAAGGGAGAGATCAGGGTGAGGCTCAACTCGAAAACCACAATAGCTGCCGATCATATTACTATATCGGCATGAAATTTCATTTAATGTCAAAACCCAATGAGGACATAACCTATCTTTCAGTGATATCGGCAGAAGGGAAGGGAGAGATCAGAGTGAGGGTCAACTCGAAGACCCCGATAACTGCCGATGATATTACTGTATCGACATAAAATTTCATTCATTTAATGTCAAAACCCAATGAGGACATAACCTATCGTTCAGTGATATCGACTGAAGGTAAGGGAAGTTTAGGGGAGGAGGCTCTACTAAAAAACTCTAATAAATGCCGATGTAATGAATTTATCGACACAAAATTGTAATACGAGGATTTAGGAGCCCTCTATGTACGTCAACTATTGTTTACTAGCCCAAATTGACGACTGGTTTTGGAGGGGTAGCAAAACGTTAATTGATTAATTCTGGGGAAGTACATTGCCGATGATTTATCGACGCCATATTTTTTCTCCATTTTTTGAATTCAGGGGATTGGAAGTCAACACCGAATCTCTGACAGATTAAATAACTCCCTTTATACTTCGTATAGCCGTAAAAGTTACTAAACTACAAGAACTTTTCTTGTTTGTGTTGCAATTTGTGATTTTATTGTGTTTCCAGAGGAAGACAAGACATTTTCAATAATGAGAAAACATTTAATTTATCTCTTGGTTTCTTGTGATGTCCATTGTGCATCATTTTTGTTACTGCATTTGTTGTTCGTGGACTGCAGTCTAAGACTCTCAACTGTGCCATACTCAGTATATATTGAATTTTCATTTTGACAACTAAACTTTCTGTGTGAGGCAATGCACGTAGTTGAGCAGCTACACTTTTACCAAAATCATCAAAATGATTACATTCGTGAAATTCGGAAATTTCGTCGTCAGTTTCAAAATCATCATATTCTTCCCTGTTTGATTTCTTATCATCTTCTGTGTGGGTGGAATCATCCTCAAATTTCACTTCTTTTGGCTTCTTCTTTAGTGAAATTGCCTCCTACGAAGAACAAACTTGAATCAGACATTGCTTTAGTTAATATATTCAAAGTATTATAATATTTTACAGTTATTATCCCTATCTTCGAAAGACATATCAGATATTTCATTTATTATTATTAATTATATTATTACTGCATGTTCTGTTGCAGCAATCGCTGCACTTCACATAATTAAGTATGGAAATAATGACATTCCATTGGAAACACAATTCGACAAATCTTATAAATGTTATGAAAACATTGCAAAACGTTTTGTACAGATATGAGCTTTTTTTATTGACACTTTGTTCCGTCTTGTATTTAAAACTTGAGACTTCGAAAGCGTTCCGCCTTTTCCTGTTTACTATTTACTTTTGTGAAATTTTATATTTTTCCTAAATTGTTTTGAGAGCTTAACAACAAGAAGCTCATAGCTTCCATGTGAGGGATAAGAACCTGAGTTGTATGAATTAGCCCACCCAGTATAGCTGCGAAATGTAGCCTGTAAACATTAAATATAGCTTTAGGTAATCAATAAGGACAAGTAACAAAGTAATTATGTAATTAAATTGTATTATTTTGTAAATCTCTATCTCCACCGCCACCTTGACTTCCACAGCTTCCTCCACCGCTATCTCTATCTCCACCGCCACCTTGACTTCCACAGCTTCCTCTACCGCTATCTGCACTTCCACCGCCACCTCTACCGCTATCTCTATCTCCACCGCTACCTTGACTTCCACAGCTTCCTCTACCGCTATCTCCATCTGCACCGCCACCTCCACCGCTATCTGCACTTCCACCGCCACCTCCACCGCTATCTGCACTTCCACCGCCACCTCCACCGCTATCTGCACTTCCACCGCGCCACCTCCACTGCTATCTCTATCTCCACCGCCACCTTGACTTCCACAGCTTCCTCAACCGCTATCTCCATCTGCACCGCCACCTCCACCGCTATCTCCATCTGCACCGCCACTTCCACCGCTATCTGCACTTCCACCGCCACCTCCACCGCTATCTGCACTTCCACCGCTATCTGCACTTCCACCGCTATCTGCACTTCCACCGCCACCTCTACCGCTATCTCTATCTCCACCGCTACCTTGACTTCCACAGCTTCCTCTACCGCTATCTCCATCTGCACCGCCACCTCCACCGCTATCTGCACTTCCACCGCCACCTCCACCGCGCCACCTCCACCGCTATCTCTATCTCCACCGCCACCTTGACTTCCACAGCTTCCTCAACCGCTATCTCCATCTGCACCGCCACCTCCACCGCTATCTCCATCTGCACCGCCACTTCCACCGCTATCTGCACTTCCACCGCCACCTCCACCGCTATCTGCACTTCCACCGCCACCTCCAACGCTATCTCTATCTACATTGCCACCTCCCCCTCCATAGCTTCCTCTGCCGCTATCTCCATCTGCACCGCCACCTTCACCGCTTCCTCTATTGCTTTCTCCATCTCCACCGCTACCTTCACCTACACAGCTTCCTCTGCCGCTATTTCCATTTTCACCGCCACCTCCATCTCTACCGGCTCCTCTACCACTGTCTCCATCTTCACCCATTCCTTCCTTTCCATCTCCAATTCTATCTCCATCTCAGTACAAGGTTTTATTGGTTTCAGCCTGTATCTTAAATCAGGGATCTGATACAATTAATGATAAGACCCACACAGTATACATTGTCTGCCGACTCAAACAAACAGACGACTCTTCGATTTCCACTGATCACTCCAATTCGCTCAGTGATATCACTCTCTGCTAGCTTCTCCATTCTCGTTCTCCATTAGGGAATTCGATAATTTTGGTAATAAATTATTCAAAATTAAACCTTTTCAAGTATTTAAATTATTCCTGTGATTCCTGCTACTTGGAGACCAATCAGCTCATTCCCAAACTTCTAACAAATCACTCTATCGGAAATATATACATATATTAACTTTGTATTATTTTGAAACATTTTATGAAAGATTAACTATTTTCATTTATTTATTTCTCATAAAATTATCCTCCCTTTGATTACCTTCATAAAGATTAGTTTATTATAGTTTATTCTCCTCAAGGTTTTCAATAAGGACGAAGTGAAGAAATTGGCCAGTAGGACTCCTTAGGGAGTTCCCCTGAACTTCAGTATTCATTAAAATTTTCAGGAGTCTGCATGCGTACGAACTTTCGAATTAACCAAAAAGTGGTGATATCTTGTTAGCAATGTATGCTCTCGTTTTAATATTATTTTCCTCCTCATCTCTAGTGAAAATGTTGGGTACAACATAATCTTATATGCATAACACATATATAACAGTATATGTTTGTTTTTTTTTGTCTTTATTCCTAGGCGAATATAGTGGGCTTACAAATAAGTAACTAAGAGGTATCATCAGTTCAACAATATATTTTATTTTCACCACAACTACTTTTAGCAGTCAACCGTCATTACCAGTTAATGAAAATGATAATGCATAAACCAAAAATTTTACTTCCCGTGCAATAAGAAGTATAGGGGAAGTTATGTTATCTGTTAGAAATTCGATGTTGAGTTTCCATCAGAATTCATATTTTCCGACCCCTTGGATTACAAAAACGAAAAAAAAATATATATATGTCTATGAACACTAAATTTTAGATGTGTATCCAGAACCCCATAAGGACAACATTCATTGATTCTCAGCCAAATCGGAGGGGGTAACATAAATATTTTAATAACTCCCATATGTATCGACACGAAATTTCATATTTAAATTCCTCATGAGGACCAAACCTATTAAGTTTCCCCGAAATCGGTTGAAGGAAAGGGGAAGATCAGAAGAGGGGTCTCGACACAAATATCCTAATAACTGCCGATGCAGAGACCGTAGTAGACAGACATAAAATGCGACATCTTATATTATTTCCGAATTTATTTTTCAGATGTCTATTATTTATGTTCCTATTTATATATGTATAATTTTTTGAAATCCTTAATGATCTGACTTTTCCCAGAAAAAAAGATTTTCTTGAATTCGACATTATTTTTTTAAATCAAAAATACATGTATAAGTAATAAGAGGCAAAACAAAACTGAACAAAAATAAGATTGAGAAAAAAAAAAAAGGGAAGTTTGAGAGTTTGTGAAAAGATCTGACTAAGGAAACAAAGCAAGGTTTGTTTATACAAAAATTAGGCATAAATTTCCTCAATTTTCTCTCTGATTGGGAAGAAAGAGAGTAAAAATTGGCTCCATGTATTTTTTCCTTGATGTAACGCTTCGTTTCCCGGTTATAACGCTTCTTTTCTCGGTTATAACGCTCTTTTTCACCAATCAAAAATAAAATTGAGGAAATTTATGCCTCTTTTTTTTCTTTACTTTGTTTTCTTAGTAGTCAGGTCTTTCTACAAACGCTCAAACTTCCCTTTTTTTCTCTTATTTTCTCTCTTTTTCCAATCTTATTTTTGCTTATTTTCAATATATTATATTATATATATATATATATACTGAAACAGTCTGCATTTGTTTTTGGATATAAAGAATTGTTCTCTTTGGAAAAATTACATTATTCGCCTAACGAAGCTAGCTAACACCACCATTAAAATAACGAGTCTTGGCCTTGCATATCGTTAATGACTTCATTTGTATGTTTTTCACAGAAGAACATAATTAATATAATAATTAAATGTTGAGTTATAATACAAGGTGTTTTATTTTTTTGTTTTTTTATTTGTACCAGTACAAATCAGTACCATATACCAGGGACATGCTAACAGATTGTTACACATCATATCACTGTATAATGTTACGAATAATCTGTAACAATACATAACATTAAAATCGTAGTCAATATTTATTATCACTCTTTGGCCATTTTTTAAATTATTTTCTTATAATTGTTATTCAATTATTTATTCTATAGATAGGAAAAACCTATGATTTTATTAATACACTCATGTCATCATTTCGTTAAATGTACAAACATCATTTCACGCATAACACATATAATTATCTTGTTAGGATTAATTAATTTTAGTTTTGCCATTCTTATTGGAAAATATAAGAAAATATTTCAGTTGAAATTCATAACTGTACAACCACAGGAATTTTTATGCTGAAATTCCAACCCTTAGTCCTATGTTATATGTTATAATAAGAAGAGACTTATTTTAAAACTAAACCTGACGATGGTGTAAAGCCGCAACCAATAATGTTTGTACATAATTTCTGTGGAATAGACCATATTTTTAAAAGAAATATTTGTTTCACTTATTTATTATTGGTTCTCAATATGATCCTTAAGTTGGGAGGGTACATCCTGGGTACAGGCTGACCCCAACTTACCGCAAACAGCTTCTTGATGTTGGCCATCTCCTCGTTGAGCCAGGAGCCGTACCTCTCATGTACCAGTACACTGTAGTCCTGAATCAGGGAGGCAACTGTACCCATCATGTCCATCAAGGAACCCATCACATCCCGGAAAAATTCACGTACTGAAAAAAAATATATATAAATATAATAATTATCGAAAGTAAAAATATAACAACTATAAAAAATGAGGGCGCCGGTACTCCAGTGGTAATCGAAAGCCGGCCGAGGCCCTTAGTTTATTTTATCTAGAAGGTAAATAAACTTGAGCATGCCCTCCTTCGGATGGAACGTTAAGCGATGACCTCGAGCCTGTACGATATCAGGTACTCGTTAAAGGCCCCTACACTAGGTGAATAAAAATTTAGGATAGGCAAAATTTAGTACTCCCGTAGTGGAGTCGGACTCATGTCCACCAGACTAATGAGAGTGCGCTCTGGTAATAGGTGATATGACCTTGAAGAATTCCACTCATTGTCACAAAGCTTGTATTCTTTAATGTTTATCTATCTTAATACTGTTTTTTTTTAATGTTACCGATGTAAATCATTTCAGAGTCGCCTCAAATTGCTAAACGTCTTGTCATGAAACTCTGTTGGTCTCAAATACAAACCGAATAAACGTAACAACTAACAGACTTACAAAGTTTAGTTAAGTTACCATCTAGTTTGAAACTTGAAACGAAACGAAACAACTAAGATACGTAACTCTCTTAAAAGGATTACCGACAAGAACTTTGGTATTTTGTCAAAACTTCTAACCAGAGAGTAGAAAGCTTACATCTGAAGCAAGGGCGAGAATCTGAACCAAAATATTAGGGAAAGGGGGTGTACACGCCGGGTGTATGTATAACTGATAAAAGTGGACTGTATATAAAAAAAGGTAAAAATGAAAGCATGGCCTCTACTCACGGCATGGGTGAACGAGGTCAAGGTTAGGTGATGGACCAGGTTAGATGGTCAACAATTGATGTTCGACAGATCAGGTCAGATGATCAACAACTACTGATGAAGTTCAGGTCCGCTCCTCTCCTCATAGATAGATTGCGCTAGCTGCAACGGGCCTAGTGGCGCTGCGATGTACACTCACTACAAGGCAGGGGAGGGCTTGGGGGGGGGGGGGGGGGGGGGGGGGGGGGGGAGGAATAAGGAAATGCCAGGCCTCAACAGGGGGAATATGTTTGGGGTTATTTTCTCACAAGTTAATTATAAGGAAACATTCAAATTACAGCAGCAGATAGTAACCAATATGAAGCTGGCTGATGTGAGAAGTTATTATAATATGATGATAATAATAATAATAATGATAACATGATTATAAAATTACAGTAAGGGCATGTGTAGGCTATGTGCCGTTCAAAAATGTTCGAGAACATTTTTTTCTTACTACATTTACGAATGTCATAATATGTAAGTGGTATTTATTTTTAAACATAATATATTCCCAAGTTTAACCCCCCCCTACAAGAAATTTAATTTTTTTCTCTATTTATATTTATTTTATACTCTTTGTTAGAAGAAATAAAAGAAAAAATTCAAGCATTACAGATTCTATATATCCTGGCTGAGTAAGTCTATTGTTCTCGTTTCTTTTGTTTAGAATTTCACATGAATTGCTTTTTTTCTTATTTTAATAAATGTATTTATTTTTTATATCATATATATTTATCAAAGCTACACTTCTTCTATTCATTTTTATCTAATCAGTCTGCCTACAGAACGATTAAGTCGACATGTCCAAACTTCAAGTCATAACATAAATTGAAAATCTCTTTAAACGAATCAAATGTTTTTTGTTTTTTTTATTTGCTCCTATTTTTCTAACTACATATGTATTTTATTGATCGATTTCTAAGCTTGTCAGTGAATGCACATAGATTCTTCCAAGTGTCAGCACTTTCCAGTTTCATGTACTGACATTAACCTGCTCATGCCCCGCTCGTTCTGCCACCACTGCTGGTGAGAGGCTGACAGAGCCAGGTGATTCACCCGGGCCACCATGGCTTCCTTAGATTGGAGAAATGAGGACCTCATCTAAGTATAAAAAAATTATTTTCCTCTCTTAGTTTCCACAATAATCTTCTAGTCCATGCCTGACAAGGAAGTATCACCATTGGGTGATTTCTTCTCTCTTGACATCTTCCTTTTAGCACATTTGCTTGTTGTATTTATTTTTTATCCAGTTGTAAATATATATTTGTAAAATAAAACTTATCGGAAAAATACATTATTATTATTTTCTTTATTATTATTATTCTCCGACTTCTTATGTTTTCCGTCTTTTTAATGTTCATTCAATGTATATCAGGCCGAATTCCTTACCTAAAAGATATTTTTCTTAAGGGCCAATGAAGAAATTGAAAATTGAATATCCTCTTATGACCAAAAGATTAAGAAAATTCAGGAATGACGGGAGCCACTTCAAATTCTGACATATAAAACCTCGCTCTACATTCATATTCAGAAATTCAGATTAAAAAAAGATATAAAATTTTTACAGGGAACTATTTGTGGACAAAAATAAATTTACCGCTCTCCTTTGTACGGCGGTTAAAGTTTACTTCAAGTTACTGCCTAGTCATAAATGTGCTTACTTTATCCATAAACTATTGCTAACAACCTGGCCGTCAAATCTACGTAGTTAAATATTAAATGGATTATAAAATACCTTTATTACTTTCAAATAAAGTTCTACTCTCCCCGCGAGGGCGCCGGTAGCTCAGTGGTAGCGTATTAGTCTACTCAGGCCTTTAGGTTTTTTGTCTGGGAGGTAAAAAAAAACTTGAGAACGCCGTCCTTCTGAAACATTAAGCCATAGTCCCGAGCCTTTGCGATGTTAGGTACTGTCGAACAGAGACAGATTCTCTGATGTAGAGTCTTAGAGAGTTTTCTGACACCAGGGCAAGCTATGAAGGTGCTTCCGAACCTTTGGGAGTCTAGAATGAACGAAGTTAATTCTCAACAGTTTATTGAACAAAGACAATATAATCTCAAAACGGAGAAGACCAGAGGGAAACTAACTTCAATTTACTGACTGGACCTAGTTGAACGATATCACCGAACTGATTGCTCTGAACTCAACTGATCCGAACTAAACTAGAAAAAATGAGACTCCTCAATTAGTCCGAAGGGGTTCTTATAGTTAACATTTTATTTGTTCATTGTTCCATAACCTGTTTATCTGGCTACATACAATGTCCCCTCAACTTCGTTCTTAGCATATTACTCTATTTCCCACTGTCGAGGGTCGATTTATCATGAACGTGAGATAAGTCTTCAATTTGTGCTTTATCTAAACTTCCTTTTCATATACAAGTTGTGTGTTAGAAGCGACAATTAATAAAATAAGAAAACATTAATCTGATATGATTTTTCCCGAAGGGACAAATGTAGAAAGATATTCTATTTTTTTTTTAACTCTGATAATTTCTGAATAAGCCGGGGCAAACAAAGAGATTCGAGAGTAACATGAAATAAGGGCGACTTATGCGACAGTACTCGTTAAAGACTCCTACCCTAGGTGAATAAACTCAGGTAGGCAAAATCTCGGACTCATACAGTAGAGTCGAGCTCATGTCCACCAGAGTGACGAAAGCTCTGGTAGTAGGCGATATGACCTCGTAGTTGAAGCACTGGCATGAGTCACAATAACTAATTATAAATTTTTTTGCACCCCGCCATATAAAAAACTGTTTTGAATCCGCGACTAGAGCTAAAAAGACTAGCACGCAACCTTTGTAGATAAATGACAGGAGATAAACCTACCGACGGTAGCGTACTGCTGTATCCCATCTGGGAGTCTGGAGTGTGTCAGTTCCAATCCCAGCTTGTCCAGGAGTCTCCTGTTGCTGTCGTAGCCCTCCTTTATATCCGACAGTAGTTCCTCCATAACACTGGACTGTCTCTACACCAGGAGTTCGTCGTCTTGTCAACATCTGTCACTTAATTTAGATTTTCCATCAATAATCGAAATACACACACACAGAAGAAAAGTTTGAAATTATCTGTCGAAAATACATAGAATTCAGAAATGTCTAAAAGATCTTATCTTCCAAAATTATATATTCTTCATGTGGTTATTATAACCTTTTTACCATCTGTTTTTAATGAGATTTAACTGTAAAACTTATATAACATGTATGATAATTTCTTATTATTTTCGACTGAACAGCTAAACTTTTATTGAAATTAAACTGTTTTCCTCCAATTAAAAAAAAAAATTGTTGATATATGAGCTCTCGTATTTCTTTTGCTTTGATTGTAGAGCAGCAGTTAATTTTTTTATTGCATACAGCCAATATGAAGGATCGATTACAATAATTAGTATCGATACATATATATTATATTTCTATTATACGATTAATAGGGCAACATTTTGACTCTACTCCCAAGACTGAACTATTTTCAATAAATAAAAATAATCTATGTGCAGTTTGAAGAATCTGCGATTAAAAAACTTTGTTGCAATATTCTAAGAAAGTCTGAAAAAATTATGGAAATTAAAATTCATTACGACCGCAGGTATACGAAGTTATGCAATCGGCCATTTTAACTGAAAATAGTTTGAATTTGCTGTAAAAAAAAAATAAAATGAAATAAAAAACGGACAGACTTTTCTTATCAACACAATATTTATAAATACGTTAGGAAAATCATTAATTAAAAGGTATATATTATTTCAGCTTTATAAATTTTATTGATTTTCTATTTACACTTATTTGTAAATCTACTGTATATATGTAATTTCATTTAAACATCAAAATGAAAAATGAACATGAGGAAACAAATAAATATTTCGAAAACGTAAAATAAAAAGAAATCATTTAGCAAAGTTTTTTTAAAAAATATTAATATACAACCCGGCCTTTTAACTGGGAGGTAAAATAAACTTAAGCACGCCGTCCTTTGGATGGGACGTTAAGCGATGGTCCCGAGCCTGTACGATGTCAGGTACTCGTTAAAGACCCCTGCCCTAGGTGAATAAAAATTTAGGGTAGCCAAAATTTAGGACTCGCATAGTTAGAGTCGGGCTCATGTCCACCAGAGTGACGAAAGAGCGCTCTGGTAGTAGGCGATATGACCTCGTAGTTAAGGCCAGGGCATGAGTCATAATAACTATTATACGATTTATTTGAGTCCATCAAAAGTAGAGGGGTAAGTTGTTTGAGGAGTCCACAGAAAGCAAGATGATCTCGTTAGTGTTACCCCAGTTATGTAAAATGTCAAAAATTTGATGTTTTCACCGGAATTTCATGTTTTCTAACCCCCTGATTCCAATAATTAAAATTAAAATCCTGCTTATCGCACCCGTCGTAGAATAAAGGTACAACTCAAAAATTGAATTTGTTGGGAAATCAACATTAAAATTTTTGTTCTACACTTTTTCACTACCTCCTCATTTAAACGCCACCATGAGTTTTTTCGCACACAAAATGTGTATTCTACGACGGGTGCGGTAAGTCTATTTGTGTGATAAATCCTAATAGAATGGATGTATAGATACAAAATGAGGATATGTATCTGCCTACAAATATAACTGTCACATCCCATTAGGCCCCAGCTGACCACACAAGGGATGCCAAAAAAACACAGATTGGATGTATATAATGTGCTGTTTGTGTCTGGAGTCAAGTAGGAAGTTCGTTGCGATATCTGTTTCCGCCGTATTTATTGCCCCTTTGAATTCAAAAATTAAAAAGAAAAAAATTCTATCTGTCTGCACACGTGTGTCTGTGGCACTACATAATACACAACAATGCATTTTCATTGTACTAGGTTGGATGGGAGTGGGGCTTGGGAGTCAGTGGAAGCTTAGAGAAGTTTTTTAAATTTAAAAGGCTTCTAATCAACATTTTCATATTGTACAATACCCAGGGTTTTCCGGGAAAATAACAAGTTTTATTGTAATTTCAAAGCTTTTAGCAGGAAAGTGTCCAATTGCCATATACGTAAATGTAGATATCAATATCACTTTTTTTAAAAATCTAAAACCCTCTGTAGCTTCAACATCAAAAAATGGCATCATCCCAATTCTTTTTGGTGGATAGAATAGACAATTTCAGCTTCAATTTGAGATTGAAAAAAAAAGAAAACATTAGATATGGCACATTTTGCTTGCATGCATGTTCTTTGTGATCACCATAACTCCCATTAGACTGAATATTTGCATAGTTTTTTTTTTTTATGCTGAGAATGCTAAAACATGTTTGCTAATGTTGTCTCACAAGCCATAACTCTGACATCCCATTAAGCCCCGACTGACCACACAAGGGATGCCAAAAGACACAGACAGACTGGAAGGATCTATGTAATGTACTGGTTGTGAGGAAGGTGGTGGGTAGTGTGTTAACTGTTAGGTTAGGGTAGAAAGTTTGTTGAGGAGTGTTGCCTGGGGCTACCAACCTTTTAGTCAACTTTACAGACTGGTGTAAATCACCTCCGTTACACGGTCAACTTTACCTCGTCTTATACCACCAAACAGACCACACCTTTAACTGTCCTACTACCACAAAAACCACACATCGGTGAATCACCGGAGATGTACTTTCCCATCATGAATTAAGTTATCTCTCTTCCTCAAAAACCAATCAACCATTTAGAATATAAATCAATAGTTGACTTAATGAAATGAAAAGTAATCTTTATCCTGAAGAAGAAATCAACAAAATATTACATTAGCCAATTGAGACAGAATAAAGAAAGGGGGCCAGTAGCTCAGTGGTATGCATGCTTGCTTACTGAGCTCATGATCACGGGTTCGAAACCCGGCCGAGGCCCTTAGTTTATTTTATATGGAAGTAAAACAAACTTAGGCACGTTGTCTTTCAGATGGGACGTTAAGCGATGGTCCCGCGCCTGTACGATGCCCTATCCTACGTGAATAAAAAAATTTAGGGTAGGCAAAATTTAGAACTCCCATAGTAGAGGCGATATGCCTTGTAGTTAAGCCCGGGCATGAGTCATAATAATCAGAATAAAGAAAAAAAAAAAAAAGGCCTCTAGGATTAATTAAAGAAATATTTAATGTTAATGACAGGCTATGATTAAAAAAATAAAAATAAAATAATGAAAAATAAAAAATAAAATAAAAATAAAGAAAAAACAAAGTAAGAATAATAATAACAATGAGTTATATTAAAATTTAAAGAAAATCAGAGGTCCGAGAGAAAATATATATAAATATAGACGGTATCGTATAAGGAATATGTGCGTCCAGCGGAATGAGAGACTTATAGGAAGACGAGAACGATCCCAAAGGAGCCAGCCTTAGGAATCAGAGGTTTGCTGAGTTAGAAGATACTGGAAAGGGATTTAAATGAATGAAGAGTAGAAGCATGGAGAATCTGGAGAGGGAGAGAGTTCCAGAGGGAGTTAGCCTGGATAAGGAAGGAGTTGTGGTAGGTTGTTATCCTATGGGAAAGGAGGTAAAGATCAGAGGAACGGGATTTAGTGACTTTCTGGTGGATATGGGATTTGGATTGGAGAGAACTAGCTTTAAATTGGAGAGATTTACATTAGACTTCTCATACATACTAAATTTTGTGTCGAGCCCCCCTCCTTTGATCGGATCCATCCCTTCGGCCGATTTCATGGAAATTTAATACGGGGTTTTGAATATACATATAAAATTTCATGTTGATACATTCACTATATCGGAAGTTATTAGGATTTTCGATCAGGAATTATGAAAATTCTATAATTATTTTTGTTCAATGGAAAAAAAAAAATGTGATGTGGCCCTTATAGAACATTCTTATACCAACCACGCTTACAGATATTCAATAGTGCTCTTTCCCCTTCTTCTCTCTTTCCCCCTTCCCCTTCTCAAAATCATTGCATACTGGCATTACTTTGTTTTTGTTTCATTGTATAGTGTAATTCTGAGAGTTACTTTTAATACTTAGTGATGCCAGTTGAAAATGATTTTGAGAAGAGAAAAGGAGGTGGTTGGTATAAGAATGTCCGTTAATGACCACTTCACTTATATTTTATTTTTTTCTTCATTTTTATAATTTTCAAAAAACTACCAATAATAAAATCATATTTTAAAGTTCGTTGCTATGAGTGACGATTTAAACATTACTTAGAGTTGGTTAGTTAGTTATTATGACTCATGCCCGGGCTTTAACTACGAGGCCAAATCCCCTACTATCAGAGCGCGTTTTCGTCACTCTGGTGGACATGAACCCGACTCTACTGTGTGATTCCTAAATTTTGGCTACCCTAAATTTTTATTCATATAGGGGCAGGGGTCTTTAACGAGTACCTGACATTAATATGAAGATGGCTGATGTAGTGAGAAGTGATTATTTCACAGATTGTCAATTAAAATATAGTATGACCTCTCACAGATTTTTATTAGAAGTAGCTAGCCGGCTTTCGAGGTTTCCCTCATCATCAGGCAGGCAGATAAAACATTTACAACATTTTTGAATGAAAACTAAAAATAATTTTATAATAAAAATAAATAAATAAACAATCTAAAAACATTAACAATTTAAAATATCATGGATGGGGACAGACGAGTTATTCCTGTCCACCATCTGAGTCACAACTCGCAGTGAGGGAAACCTCGAAAGCCGTCTAATAAAAATCTGTGAGAGGTCATACTATATTTTATTTGACAACCTGTGAAGTACCTGACATCGTACGGGCTCGGGACCATTCCTTAACGCCTCATCCGAAGGACGGCGTGCTTAAGTTTATTTTACCTCCCAGATTAAATAAACTAAGGGCCTCGACGAGGTTTCGAACCCACGAATTTGAGCTCAGAAGACAAGCACGCATACCACTGAGCTACCGGCGCCCTCTCTTACGTACAATTAGATATATTCCTTAGAGACATTTAGTTTATGTTACTTTTTGCGATTGGAAACTTTATAAGTATCATTTTTGGCATAAACAACTATTGAATATTGGCGCAAACGGTCGTTTGGTTTTGGAGGGAGAACTGTTAATTGATTAATTCGTTCTGGGGAAGTACATTGCCCTTGATTTACCGACAACTTTTCTTCTTACAGACTACGAAAGAGATAGTCTGTATAAAAAAAGTGCCCAATGAGGGCGGTTGCCCCCATCACTCCCCCCCTACCGCCCCCGCCTCTTCAAAGTAGTTATGCTATCTTGTTTCGACTGACATAACTTGTGAATGGGCTGAATGATTGTGACTTTCCATTGAGACCACCATAGCAGGCATGATAACCCATAGAGTGCACGTCATAGCTGCCCTACTGATAAGGCGATTCTGTCCTCCAGTGAAATTCGTTCAACTAAAATAGTGAACAGTTTTGTGCTTTATAAGAAAGTATCGTAATCATACGAAAATCCGAGATCGAATTTCAACGGCTTTTCACATTTCAAGAATGATTTGATTGTTTAAACTCCTTATTTTAATTTCTACAAATAATAAAAAAGTGATATAAATTTATTCATATCTTGATTTGATAATAATACATTAATAATTGCTTTTTTTATTATTTTTTTTATTCTTACTCCATTTCTTGTCCCATTAAATAAAAATAAAAAAATTAGAGAAAATAACACAATTTTTTTTTTTTTTTAATTCATACTAGTTTTTTTTTAATGAAAAATTTATTTTATTTTATTTCATTTTTCCCGTCAAATGATTCAGTTACTTTTTTTTTTATCTCTGATGGAAAATAGCACGTCTGGCAAGACCAAGACCCAATTTAACAAGACCAAGATATGTACAAAAACAATATCAAGACCCCAATGTAAATGACCAAGACCAACAGTTTGGTCTTGGTCTTTTGTTTGCTCATATCTAATTATTATGAATTAAAATAACATTTTTCACATATTTATTTCCTTCGATAGAATCGACTTTATATCATATTCGTCTGAAGGAAAGCCAATTGTGTAGTTTTCCACTACTTATTTTTGTACACTAACAATCCAAATGTAACATTTAGAACTATTTTTCTACAGACAGGGGATAAGTTGATTTAACCCAGCTTTCTCGAATATACTACAGATTGCTCGCAGTATCATACATACAATCAGAAATCATAAAATATATAGCAAGGGCGGACTTAGGCAATATGGCGCTGGGTGTGATGCCAAAATTTGGTGCACCTCCTTTGGCTGGTGACAAGGAGGTGAAGTAAACGTCAGCTTCGTTGAGAGGGTTATCACTGGATGGTCCAAATTTTTCAATTTCAAAAACATATTTTTTTAAATATGTCACTACTTAATAAATCTAATATTCAACAGGAATCCTAAATCCTCATACTAAATTTTATATCGATAAATTCATTATGTCGGCACTTAATAGGGTTTTTGAATTGAGTCCCCTCCCCTGAACCCCTCCTCTTCAGCCGATATCGCTGAAATTTGACAGGTTATGTTTTAATTGGGTTTTGACTTAAAATATAAAATTTCATGTCGATACATTCATCACATCGGCAGTTGTAATTGAGCCCCTCTCTGATCACCCCCTTCCTTAAAATTAATAAGTGTGGTCATTAGAGGGTTCTGGATTTACATATAAAATATCGTGACGATACATTCATTCTATCGAGAATTATCGTGTTCACATACACACTTTTTTTTTTTTTTTTTTTTCAACAAAACATGTATTCCGTGGAAAAATCCGCATCAATTTTTTTACCGATTACATACTTCTCCTGGCGAAGGTAAAAAAAACCTAAGTGCTGGGATCGAACACGCGATTCTCAGCTCAGTAGACATAAAGGTCTCAAACAAATAACCACAATATTTTTCACCTCAACTATTAAGAGTGAAATAAATACAAATTAAAAAACTAAATGTATCTCTTAAAATGGGGCAAAAGATTTTTTCCTCTTATTTGAGACAATATAACGTTTTTTTGTTTTGTTTTTAATGAAAAAATCTTTCTTCGACATTGGAATGTTTCCTTTTAGCTTCTTGATAATGAAATAGAAAGTATTTTCGAGGAAAACTGCCTCATGGAGAAATTAATTTGGGAAATGGGAATCCAAGAAAATGTTGAGAAAGTGAGATAGAACGAAGATGAAGAGGAATTGTTTTTTTTTTTTTTTGTTTTTTATAAGTTTCATTACGAGGAGCCATTTTCAAATTGAAAAGACAAAAGATTCGTCTTTTCACTTTTTATTGAAACTGTGGGAATAAGCATGAAAATGAAGCGACAGTCTTTGGCTTATGTTCAAAAATCCCTAAAGAATTTTGGCAAATATAGGGTAATAATAATTATATTTCAGTTAAAACATAAAAAGGTAATTGAATACGTCATATAAATCTATAAATCAAGACATTTTATTTCCCCGCGAAGTCTTGGGGAAGTTATGTAACCGGTCAATAATTTGTTGTGGAGTTTCCAACGGAATTTCATGTACCTCGAGACCTCTAGATTCCAAATATGAAAAAAAAATACCGTCTGCCTGTGTGACTGTGAAAATAAATTAATACAAAATAGTAATAATAATAAATACAGTAGATACCTACAGTTTTTAATTATAATTGAAATTATGATAACTATTTTTTCTAATTCTTCAAGAAGTGTCATCTTCAGGACGATATTTCGGTACGTTCTTATGCCCCTTCCTCGGGTCACAATCTACGAAATATAAAAAAATATATATATATAAAAAATTAACCAGTAGAAATAAACAAATTACTATTTAAGTAATAAAAAATAATGATATTAGTAATGAAAATATCAAACAAAAAGTCTGTATGATGTCATGTACTCGTTAAAGACCCCTAGCTTGGGTAGGCGAAATATAGGACTCTAATAGTAGAGTCGGGCTGATGTTCACCAGAGCGACAAAAGAGCCTTCTGGTAATAGGCGATATGACCTTGTAGTTTTAATTAACTGAAACATCAGGTTATTTTATTCTTTCTGATCAAAGAAAAAAAAAATTCTGTTTCCTCCAACATAGTTTGAAGTTTGAACTTTTTTTAAAAAAAAAAGAGAGAAGCAATGTTATTCGAAAATCTTCTTTCATCCTGGTATCAGAACCGAGGCTAACAATGGAGAGAACTACATCAGCATCCTGGAGTTTATTAAAGGTACAGGGCTGCTGTAGGGACCAACACACACAGGGCACACAATAGACCTACTCTGGCCCCGGATGTAGTCTGTCCTCGTTAAAAAAAAAAAAAAAAAATGTCAGTCCAATTAGTACTTTTATAGTTACGTGTAAACATCTGTGTTTTGAGCGGAAAACAAGGTAGGCATGAAATTTCATTTTCTAATTTTATGGACGGCCCAGCGAACTTTTTTAAAGACATAGGTGCCTAATGATTATGTTTTGTGTATTTTTTTTGGTGTTGTTTTTTCACCCTGTATATTCACATATTATAATTTGTTATCACGTTACATAATTTTGTGTTCTGTTGAATACGAATGTTTCCAAATCGAGGATTTATTAATTAATAATTTATTGTTATAATGATTTTTTCTGAAAAAAGATACAAATAGTCGTGTTTTCACAATATACTTAAGCACGATTAAAAAAATAGGAGCCGAGCATAGAGATTTGGTTGGACTCATCACGGGCGCTGGTTCGAATCCCGTCCGAGGTAGAATTTTATTTCATAAAACTTCTCTCCCGGGTCCATGGATGTTACTAAATAACCCCGGTAATGTATCCTCCTCTGTGGTACCAAAATAAAAATTGACTATACTCTCCCGCCCCCTAACAGTCCAAAGGAAGGAACTTACATAAAGATGGGCGTAATCAAAAATAAAAATTTAAAAATCCGGAATAATTTTGGAAATATTAAATTAATTTACGGCAAAATAGCTTGAAGCTTCGTGTGGTATCAGGAACGTAACACGAAAATGAAGTAAAGACGCTGTCAAAGCTAGAGACTACGGAGAAACTCACTTATCCTCTGTACAACTTAGCTCACTTTTCATCAGTTTCATGAGATTACTACAGTACGAATTTTCGGGAGTGGTGGTGGGGGGGGGGGGGGGGGGGTGCGAGCTTATTTAATTAATTTAGTTATTTATTGTGACTCATGCCCGGGCTTTAACTTCGAGGTCATATCGCCTACTGACATCGTACAAGCTCGGGACCATTGCTTAACGTCCAATCCGAAGGACAACTTACTCAAGGTTTCTTCACCTAAGGGTCTCGGCCGGATTTTGAATCAGGGTCTTGGCCGGATTTTGAATCCCGCGATCTTCAGCTCAGTAAGCAAGCACGCATACCACTGAGTTACCAGCGCCCTCACTAAGATGTTTAATACATCACAAAATAAATCAATAAAACACACTATTTGTCAAAAGTAATGGAATCGGATATTGACGCCCAGGACAGAGATCCTTCCTAATTCAGAATCTCCTCCGTTTTCCATAAGCTTTGATCTTTGAGATTGTGAGAAGTAAATCAAGTTTACAGACGGTGATATATGACGGGGTTAGAATCAAAATGGTCCGTGACATTATTGAAAATTTTTCGTTAAGTGCATTAATCGGGTACAAAAATGATAGTTCTGTTCAGGAAAAAAGTTGTACTAGTGAAATCCTATCCAGTGCTGAGATCTAGTGGAAAATCACTTATACCATTTTGGTGACATGAACAAGTTACTTGAAAATATCAATATTGACCTTGAAATTAAGATTTTTATTTAATTTTATGGTTTGCTAACAGCAACATTCACCATAAAAGCAGAAGACAAAAACAACATTAAGGCGTATGGTAGTCAAGGTCCACGCCGTAGATTTTCCGTGAAAACGTCGGGATAAAATCATTTTTCATTTTCTTTTCGATGCTGTCGTAGCTCTTGCATTTGCTCAGCACTAGACTTTTTAGATTTTTTAAATTCCTTTTGATGCGAGCTTTCCTCTGATTTACGTTTTCTATGATTCCGCGCATATTTACGATTCATATGAGACATATTTAATTTTTTTGCAATTTTCAATTTTATACCGATGTTTACATATATTTCGGTGAATATTTTTATTGTTTCACTTCGAGTCCTAGTAGTGCTCCTCAAGCTCTTTACAATGACACCCGAATCAACGTCCTATCTAAACACGTTATCACGCTACACTAATTTCTAAATTTACACAACGTTAATTCGCAACAATCATCCGCCGGCCCCCTACTACTAGCCTGATAAGTTCACAGGCAAAACAAGCACTGCACAACAAACACGTACAGACATGCTCTATCAATTGTGACCTCAACCGTTGTTATCGCATTATTAGTCTCGTAGTTATTAGCGATTGAAATCTGACGGTATTTTGTAACACAAGAAAGTTTGACCGGCTATCACTGTGCTTAACGAGCGAATAGACGTTTTCACGTCAAAATATTTCCGGTTTCGATAAATTATAGATTTTTTAAATCAGTTAAGCACTTAATGTAAGTTTCTTCAGTTTTAAAAATGTCACTTAGACCATTTTGATTCTAACCCCTTCATATATTTTGTTTGTAACTCCCTCCCCTAAGATCCGCCACTGACCTACTAACCCAGGATATACACTCTCCTCTCACTCCATCGGATCGATCCAACAGTTTACATTTTTGAGAAGCAAGTACCACATAGTCGGTAAATCACTAAAATGAACCGTCCAAACTTACATATTTGTTTTATCTCTAGTGTATATTTTAATGAGCTTTTATTATTCCGAGAATGAATCTATGCTATGTGAAAAGGTTAAAGTAAATTATATGTAAGTGGTTTATGTACTAAATGGTTTCACATTTCCTTATTTGTAAACTCATTACAGAAATTATCTATTTATTTACAATAAAATTATGTCATATGTAAATGATTTATGTGCTAAATGGTTTCACATTTCCATATTTGTAAACTTTTTTATGATGATATTTGATGAATGAGGATACACAACTTTTTATTTTCTTAATGTATTTATTTTATGTTCACTTTACAATGATTGGAGACCATCTGACTTTGGTCTGAATATATTGAGTGTGGGGTTATTTTTTTATGTGGGGTAAGCTATGGTGGGGCACGGATTAACTTTATTTAACCTTTACGTTTTTAACAAGAAATAATAATTACAATTATGAACATTAAACTGAACAAAACTCATTACTGAAATTATCTATTTATTTACAATAAAATGATGTCATATGTAAGTGATTTATGTGCTAAATGGTTTCACATTTCCATATTTGTAAACTCATTACTGAAATTATCTATTTATTTACGAGTCTGTGCCTGCTTGCCGTGAGGATAACCTGACCGGTCTAACAGATAAGGCTATATTTTTATATTTATCTACTTAAATCCACTTCCATATTAACTGTATTATTCAATTAGTTATTTTCATAAATAGCGTTCAGTTTATATTTCTTTCTGTGACGTCCATATTAAACATGAATAAACCGCCAGATATAGATTCTAATAAACCACCTGATAAAATAAACTATGACAGACAATATCCTAGATCAGACCTATCAAAAATAAAACAGAGAAAAAGAACTCGGCTTGAGTCCCCAGAACCAAAAATAAGTGAGCCATTTACTAAATTCATAATCATAAATAGAATAGGCGAAGAAACTTTTAGTAAGATCTCTCCATTCTTTATAAATAAAGCCATAACTAAAGCCGCCAATGGTAACGTTAAAAATATTAAAAAACTTAGGAGTGGTAGCCTACTTATTGAAACCGAAAACACAAATCAGTCTAAAAACCTGCTAAATACTACTAACCTAGGAGAAAATATAAACATCCAGGTGGAACCTCATAAATCCTTAAATTCATCAAAGGGAGTTATCAGATGTTATGACCTTAGCTTTGTAGAACCACAAGAAATAATAAAAGAACTCTCAGACCAATTTGTTACTGATGTAGTAAGAATTACTAAAAGACTCAATGGAGAAGTAATTAATACCCACTCTTACATAATCACCTTCAATACTCTCAACTGTCCCCCTTCAATTAAAATAGGATATCTCAATATATCAGTTAGGACATATTTACCTCTGCCAATGAGGTGCTTTAGATGTTTTGGGTTCAATCACACCTCCAAATTTTGTCCCAAACCAAACGACATATGTGCACGATGTGGAAATGAGAAACACTGTGAAAACTCATCAGAATGTACTTACACTCCCCAATGTATAAACTGTGGGCTTGAGCACTCCGCCTGGAGCAAGGAATGCCCCAAGTTCGCTGAAGAAAAAGGTATAAAGGCAATACAAATTAATGATAAAATAAACTATAGAGAAGCAAAAATTTTATTCAAAAAACAAAATACATTGGGCGGCTCATATGCCAATGCTATAACTAGGAATAAAAAAGAAACGAAAGATTGTGCGATTCAAACAGATAGCTTTATATTTGAAATACCGAAAAATAGTAACCCAATTAGAGAAACTGCCGGACAGCCGGACCTCTCCACTAGGCCTAGAGTACTAGAGACCAGTGCCCCCCTCCCCAGCCCCCCCCACCCAAACCTCTGCTCCTTCTCCCTCCATCCCCTCCTCCTCCCTCACCTCCTCCCCTCCTCCTCCTCTTGCCGCCAGGCAAAATCCTCCTCCCCCCCATCCAAGACCCGGGAAACCCCGGGAAATAGGCCAAAGGAAAAACCTGTCTCAACCAAACCCACAAACACTAAATTCGAAAACAAGTCCCGTCCTTCTTCGAGTAGAAGTTCTACTTCCAGCACTTCCAGTATGGAAGTGGACCACAAAGTAGTTGGGAAGATTAAAATAAAACAAGGGAAAATAATAAAATAAAGTTATCCATCTTAAAACAATCACTTCTTCATGGTATTTAAACTAATACAATTCAATTGCAATGGATTGAAAAAATATGAGGATATTCTTTCACTGATAGCTGAAGAGAGTCCGGATTGCCTCTGTCTCCAGGAGACCCATTTGAAGAAGGACTGCAGTATGCAGATTGCAGGTTACGTCTCGGTGAGATGTGATGGTCCGCAGGTCGAACGAGCAGCTGGCGGAGTCCTCATCCTCCTCCGTAACAATATACCTCAACAACCCCTCAGTATTAATACAGTTCTACAAGTCACAGCAGTCAAACTATGTACACCCCCGTATCTTACTATTTGTAACCTGTATTTTCCCCCATCAACCAGCATTTCTGAGGCACAAATAAAACATGTTATCAGTCAGCTCCCACGGCCGGTTCTTCTGCTCGGGGACCTTAATGCACATAATCCAATTTGGGGTTCCAACTCGAAGAATACAAGAGGAGCTATGCTTGGGAGAATCTTTGAAGATGAAAACCTGATTGTAGTTAACACTGGCGAGCCTACCTACCTTAGCCCGGCATATGACTCTTTCTCTATTCCTGATGTAACAGTTTGTTCCCCATCAATCTTCCCTCATGTTCATTGGATCGTCCTTCCGGACCAGTTCGGCAGTGATCACTTTCCTATCCGGATCTCTTTAGGTCTAGATGTCAGAGAAGCCTCTAGGCGGGGCCGCTGGATTATCGAGAGAGCAGACTGGGATCTTTATAGAAAGGAGGCAGTCCTCTCTCAGCAATGGACCTCTGACCCTGAATACAACTGTCAGCTTCTTACTGAAACCATTTTAAATGCTGCCCACAAGGCCATCCCACGAAGCTCTGGGGTGTCAAACAGAAAACTGGTTCCGTGGTTCAATAAGGCGTGTAAAGAAGCTATACGAAAAAGAAGGAGAGCCTTACAAAAATTCAAGCGGAATATGACTGAATCTAATCTTGTCAACTATAAAATGCTCAAAGCAGCTTGCAAAAAAATAATTCTACAAAATAAAAAAGAATCCTGGCACAGTTTTATAGCAAATATTAACTCTACTACACCATCCGAACTTCTGTGGAAAAGAATCAAAGCCATGAAAGCTGCTCCTGCACAGACCCCCATCATCTTAGAATCAGGAGGAAGATTGATCTGTGACGAGCACGAAGTAGCAAACAAACTAGCCAGCACTTTTTGTCTCGACGACTGGACTTATGATCACTGGTTTACAGAGTACAGGGATAGGGAAGAAGACAATATCCTGGAATTCGGGTCACCGAACAATGAAAACTATAATCAACCTTTCAGTAGATGGGAACTTGATAGCGCCCTGAAAGGCCTCAAGGGTAAGTCACCTGGTCCTGATGAGGTTCTATATGATATGATCCGCAATCTACCGGACTCAACGCTTGATCTGCTGCTGAGGATGTACAACGAACTGTGGACAATGAACAGATTCCCAGCAAGTTGGCGGGACTCCCTCGTCATACCACTGCTGAAGCCGGGTAAGGATAAGAGACTTTGCTCCAGTTACAGGCCCATCTCTCTCACTAGCTGCCTATGTAAGCTCGTTGAAAAGATGATCAACAAGAGACTGAGATGGACCCTTGAGAGAAATGGATTTATCAACCCAGTGCAGAGTGGCTTTCGTGACAATCGCTCCACCATAGATAATCTAGTCAGGATAGACACCGAGATACAGAATGCCTTTATAAACAATCAACACGCGGTGGCAATTTTTTTCGATATAGAGAAAGCATTCGATACGGTATGGCGATATGGGATTCTCAAAAAACTCCACAACTGGGGCTTTAGAGGCAACTTACCTCTATTTGTTAAGAATTTCCTGCAAGATAGAAGACTTCAAGTAATAACAGGAAAAACCCGGTCCTGTCTGAGATATAATCTTCATGGTATCCCTCAAGGAAGTGTATTGAGTCCTACACTATTTAACATTGCAATAAATGACCTGACTCAATGTCTAACGAGATACGTTAAAGGATTTCTCTATGCAGATGATTTCGCGATTCTATGTAGGGGCCTCAACCTGGATTACATTGCAGCTCATCTCCAAACAGCTACGGACAAAATAATAAATTGGTCTCGAAATTCTGGGCTCAAAATATCCGATAGCAAAACCCGTTTTGTACACTTTCATAGAAAAAAACAAATAAATCAACTTACCATCAACTTGGGAAACTCCCAGATTGACCAAATCGAATCCACTCGCTTTTTAGGCCTTATCTTTGACTCTCGTCTTAGCTGGAAGAAACATATAACAGACCTAAAAGAACGATGTAATAAAAAAATGAGAATCATGTACTTTTTACAAAACTTAGACTGGGGATCCGACCGAAGGACTCTTTTAAAAATTTATCGAGCCTTAATACAATCCGTTTTAGACTATGGTTGTTTTGTATATGGCTCAGCTCGACCTCCAGCCCTGAAAACTCTTGACGCAGTACATCACAGAGGATTGAGGGTTGCTATAGGCGCATTCAGAACGAGCCCTGTTGTTAGCATATGCTGCGAGGCCGGTATCCTGCCGTTATTTTTTAGAAGGCAACAGCTCGCTACAAAGTACATCTGCAAACTATATCCAAACCCTAGTCATCCAAATTATAAATTAATATTCAAACCAATGTACAAACACCTTTATCAAAATGCAACCAATCCCACCTTACCTCTCGCCCTGAGGATGCAAACAGCGGTTATGGCAATTGATCAGATGCCAAAAAGGACCGACAATAAACAACCTCCATGGACACTCATAAAACCGAAAGCATATCTCAATGCGTGCCAGGGGCGTAGTGTAGAAGAACAAAAACATACCTTCTTCTCCATCCTTGCATCCATGCCCCTCGGAGCTCGATATTATACTGATGGCTCTCGAATCCCTAACTCAACGACGTGCTCCTTCACCACAACATTCAAAACTCAAAAATTCAAACTGCACCCACTAGCCAATATTTATACTGCTGAGCTGACTGCGATTTCATTAGCCTTGGAAAATGCTATCCTAGAAGCCGAGGATCTCATCATAGTCTGTACTGACTCACTAAGCTCTCTGCACGGTCTCGACAACATGTACAGCAGGCATCCACTGACCCACAAAGTACATTGCATCATCAAAGCCTTGTCTGACATTGGTAAGAAAGTGGCACTAGTTTGGTCTCCCGGTCATATTGGCATCTCTGGAAACGAGACAGCAGATAAAGCTGCCAAGGAAGCCCATGAACTGACCGATATGTTACCGACGGTTCTGACCCCGAGAGAATTAGCATGCCCGCTGATTAGGGAGGTTTTCGATCAGTGGCAATAGCAGTGGAATAATGTCGAAGAAAATAAACTCAAGATGACCAAAAGATTAGTCAATCCTTGGGCCTCTTCCAACCGAAGCTCGAGACGTGAAGAAGTTACCCTGGCTCGGCTGAGACTGGGACACTGCCGGTTAACGCATCGGTACCTCATCACCCGTGATGACCCACCCGATTGCAGGACCTGCGGAGTACGTCTGACTGTCAGACATATCATTGAAGAGTGCAGAGCCTATGAGTCACTATTCGAGCAACATGGGTTGTCCCGGAACGTATATGAGGTACTAGGGAACAGAAATGAAACCATAGATAAGCTGATGGCTTTACTAAAGGATGCAGATATCCTTAATGAAATTTAGTACAATGTTGGGACTGGGAAATAGTCGAATGTGTGTTGAATATCTGTATATGAGGAAGTATAATGAGTATCTGATGCGTCCTCTGGCTCTAGCGGGGCCTCAAGGCTTAGCGTTGACTCCCCGCTCTCGGGGCGAGTTGGCCCAGGAGGATGGCGGGGATTTGGAATTTTTTCCCATGGAAATATAGGTCAGTCTGAATAATTTGTAAAGTTCTATTCACTAATGTAGCACAATTGTACAAATGTATATTGTAACAAAGTAGCACTGTACATAGAACTGGTTATATATAGTTAAGGCGACATGGTTTTTGTCCACATCCCCAGTGCCACCTCTTTCTGTTTATGCAAGTAAAGTTTTTCCTGAATTTGAGAGCGTGGGTCCGCCCTGCCTTGGGGCCGAGGCTCTGCCAGGGACGTGTGTGTATGTTTTGCTGTACGTTGAAGGTATGTTGATTTGTAACACTGTACACGTTAATCTGGTTCCTTCACAGTATGAATCTTCTGCGGAACTTTCCCACCAAGTTCTCTGGCGCTTATAACCTGAGTAGTTGAGCGCCTAACATAACATTCTTCTTCTTCTTCTTCTATTTATTTACAATAAAATGATGTCATATGTAAGTGATTTATGTGCTAAATGGTTTCACATTTCCATATTTGTAAACTCATTACTGAAATTATCTATTTATTTACAATAAAATCAGTGGTATGCGTAGTGCCGGATTAAGACTATTCGATGCCCTAAGCATTCTGAGCTTATGTCCCCGCCTTACTATTGATATCATTAACGTCTTACTTATTTTGGCAAGTTCAATACTAAAGCTAGATTGAACAAAGCTAAGACAAAATTAATAAAGCGAGAAAATTTTCAAAGTTAATTCATTAAAACACTAAACTTCTCTTTCATCCAAATACGCCATTCGTTCATCATAAACGTTCACTTCTTCGTCAGTATCATCATAATCAAGATTTGTGGTCTTCCATCCGAAGTTTACAGCAGGGTATGAAAACAATTATGCGACCTACAAATGTTTTTATATTTAACATATTAGTTTTTATTAAAAATGATAGATTTACAAAAAAATAAAAATAAAAATTGAGAAATAATTAACTATTCCAAAAATAGCATTGCGACTTGGTGCCCCAGAGATGAGATGCCCAAAACATGCTTATAGGGTAATACTTCACTGGGTACGCGTGCCTGCTTACAGAGCTAAAGATAGTTAGTTTAGTTTTTGATTTTTTGGGGCGCTCAACTACTAGGGTTATAAGCCCCGAGGATTGCTACTATGTAACCTTTACACTTATATGAAATTATTACTAATGAACAATATATACCTACTAAATTCGAATTTATAATTTTTTTATTTATTCATTATTATTTTTTTTCCTATATTTCCTGCATTATCTACTCCCTGACTCTTCAGAATAATGACATTATGTTATTTGCTTTTAAAAAGTCAAATAATTTGTTGATACTTAGTTCCGAATCAGAGAAAAGATGGGGGAGACTGGGGTTGTGTATCCCATGTAAGGCCATGCTGGCTGCATAATGGGGACAACACTCCACAAAGATGTGCTTTATAGTGACAGGGCTTATGCCGCATTTCTCATACCTCGTTGGCTCTTCTCGGCGGATCAGATGAAGGTGGGTGAGTCGAGTATGCCCGACACGAAGCCTCATCAAGACTACTTCTTCTTGTCTGCAGCATCTCATCGAGCTTCTCCATGGATTTACAACCCTAATGTTTTTTAGCTTATTATCCTCAACATTTTTCCACATTACCTGCCTGGTATCATGAACTCTTTTACGGAGCCAGTTCTAAAGATACTGAGTTCATAACGTTAAAATAAATTATATATATGTGATTTATGAGCTAAATGGTTTCACATTTCCATATTCGCAAACTTATTACTGCAATTATTTATTTATTGAAATGAAACAATGTCCACAATACTACACACATTTCAGAGATTTGTTTTTCTGTTTCAGGAGAACAGGATCCCACCAACTGTCCGCGACTGCGCTACTCTCCTCTCCGGATGGCTCCAGACATCCTCTCGACCTCTATGAGTTTACAGAGGAAGAGCTGAGGCGGCCTCAGACCGGGATCTGGGAGTGTCTGATAGGATGCAGGCACCGCATCGACCAGACATTGGCCAGGCGGAGTGTAAGGATAATAATATATCAGATGTACAGTAATATTGAAAAAAAACTTTAAATTATTTATTTAAAAATGTTTAAAGTTGCCCAGAAACAGACCAGATTTCTTCTTATATTTAGAATCTGATTTAATGCCTGTTTTTTTGTTTACATTAAAATTACATATATATTTTATAAAGGTATCTTTAAATCTCCCATCTAATAGATATATAAACATTGTCACGAGGAATGTCATCGAAAAAAATGTATTTTGGTATAACGAAGTGCAATCTATTTGTAAATGAAGTGAAAAATGAATTTATTAATAAATATAAATTAAAATCAATAAATAGTACCAATCATACTTAATATAAACAGCTATTTATGGATAAAAAAGTTATTTTCTCAGAGATGGATGCGAATTCTATAAACTGGCTGCTAAAGGTACGAGGTGAACTTCTTTACCTATGTAAATAAGTATTCCTACACTAAAGAAAACAAACTTTGCACCAAGTTCAATAACAAGCAAAATGAAGATGTGTTTCACGTTATTGCCATATACCTCCCAGATAAAATAAATCGCCTCGCCGGCCTCGGTCGGGTTTCGAAACCACGTTCTTGAGCTCAGAAGCCAAGCACGCATACCACTGAGCTACTGGCGCCCACAAAAAGAGAGAAGCAATGTTTAATTATTCTATAATCGCCATTCTCCCAGGTATTATAATCGTGTTTAGTGTTGTTAAGAGGGAACATATTTTTATTTAGGAATATATGGTGTACCACTGAAGATGAACCCGATAACTCCTGATATAATTTATACATATATACATGTATTGATTTTCAGTCATAGGGAAGGGAGGAATTTGGGGAGCTTGATACAAAAATCCCAATATCTCTTCTCGACACGAAATCTTATATGTACATCTAAACGATATAGACGACTTTTATCAATTTTCACAAAATGATGTCATAACTCCTTAACGGCTAAAAAAATTTATAAATTCAAAAATTTAAAATATGTAAAAATAATGTCTTGGTGTGGAAACCTACCAGCGCCGAAGAAATTCCCGTTATATTAACATGTCCTTCGTAAAGAAACAGCTTAACGAGCTGTAAAAGAGTGAAGTTCAAGGAAAGGTTTCATGGAGGATTGTTTGATTCCAGACACGATCCAAAGGGACCTGACTAACATCCAAAGGGACCTGACTAACATCCAAAGGGACCTGACTAACATCCAAAGGGACCTGACTAACATCCAAAGGGACCTGACTAACATCCAAAAACAGGCCAAGTAATAACATCTCTTCTTTCTGGTTGCACTTTGTCACACCTTCAACACCCTTCGTCCTGCAAGTATCAGGAATTTCAAGAATATAAATGTAATGAGAATTAATCTTCAATGACAAAGTACTTCCCCAGCACGAAATCAATTATTTTTCGTTCTTCGTTTAAAACTTATCGTTTGGAATAAAAAATAAAAAA
The DNA here is from genome assembly GCA_963662175.1 of Aradus depressus. NCBI lineage: Eukaryota > Metazoa > Arthropoda > Insecta > Hemiptera > Aradidae > Aradus > Aradus depressus. The sequence goes on from OY759220.1 coordinate 31,814,377, forward strand.
TATATATTTGACATCCATATGAGGTTCTGAATTCACATACTATGTATCGATACATTTATTACATTGTTATTAGGGTTTTTGTGAGGAGATAATGGGTATAATAATGAACAGCTGATTATATTATCAACTGACACAATTGAGCATCACTTCCGTTGCGCGTGCACGAACGAAATTGCAGCATGGGTTTCGTGACGCACAACGATTTGAAAGAAGTATCAATTCAATAAGACATTAAGGAGTAAAATTTGGAAATTAGGACTTTAAAGATTTTTTTTTTGGGGGAATCTTCTACCGAGGTTGAAGATTATTTATTTGAAGGGGACAGAATTTGTTATTATGGCTCATGCCCGGGCCATATGACCCGCTGCGAGTCATTCGGATGGGACGTTAAACGATGGTCCCGAGCCTGTACGATGTCAGGTACTTGTTAAAGACCCCTACCTCAGGTGAATAAAAATTTAGGACTCCCACAGTAGAGTCGGGCTCATGTCCACCAGTGACGAAAGAGCGCTCTGGTAGTAGGCGATATGACCTCGTAGTTAAAGCCCGGGCGTAATAACTAATTAACTCTTCGCTGATTAGGTCTTGGTCTTGCAAAATATACAACACCAATACTGGTTTTGCTCATCACTAGGTCTTGAGCTAAGTAGACAAGGACACTACCTCTGAGCTTCCGATGCTTCGTTTATTGTTTTTTTTTTTTTTTTTTCAAGCTATTTCTATAGTAGAAAAATCTATCTTATAAAAGTGTAAAATAGGTCGAGATAAGTTGTTTAAAACTTTTTAATCATTGGAAAAGTTGCGTCTGGAGAAGATATGAATGTAGACCGCGAGAAAAGTTGAAAGTTGTCCTGGGAGTTGTAAAGAGAGAAGGAGCCAAAAGTAGGGTAAAAAGAGGACCCTAAATTGGAGTCTTGAAGGGCCCCCTCCCACAGTTTGCCTCGCCCTATCCAGTTATCTTCGCCTCGCTTCTCTTTCTAAATACTACGACAATGTTAGTTCATTATTGTAGGTTTTTTTACTTCTACAGCTGATTATATGGGTAATTATGTATTCGGTCACAAAATTCGATGTTGAGTTTTCAATGGAATTACATGTTTTCCGACCTCTAGATTCCAAATATATATGTTGTAATATCCAAAAATATGGATATTAATTGTTTTAATATATTTAAATAAATATAATCAACATGGAAATATCAGGATTGGAAGGCAGGAAATCAACAGGAAGTCGGTAGAAAACCATCAGCAGTTCCGAGTATGTAAGGGTGGGGGCTTGGGCAACCAATAGGCACTCAGAAGAGTCCCAGGCAGGAAAAAATGGAGGCCAATGAGCCGCACCCAGCTAGAGAGCACTAGGATCACTTCGTCTGTTACCTCCGGAGAGGGAGGAGCCAATTCTGGAACCAGCCTTGTCCATCCAACATCCCAGAGGCAGGACTCAGCCGGTCACCTGATCAAAGAAGAAGATGTGTTGGAGCTCACTATTGTTTTGAGACAGACAGCAGAGGTTGAAGAAACCCAGAACCCAGCAGAAATCCCAACGAACAACGAAAAAGCAAGTTTCAAAGGATTCTGAGTAACAATTATATAGTTTAAGAATGTTTTTAACAAATATATTTAGTCAAATAAGAATGGCGTAGTTTTTCTTTTATGTATTTTGCACCTCATGTCATCTTGATTTTTCATAACTGTTTAGTCTTGGCGAACCCACGCAACCAAAGAAATAGGTAAGAATTACAATCATACAGAATCATTATTTTTTAAGAATATTATTTTTACATATCGACTATAATTATCATTACAGTGTGAACACGATAAATTCCAACAGAATGAATCTATCGACTCAAGTAGACACGAGAAAGCACATAGTTCATTGATTCATCGGCATTCCCAGTGCCGTGCGCGCTCTACCGAATATTCTAAAATTTGACTTAAAACAATAAACCCTAACTCATGCCCGGGCTAGGGTTATTTAACGAGTACCTGACAGACAAGTACCGCACAGGCTCGGGATCATAGCTTAACGTCCCTTCCGAAGGACGGCTCGCTCAAGTTTTTTTTTTTTTTTCACGTGCCAGATAAAATAAACTAAGGGTATCAACCCGTGATCGTGAGCACAGTAGGCTAGCACGCTACCTGTCAGCTAACGCCCCTCGAAAATAAGGTATTTTTCTTTAATATATATATAAACATATAACACAAAGTTGATTATACCATCATAAAGAGCGATAAATTACCTTTAAAATAAGTTCACTTTATCGGAAAATTGGTTCAGACATCCATCACATAAGGTATTTCATTCTATACACAATAGAGGTAAACAGCACCTACAGCGGTCGGTAACTGATTGAACTACTGTTTTCATATCTTCTTGTAGTCGCAACTGCTCGAAGCCCAGTGTAATGCGGTCGCCTTAACGTTATTAGAATAATGGACAGGACAGCCATCTAACTGCATCCACATGTTTTGCCTGGTACGCAATGGTACACCTTCCAACAAGCCAGAGAAGTCGGTTTCAAGAAAGTGGAGAAATGATATGCCATTAACTCTCTGTGGAAGAAAGTAAGGGCCTATGAGATACCGGTCCACAATCCCAGCCCAAACATTCGCAGAAAACTGTCGCTGGAATGAATATGGTCGACAAACATGGGGATTTTCAACTGTCCAATGATGACTATTGTGAAAATTAACTGCACCAGTCCTTTTGAATGTAGACTCATCTGTCCATAAAATCTTCGTGGTGATCTCGTGATGAGACATGAACCAGTCACAAAACTTAATTCTTTGTTGATGATCGTTCTCAGTAAATTCTTGTACAGGTTTGTCGTGAAATGCGTGAAAACCGTTTTTACTTAATACTCTTTGAACGGTCGATTTCGATTCTTTGAGTTCATTGGCAGCCCTTCGTAGACTCGTTCGAGGATTATTTTCGAAATGCTGTAAAATAGGGTCTCGTTCTTTTTTAGGTACCTACTCTAAGAGCCTCTGACGGCCGAGGAGCTAGAAATCCAGTTTCACGAGCTCTATTGTGTATAGAATGAAATACCTTATGTGATGGATGTCTGAACCAATTTTCTGATAAAGTGAACTTATTTTAAAGGTAATTTACCGCTCTTTATGATGGTATAATTAACTTTGTGTTAGCTCTTATACTTAAGGAGGAATAAGAGATTTTATGCAACAAACAGTGCTAAGTACAAAAATTGGAAGATGTTGAATATTTCTGAAACGGTTGCAAATCGGACGTATGTTTATAGGCAATTTTTTGTTCAAAATTAAATTTCCTTTAAGACCTCAATGTTTTTTACTTCCATGCTGGGACACCCTGTATAGTAATCCTCAATTCATTGTAAACACTGTATGGATTATGAGAAATGTCTTTTCGACTGTCGAGAAGGTAAAAGATTCAACTGAAAAGAGAACAAAGTAATTAAATAATAAGGATAAATCAATGATACAAAATTGAATGTTTTAAAAATACCTTAGAAATTGAAATTATCCGTACCTACGATAATAATTGTCAAAATAACAAGTTGTTTAGATGTAATTTGAAGGAAAAAGTAAATATTAACAACATAAACGAGAAAACCGGAATAAAATCTAAAATAATAAGTATTCGTTGCAAAGATTGATATGACTGCACATAATGAAAAACAAGGCGTTAGGTTATCTCGTTTTTAGTAAGTTTTAAACATAGGTAATTAACATTTAAAAGCCATAGCAGGGAAAAGAAAGTATACAAAACATATTTTAATATATTTCTTTAAAATATAAAGGTACAATTAACCAATTTCTTAATAAATTAGTAATATCAAAGAAGATAAAATACAAACATGTTTAATATATTTTTTATCATCAAAAACAAAGTAAAATACATTTAAAAGATCAAAATAGGATAGATTAGTGGTAATATAATGTTCATAGCATAGGAAAAAAGTAATTTATAAGAATAACATTGAAAAACAGGAAGAAAATGTGAATTGATCCAGAAGGCAGTGGTACATTGATAACCAAAGAGAGTTAATTCAAATTAAATATTAACAAGTTCTGGTTTGTATTTCTTTTTTTTAACAGAATAAGTATCTTCTTATTGTCATACGAAAGGGTTCTGTGTAAATTAACATGTGAACTTTGAGTATTTTGTATTCAAAATTTGTTCGTAGGATTTTTTGAAAATTGTACATATTTCATTACAAATAGAATGAACTGAGAGATGGGTTGGGGCCTTGGTGGCTGTGCGGGCTAGAGCGTAAGGCATTGGTCGCGCCCGGTCTCACCATGGTTTTGCGGGTTCGAATCCCGTCCAGGTGTGAGTTTTTTTATTTCGTAGATAGAACTCTCTCCCGGGGCCATGGATGTCGTAAATAGGCCAAAAAAAACAGGGATGGGAGTTGAAAGTAAAATAGACAGAGCTTTGAGGGTACGGAAGACTCATGGTGTAACTTGGGAGATCTAATTTTAGAAAGAAAATTATTCGTGCTGGTCAGAAGAGTTACGCATGATTTATATATAGGACTACAATTGGTCTTAAGGACAAGAGGAAAAGTGAGGGCGCCGGTAGCTCAGTGTTATGCGTGCTTGCCTTCTGAGCTCAAGAAACCCGGGTTCAAAACCCGACCGAGGCTCTTAGTTTATTTTATCTGAGAGGTAAAATAAACTCAAGCACGCCGTCCTTCGGAAGGGACGTTAAGCGATGATCCCGAGCCTGTACGATGTCAGATACTCGTTAAAGACGCCTGCCCTAGGTAAATAAAAATTTAGGGTAGGCAAAATTTACGAATCCCACAGTAGAGTCGGGCTCATGTCCACCAGAGAGATGAAAGAGCGCTCTGGTAGTAGGCGATATGACCTCGTAGTTAAAGCCCGGGCATGAGTCATAAAACCTAAACCTAAGAGGAAAAGTAAAAAAAGTGATACCTACCGACTCTATGTTTCACAGCCGTATAACGACAAAGGAAGACCTACAGAAGAGATTTTTTTTAAAAATCATTAAGTGAAGCAGAAACAATTATTTTCAAGTGAGGCTCGTTGGCGCAAGCGCATCTCAAGAGCAGAATAGAAGAATAATTGTGAGACAAACACAATACGAATGAATGACCCCTATCTTAGGTAAATAAATCCAGGTAGACAAAATTTAGGACTCCTTCAGTTGAGTCGGGCTAATGTCCACCAGCGCGACGAAAGAGTGCTCTGATAGTAGGCGATATGACGTAGCCTGGGCGTGGGTTATAATAACTAACAAACGAAACGAACGTAACAGGTTATTTAAACTCGCTCTTGTTACGAAAATAAACGCGAAAATTCCTTTTTTATTTAAACTTTAAGGTTACAATCCATATAAATGTATATATGAGTAAAATATATACCTACAACGCTAATAATACAAAAATATATAAATAAAATAACAATAAAAAGAGGGCGCCGGTAGCTCAGTGGTATGCGTGCTTGCCTTCTGAGCTCAAGATCGTGGGTTCGAAACCCGACCGAGGCACTTTAGTTTATTTTATTTGGGAGGTAAAATAAACTTAAGCACGCCGTCCTTCGGATGGGACGTTAAGCGATGGTCCCGAGCCTGTACGATGTCAGGTACTCGTTAAAGACCCCTATCCTAGGTGAATAAAAATTTAGAGTAGGCAAAATTTAGGACTCCCACAATAGAGTCGGGCTCATGTCCACCAGAGTGACGAAAGAGCGCTCTGGTAGTAGGCGATATGACCTCGTAGTTAAATCCCGGGCATGAGTCATAAAACCAAACCTAACCTAAACGGATGATCATAGGAATAAACTCATTAAATCAATCAACAATGTCAGATACTCGTAAAAGACACAAGTTCAGTTAAACCTGGATTGGCAAAATGTAGAACACCCAAATTAGAGTCGGGCTCATATCCACCAGAGCGGCGAGTGCTATGGTAGTGGGCGATGTGACCTCATAGTTAAAGCCAGGGCATGAGTCACTATAACTAACTGTAGGAAGACAATGTATCAAAGACTGGCCCCTTCTCACCACCACACCTCAGCATAAACGAGAAATGGATAGACGCTCTTTATTCCAGAGATGGGCCAGATGAATCATGACATTTTTCAGAGTCACCAACATTCATGTTGAGATTTTATCATTCTGATAAATTGATACATTTCCCCTCTTCAACTCTTTAATAGAAGAAACCATCTGAACGTTATTCCTTCCCAGTGTGACATCCCGGGCTTTATTAACTTCAAGGTTATATCGCCCATTACCAGAGCGCTCTTTTGCCAATTGGTGAACATGAGCTTAGTCTACCTTGAGAGTCGTTTTACCTACCCAGGTTTAGTTACGTAGGCTGGGGAACTTTTAGTAGCCAATCCCTCCAAGATTGTGGTATGTATGTGGATTAGTAGCCAATCCCTCCCAAGTATGTATCAGGTGTTAGCACTATCGATAGTGTTGGAGTTGCTAAAATAAAAAAATAAAATAAGAAAAAAATACAAAATTATTCCATCAGAAGATGAGACAAAGTGACCGATTCACAGCATCATATGACCTGAAAAAAAAAAGCGAAAGAACAGAATTAAAATAAGAATTCAGTAATTAAAATATTATTTACAAAAAATACATTTAACTTCTATTAAATTTTCTAATTAAAACTATACTTACAAAAGATCAAAAAGATAAAAAAAAAAACATTTTTATCAATGTGAATTTTTTTTTTACTTTATACTGCATTCTAATATAAAATATTACTACGCTGACGACGGCATAGGAATGATTTTAAGCTGGTCTTAATAAAAAAAAATATTAACTTTATGACGTGTGATTTTGAGGAAAGTGCACGTATATCAAAAAAATTTCAATTTGTGATTACTCAACTTGGATTTTTTTATGAAAAATATAATAAATATCCAATATTCTAAAATAAATAAAAAATGTGCATTGAATAATTTGTTTTGGATTTTATATTGTAAAGGTCATAGGTATATTATTACGCTGACGACTGCGTGAACCGGTACACTATATGAATGTATTTTTGTGGAATTAGACAATATAAAAGTTAAAAATGGTATTTTCTTTTCATTTATTTTATGAGATCTCATTACATAGATTTTGACCAGTCTGACTAAAATAAAGATCACTTTACTTCGAAAGCCTAAGTACGTTCTTCAAGATACCATTTATATTTATGATCTAATCAAAAATGTCTTCAGATAAAAGTGGTAGAGATACTTAAGAAAACATCTTACATAAAATATGATTTTTCGATGGCGAGATACATGACGAAAACCGTCTCGAAATCTTTCAAACCCATTTTTATAGATGTTTACTTTATTTACGCTTTAAAATTCTTTGTTTCTATTTAATTTTTTTAGCTTTCCATTTCGACACAGATTGCAAAGATATATGCGGACATTAAGAGTAATAATTTAGGGTCCATATTGAAAGTTACAAGACTTTCATTTTTTATCTGCTGTAGTTATTTTATCATTTTCCTCGCAATCTAATTTCCTTTTTCCTTCTTTTTTTTCTTTTTAACTATCTTCTACCCAATTTAATTTTAATTCAAACTTTAAGCTAGACATCTACCCCGCCATTAGATATCATATTTTCGTTTGTTCTTCTTTATCCACGAATTATATTTTTACTCGTTTATTTTTACTTCCTTATATCGTTAGTTTAAAAAAGTATTGTAATCTTGCGAAAATCCAAAACAACATTTTCAACGGTATTACACGTTTTAGATCACATTATACATTTTGACAATTTTTATCATTTTATTGGATAAGGGAATTAAAAATTAGGACTTTTTTGTTTAAAAATATATGTTTATTTTACAGTTATTTCTAAGTTGAGGAACGCGGACATATTGTGGAAACTTGTAATAAATGAATAAAACAAACTTATTTTTTGAAATATTGTCTATTCCACTAAAGATATATATACATACAACTACCGGTTTCGGCTTTATACCATCGTCAGGTCTAGTTATGAACTAAGTCTTAGTTCATAACTAGACCTGACGATGGTATAAAGCCGAAACCGGTAGTTATATGTATATATATCTTTAGTGGAATAGACAATATTTCAAAAAATAAGTTTGTTTTATCCATTTATTACAGTTATTTGTTTGTTGTGTTAATCGAAGTATGCCCCATCAGAACCTTGGCCCTTCTATCAGGCAAAAGATGGATCCCACGAAAAGAGAAATCCTGCTCCTTTGAAGCAATCCATTCATCAAGCCATTTTTCAATATCAACATAAATATTGAAGTGCTACTCGAAATCTGACTGTATGAACCGGAACGATTGGTAATCTGTAGGAGCAATATCTGGGGAATAAGGCGGCTGCAGTAGAATTTCCCATGGAGTAAAATCACTTTTCGTCAAGAGCTCGCCTTAAACGCAATAATTGCAGTCAATACCGGTCACCATTAACAGGGTCCTACCAGATACAGAGCATTATCTTTGACCCATGGTTTCCTGTTTTGGCGTCGGGGTACCGGGTTCACCTGACTTCACTCATGCTGGTCTGAGATTCGGATCGTCGTAATAAATCCACTTTTCATCTCCCGTAATAATGCGATGCAAAAATCCCTTCCTTTTTTGCCTTTGCAGCAACAATTCACAAATGGTTTTTTGTCGTTCAATGTTCCTTTCTTTTAACTCATATGACACCCAATTTCCAATTTTTTAAATCATGTCCAAAGCATGTAAACGTCTACCGATTGTTGATCGATCAACATTTAATGTTTCTGCCAATACTTCAAGTGTCTGACGTGGATTGTCGTCTAGTAATGCTTCTACTTAATTCCGAGTCTTCAAATTTTTTCGGCTGCCCTGGACGTTCCTTGTTCCCGACATCAAATTCATCGTTTTTTAATCTCTTAAACCACCTTTCGCAAGTGTTTTGAGAAGGAGCATGTTCGTTATAGACTTCCAATAGCAAATGGTAGGTTTGTGCTGCAGTTTCTTTAGAAAGAAAATAATGCAACATCACTTCCCGCAAATCCACTTTATTCGGCAGAAAACTTTCCATTATAAAAAAAAGTTGTTAACACTTCAGCCAAATTATTTGTACTATATATAAAAGGATAATTATAATACTTGTTTATAAACAATTTAGCAAATGAAAAAAAAGTAAACAGTATGACTTACACCTCCTTGTAGGAAATCCCTATTTTTAATTCTCTAATATCTAATAATCTGTGTGTTTGCATGTAATTGGAACCCTGGTTGCGATGCCCATGATTATTGTAACTTAAAATCCCCACATAGAAATGCGAGTCACGAAGTGGATGTTAAGTCGAACGCTATATAATGCTGATATCAGCTGCTATTCGACCCCACCACCCCTGGTTGGTGTGACCTTGATTGCCACTACAATGGAGACTGTCCTTGATTGCCGTTACGCTGGACTAAAAAAAAATTATTATTTATATACATATATATATTATAGCCACACTTTCGACCCATCTACAGGCATCAAATATCTCCATTATTGCTCAAAAAGCAGGCTACTTAATAGCTTAGAACAATTAGAAATAAATAAAGCTAACAAAAGGAACATTTGTATGAATGACCAAATTTATTTCAACTATTCCCCTTTGTTAACACCCTGATCCAGTTCTGTTTCCACATATATGTTTGTATTATCTGTTATTAATATTTGGTTCCACATATATATTTAATGTTATCTAAATCTTAATATTATTATTAATTTTATTTCTATTTTTATTATTTATTTGTATTTGTACTTATTTATTTGTTGTTTTGCCACGATTAGTCTAGTAATATTGTTTTATGTAAATTTAGAACTAGGTTTTGTTGGGAAATATTTCATGAGTTAGCTAACGGTACAGCCGGGGGACTCCCAAGTTTTAATGGCACCCTTTCACCCGAGATGTATTAGAAGGGTCGCTCTCTGCAAACTGACTTAGTTCATAACTAGACCTGACGATGGTATAAAGCCGAAACCGGTAGTTTTATATATATATATCTGTTATATATATATATATATATATCTTTTAATAAAAAAATATAATTCTGGGATGCCAGCAAATGTGCTTAATTTGCAAAAAAAAAAAATTAATTTGAAAAAAAAATACAAATAATTCTATCATAAACTAATTAATAAATACACACACACACACACACTGTTGTCTTGAAGATCTCTCTCATCCATATCACGCCATGACTCTCTTTACAATATATATTTGATGGCCCTCCCATCGAAACAACAACATATCACTATTAACAATGTCTGCTTCGGCCGTCTATTGTCTTTTCTCGCTTAACACAAAAGCTCATCTAACATTGTTTTTTACATTTTATTCTTTTATTGTAAACTCAATTTAAACATATTTTCGCTTTCTATTTCTTCTTATTGTTGATGTTTGTTCTTGAATTTATTTCTTATTTTTTATTTGTCCAGTGCAATTAGGTTTATACCTGGGAACCCCATTTGAATGTTTCCAGTCTTTTTGAATTTCTTATACTAAAAAGTAAAAAGTTCACCCTTTGAAACTTTCTGCTAATGATTTTTTTTTTTTTTTTTTTTTAAGGATACTCCCATGAAAATGATGTTACTTCTAGTATAGTACCTATATTCCTTTTACAGCTATATTCATTTTTTTTCTCGAGAATTATTTAATTTCTATATAAAGTATACAAAGGGACAACAAACGTCCTTGAAAAGTTGGCATTGCAGTTATAGAAAAGGGAGTAGGGTGAGGAAGCAGGGATAGTGAAGAACACTTCGATTGGAAAACAATTTGTTTCATTTGTGGAAAGGAAGCTAGTGAGGAAAAAGAAAAATTTAAGAAGAAAAATACATTTGGTTAACAACACAGAGATAAAATCAACAATTTTGGAGCTTATAAAAGAAGAAAGAGATGACTATTACCAAGAAATTCACAAGAGAATATCCGCTGTGATGGATTTGGTAGCATTGAAAGCACGATATCATGGTGATTGCTAACGCTCATTGAGAAAATTAGTTGCTAAGGTTCCTGAAGAGCCAGTTTTCTATGCAGGAGTTAAAAAAACATTCTAACATCGGAATACATTCCAGATGAAAAAATCATTAAAGCACGAATAATATCGAAGTACAAAGAAGATATTGTTATCTCAAGTAAATTTGATGCATATATGATGATTTGTTTCAGAAAAAAACACCATGAAATCCTCTCAAACGTATGGTATAATCAGAGAGAAGAAAATGAAGCAGATGAAGAATATAGAATTTTAAAGGCTGCTGTCAAATTATCAGACGACATAATTCACTAGTACCAGTTACAATGAACCAACCACCAGCTTCTGAAAATTTATTGAAAATGATTTTTTATTCATGTAAAACTGTATTATTTAACGTTTCTTTCATTTATTTCGCTTTTTGGAGCTTCTGCCATCTTCAAATTTATTTTAAAAAGTTTCATTTTTTTACAAATTCTTTATAAACAACCTCGAAAATTATAACAATCATTATTTTCTTAAAAGAAATATTTAAAAATTCCAATAATTGTATTTTTCGTTGAGATCTCTAAAAATTTTAAACTTTTTATTTTTTTATTTTCGGATTTTCGAAATTAGGGTAATTTTCAATAGGTAAACTTTTTAATTTATGGCATTAGAAAAAAACAAAAAAAAAATCATTCAAATCCATTCATTATACCTGGGTTCCGTCATTTTTCATTTATAATGACTAATTGCATTGGACCAACTACCAATGCGTTCTTTTGTCACTCTGGCGGACGTGAGCAAGATGAGAGTCTTAAATTTGCCTATCTAAGTTTGTAGGGTGTCTTTAACGAGTACCTACCATCGCACAGGCTCGGGACCATCACTTAACGTCCCATCCAAAGGACGACGTGCTCAACATTTTTTCACCTCCCAAATACAAATGCTAAGTGCCTCGGCTGGGTTTTGAACCCACTATTTAGAACTCAGTAGTATACTGAGCTGGATGTTGGGCTCAAGTAAACTCAATCCGTACTGGGGTAGATTCGATCTTCTTGTCTTCTGCTCAAAACTAATAGAGATAATGATAATAATAAGTGGGAACAATATCTTTGTTCAATTCCTTGACTTATATTTTTTTCAATTCCATTCTTATTCCAAAGAGATACATACCAATAGGAATATATATGATTTCATTTTAGATAAAGTTCCTCCATAGGAAAGTATCTTATTTATGTCAGTCAATTCATTTCTCTCTTCTCCAAGATCTGCTTTGGTTAATACAAGAAGAGCCAGGCCTCTTTCGATGCATGCTTTTAGAAGAGGATTCTACACTTCAAATCCCATGCTCTTAGTGCCGTGGTGCCCAGTCGACCCATGCATACAATCGGCTCTAGAAAGAGGAGCTATGGGGAACGTGGAAGTTGGTTGCTCTGTAAGGGAGGTCCTCAAAATGGGCCAAGTTCTCAATTAGGGCATTCCTTCACGACTTGATTCCAACTCCTTGGAAGGACAGATCCACAATCCTACTTATCTACCAACTTCCAACTTACGACTCGCTCCTATGTATAAGGGGTAATAACCTTTAGTATATCCCTCTATGGGGGTATATACAGTAGACTCTCCCTTATCCGGCGTTCTGTTAACCGACGCGCTCCTTTATCCGGCGCTTGCAAAATAATATCAATTTGTTAAACCAAAATTAACATTCAATTATATATAGAGCCACGTGTATTTACGAGCACATAATAATTCCGTAACTCACGAATCTTTCATGTATTTTTATTGTACATACATACATATGTACATTTTATTTATAATGAAGGAATGCTAATACAATATTTTATTACTTCACTTACATCCTATAAATAAATTATAATAAATACATAGTTGAAAATCAAACATTAGAAAGAGGATTGATGTAACTAGTAAAGTTTAATTTTTTCCCACAGAAACCCTCTCTTCCTATTTATTTTTCCTTTAAACCAGTTCTATTTTTCTCAGTTTTCATTTGATTCTCATAGTGAAAAGAATCATTGGATCGTTTTTCAGACGTCTTAACACTAAAGAAGTGGTGGGACTATGCAGCTCTGAACAAGTGTAGGGAAAAAAAAAAAATTACATACCGATTTTTTTAACAAATAATATTTTTAGAATTTTAGATTTTGTTTTAAATATGTATGTAATTAAACGCAGATTTCAAAATATATTTTTAATGCTTGGATAAATATACATATGTACGTACATATAATAAATCAATGTTCAGTATGTACCTACATATTTGTCAATTTAATAAATGTACATACGTGTTTTATTCCTTAGCTCACCTAAAAACACTTTTTTTTATGCTTTAATTGATATATTTTTTCTCATTAATTGATAATTTCCGTTATCCGGCGCCACGTCGGTCCCAGCAACGCCGGATAAGGGAGAGTCCACTGTATATATATCCATCTATATATATATATATATATATATATATCCCTATGTATACCTGGCGTTACCCGGGGAACTTTGAATTTTTCCAGTAATATCTCTTATGCGATTCCTAGGAAATTCTTCGACAATACATTCTTGACTTGCAATTTTCAATTATTCACATGGAATTAAGAATATATTCAAATCCCGGAAAAAGGCAATGATGTTTATTATTTTGGTACGAAAACTAATTTAAGACCGAGCAGCGGTGATCATCGTAGCTAATAATAATAATTACCATTGCAACAGTGGACACCCGAGCTAGTATTAAACCGTGCTACGGTGGACGAAATCTTGCCGAGGCTTTTATGTGTTTTTACTGAGAAAAAAAAAAAAAAACTTGATCACGTCGTCCTTCGGATGTATTGAATGTATCAAAATCACATTTAGTCTTTGTTAGCAGGAAGGGGAGCGCGATAATTTGATAAACAAGAAAAAAAATAAATACAATAAATGTTATTCGAGGTCGAGGCTCCAAATATCGCTCCTGAACCATAGGCGAGTTCTAGTTGGAGGACCACCTTTATCCTAATCGGATAAAAGAAAATAATTGAAAACAAAACAAATAAAAAAAATAAATAAATGAAAGTAGGAAAGAAACTTAGATCAGCTACGCTTACAAACAACAAAACTATATTTAATGTGATATTAGGTTAGGTTTTATGACTCATGTCCGGGCTTTAACTACGAGGTCATATCGCCTACTACCAGAGCGCTCTTTCGTCACTCTGGTGGACACGAGCCCGACTCTACTGTGGGAGTCCTAAATTTTGCCTACCCTAAATTTTTATTCATCTAGGGTAGGGGTCTTTAACGAGTACCTGACATCGTACAGGCTCGAGACCATCGCTTAACGTCCCATCCGAAGGACGGCGTGCTTAAGTTTATTTTACCTCCCAGATAAAATAAACTAAGGGCCTCGGTCGGGCTACGAACCCACGACCTTGAGCTCAGAAGTCAAGCACGCTTACCACTGAGCTACCGGCGCCCTTAATAATGTGATATTGAAAAGGATAATTAAGGGTAAATATAAATTTGAAATGAACATAAAGAAATTGAAACGCCAGTTGAAAATAATTGTTTATTTTATGAAAATTATATGATATCAATAAACTAAATGAAACAAGAGATAAATTATATCTTAAATAAAAAATAAATGTCTCACAATTTTGGGGCCGGAAGGCGGCGGTGAGGGCGGTGATGAGGAGATCGGAGTAGGCGGCGATGAGGGTGTTGATGAGGTGAGCGGAGAGAAGGGCATCAAACATAGATGTCTGGAGCAGGTCGGACTGAGATGAGCTTCATGATTCAGTGTCCAAAAGTTCACCCGAACGGAGCGGGCAGAGGTATGCCTGTTGCTTTGGATCCAGTTGGACAACATAATAATATTATGTTGTCCAACTGGATTCAAAGCAACAGGCATAATTATTATAATATTATTATAATCCCATTGCCAGTCGTAATCCTCTACCGCTCTTGGTTTGTTATTATTGTTCTCGAAGAACTAGTCACCACCCCCTCCCCCAAAAAACACCCACCTACTTGAAAATGTACATAGAATTCATATAATAATAATATAATGTACATATTTATATAATAATAAAATTTGAAGAACTTAACAGTTTTTATTTAACAATTATATACTCTTCTTATCCCATGATATGGATTTTCCGGTATACTTCCTTCATACCGAGCATATAGGGTTATATAGGTAATATTATTAGGAACTCCTACCCCCCCCCCCCCCCCCCCCCCTCCTTAACCTCCAATTTCTTCAGATAGGTAGCTTTTTGTATAATCAGTTTCGAATGATATGCTTCTTTGATCTCTTTGATAATTCTGGATTTTGGCAGTGTTGTGTTTCTTTCTCGACAGACTAGCAGATATTCAAAGAGAGAGAATGGACTTATACTGTCCGATAGAGCACCAAATACTAAAATATTTTAAATAGGTTAATTAAAACAATTTTTATTTATCAGACTGCCTGATGATGAGGCCAACCTCGAAAGCCGGCTATCTAATACAAATAAAAAATCTGTGAGAGGTCAGACTACATCTTAATTGACTACCTGTTAAATCCACTGTTTTATTTTCAGTTTTCCATTTTAATATTTCAATATTTTAAGATACTTGTTAAAACTTGAAACTTATAACAAGCATCATTGTGACTTACATTCATCATAATTGAACAAGAAAGATGTCCAGAATTCTCATATAAAAAAATATATATATTTATTTTTCATCTCAACAATACTATGTCATGATTGTGATACCTGAAATAAAAATAAATTCGAATTTTTTTTTTTTTTTTTAAGGCTTTAGCTTGACGCCATTAGCCATCGTTCTATAATAGTAGTATTAGTCTTTATTCAATATTACTCAAACTTTAATTTCAATACAGCTAATAAAGGTTCCAACAGCTTCAAGTGTGACCGAGGGATTTGTCAGGATATCTAGATAAGTGCGAGAGGGCTTCCCCAGAAGAGAGCTTATAGTTCTCATACAGTGCCATCTTTCAGCTGCATACTTCATACAGGACATGATGACGTGTTGCGGATCGTCTCTCTGCTCACACAACTCACACACATCATCAAACCGTCTACCGATCTTATGTAGGTAAGCTCCTGACACCGCATGATTCGTCCTCAGTCTGCACATAACTCGGATCCAATTTCTGGGGGCCGAAACGTTTCTTACCAGGGAACATGGCTAACTCCAGGATTGTGACATCTATAAAACAGGCCAACCTGACTACTTTCATAATTTTTCTGCCAATCAAATCGCAATTTTTGCTTAAAATGACCGTATACATCATTGTAAGAAACGAAACGACCCTGATCATAAGACCGTGTAGCACCCTTGGCAAGAAGGTCAACAATTTCGTTGTTATTTATTCCAGAGTGACCTCTGATCCAGGCAAATTTAATGACTTTACCTATCGATCTAAGTCGAACCAGACTCTCCAAGATTGAGATAACTATATTGTTCAAACGGGAACTGAGACTTACATTTCCAAGCATCTGAATGGCGCTCAAGCTATCAGTAAGAATCAAATCCCTAGAATATCTTACTGATTGTAAGTATTGAAGGGCATCCGCCAAGGCAGTTAGCTCAGCTGTGTAGGCACCCAAGTAGGCAAAATTTAGGTCTCCCATAGTAGAGTCGGTCTCATATCCTCCACAGCGACGAATGAGGGGTCTGGTAGTAGGCGATATCACCTCATAGTTAAAGCCCGGGCATAGTCACAATACCTACGATAAGAAAAACTTTAATTAGATAATTCACATTGTATTCGTTTATAACCACAAAGCCTTTAAAATGGCTTATCTGTGGTTTACAATTCATTGTTCTGTTTTTTGGAACACACAAATAATCACTTCTCACATCAGCCATCTTCATATTAAAATGGTGGATCATCCAATCTGGATCTCAGTTGGCTTGTATGCTACCTCTATGCCACCGCCGTGAAATTGTGTGTCGTTACATTCATTACAATGGCTGCTATTAAAGTGATTTAGTTAAGTCTCCCTCCTATTCCCCCCCCCCCCCCCCTTCCTTTGACTGAATTGACTAAAAATCAATGTCGTTTTGATTGGGTTGCGGATATACATACAAAATTTCATGTCGATGTGTTCATCAAGAGTTATCGTGTTCACACACAAAGATACACAGACAGACAAGATTTTTTTTTTCCTACATCAAATTTCTGACCGATTCCTCTATATTTTGTGCAGTTGTGTAAGTAAAAGAGACGTTTCTCTATTCATTACAACTCAGAAACTACAGTATGTATTTTAATATTACAGTATGTATTAATAATTACAGTATGTATTTTCGAAACAAAATGAACTGAAGTTTCTTAAAAGGACATGAAAAGGTTGGCTGCTCGTACGTAGTTACTGAAGTATTGACAGAGACAAAGTTTTCAACCCAAGTTAACTAGTTATCAAAGTTATGCTTTTAGGTCAGGTGAGGTAAATGCTTGAAGAAATTGTATGACACCTCTGAGGAGACAAAACTTCATTCTAACTTAAATTGTACATTTTGGACTTTTCGAATTAGTTCTACTTGAAACTCAAGTTTCTCTTACTTTAGCTCGTCTACATAATAAAATTGGTTTATGTTCTATGCGCAAGGAAAAATGAATCACCGGCTTCCCCAGAACGAATTATTCAATTAATTTTTATCCTCCCCTCCAAAACCAGTGGACCATTTGCGATAATAATCACTAGTTATATAGGATAAAATTGAAAAGATGATAAATAAATCACTTTTTTATTGAACACTTATATTGTCTTCCACATACTTATTCCAAAATAATTGAATCAATATCGATTATTTAACATCAAATTGACATGCTAGTAATTTAAAACCTTGTAGTAAATATGGACATGACCAAATGTACGTGTTAATATATTAGATGGCCTATTTACAGTTGAAAAATGACTTTTCGCAACAATTATGATTAATTTGATGATCGTTTCTGGTAACATTTATTTATTTATACAAATTATCGATTTATTATACAGGTACTTATAATGTTTGATATTTTGTTGACATATGTAGTTACGACATATGTAGTAACAGCAATATTATGTAATTGTAAACAATTATTGTTAAATTGTTCCAGTGATGTATGAAAATGGCTCATAGAACCCGAAACGTCAGAATGATGAAAAAGAGGTCAACAAAATTAATTTTCCCTCAAATATTCACTAGGTCTTAATTATTAATAATAATTCATTATTATCCATAATAACTAACTACAATTTTCAAAAGTACAGTAATGCCAGTATGAAATGATTCCAAGACGGGAGAGCAAGAGTGATCTGTTCGATATAAGTGTATGAATGCAGTTATGTAATTATCAAATATTTGATGCGGGATTTTAATTTTTATTTAATTTTTCAACGGAATTTCATGTTTTCCGAACTCCTAATTCCAAAAATGAATGAATGTGCGTGTATCTATGAACACGATAACTCCCCATAGAATGATTGTATCAATATGAAAATTTATATCTGTATCCAGAACCCTCTGAGGATGACACCCGTTAATTTTCAGCCAAATCTGCATAGAGGGGAGGATCAGAGGGGGGTTCAACTCAAAAAATCCAATAACTAATGTAATAATATATCCTGCTATGGCCACATCAACATTTTGCGGAAATTAGAATATAGTGAAATTAGAATATAGGGAAATTAGAATATAGTGAAATTAGAATATAGGGAAATTAAAATATAGGGAAATTAGAATATAGACAGTCTGGAGGGGCTACCTTCCATCAGCACCATGGTGCATATAGACAGTCAGGAGGGGTTATGGAAAATTTCCGTATATTCTAATTTCACTATATTCTAATTTCCGTATATTCTAATTTAGACAATAAAGTGTTCAATAAAAAAGTGCTTTATTTATCATCTTTTTAATTGTATTTAATAGTATTTCCACTATATCGACACAAAACACAAAAAATGTATTCGAACAGTTATATAGGGGCTCCTCATACTAAATGTTGTCCCGATAAATTTATTACATTGGAATATATTGTGGTTTTCGATCAGCCGTTTTTGCTGAAATTTGAGATATATTGTCCTAATGGGGTTTTGTCTTTAAATATGAAATTTCATATAGATACATCCACTACAGTAGTTATTGGGGTTACTCAGTTGAGCCACCCCTCTGGTCCCGTCTTCCTTTAAGATGCTTCCGCTGAAAATTGAAATATGTCGTCCTTATAATAACTCCTCATCGAACTTTTGACCGAATACATAACTTCTCCTATACTTCGTAAAGCTGGAGAAGTACTATCCTGTCTGTCAGATTCGATGAAATTACTCTTTCCACACAAAAAATTAAATAGAAAACCCTTGTGAAAATATTTTCACCTACCCTTGTACCTGGCTTGCTACAGACAACGTTAGAAGTCTTCTTCCTAATTATGTTTACATTTCAAATCACACCTTTATTTCATTGCTTTCTGTCAAAATAAACACGAGAGACACATTTTCCAGTATCTATATATATCCTTTTTTCTCTCTCTCTGCTTCACTAACATAAACATGTTATATATGACAATGTAATGTACTTTTCCTCTATATGAATAGATGAGAAAATGAAAAATTCCTTTCACATAATGAAATTCTATACCCCATATAACACAGAATATTTAAATAAATAAATTTTGCCTCCATTCCCTTTTTGTATTATTGTTATACTTCTCGTTTCCAGTTTTGTTTTTCACTTTATAAATTCATAAATAAAAAATCACTGGTAACTATACCTTGGGTTGCTTCTACAGCAAGAGTTAATCAATTACGTTTTCGCTCTCTCTCCAAACCAAATCGACCGTTTGGAATGAAATTTGGCGCACATAATGGCTTCTGAATCCTCATACTGAATGTTGTACCTCTTCTCTAGTCTTCCTCTTTTCTTCGACCGATTTTACGGAAAAATTAATAGGTGCCATAATTATGAGGTTTTAAATTTAAATATAAAATTTCATGTCGACATATTTATTACATCGGCAGTTATTGGAATTTTTGGGTTAAGCCTTCCCCCTAATCCCCCCTTCTCTTTGGCCTATTTCGCTGTAAATCAATATTAGGGATTTGAATTTACACTTAAAATTTCGTGTCAATAAATTCAGTACAACGGCATTTATTAGAGTTTTTGTGTTAAGCCTCCCACTAATGCCCCCATCCTTTTCGACAGATTTGGCTGAAACTCAATAGGTGTTGACCTTAGATGATTCTGGATGCACATATAAAATTCCGTCTCGATACATCCAATCTATCGGGAGTTATCGCGTTCAAAGACACGAAGAGATTTTTTTTTTTTCATTTTTGGAATCAGGAGGTCGGAAGACATAAAATTTCGTGGAAAACTCTGTAACAAATTTTTGATCTATTACATAACTTCCCCTATACTTCATATAGCAAGGGAAGTAATAGAATAATTCTAGCTCTTTATATTTCAAAATGAATAATAAAGAATAACTGGAGGATAACTCATGCGCTCCGCAGGAGAAATGGTCCTAATAATTTGCTCTTGCATTTTAGGTTAGGTTAGGTTTTATGACTCATGCCCGGGCTTTAACTACGAGGTCATATCGCCTACTACCAGAGCGCTCTTTCATCACTCTGGTGGTCATGAGCCCGACTCTACTGTGGGAGTCCTAAATTTTGCCTACTCTAAATTTTTATTCACCTAGGGTAGGGGTCTTTAACGAGGACCTGACATCGTACAGGCTTGGGACAATCGCTTAACGTCCCATCCGAAGGACGGCGTGCTTAAGTTTATTTTACCTCCCAGATAAAATAAACTAAGGGCTTCGGTCGGGTTTCGAACCCACGATCTTGAGCTCACTAGACAAGCATGCATACCACTGAGCTACCGGCGCCCTCTGCTCTTGCACTTAAAATTATTCAAATAATATGGTAGGCAAAATTTAGGACTCACACATTAGAGTCGGGCTCATGTCCACCAAAGGGACGAAAGACCGCTCTGGTAGTAGGTGATATGACCTCGTAGTTAAAGCCCGGGCATGAGTCAAAATAACTAAATAACTAACTTATTCAAATAATGTTTACTTTAATATACTTATAGTATAAGAAAATATTGTAAACGTTCGAAAATCTGAGATCGAGTTTTCAAAGGATTTTCACCTGTCAAGTTCCCCTGAAATTTTTTTCGACCATTTTCAAATTTATGTTATGTGTCTATGTGATTGGAATATTGTGAGCCCTTTAACTCAGAAATTGTACCTATGAATTTGGAATTTGAAATGAAGGTGTCACATGTGCTAATTTAGATCTGTTTGTTCGAAAAAGTCGCCTGGTTTGCGACATAATTCCTGAAAACTTTTAAAAACAATTTTTTTAAATCGTTGTTTGATTTGTGCGAAAACGGTTAGTGCTATTAAAGAACTGTCTTTATTAAAAATATTTCTTAATAATTATTCTTATTTAACACGTTGACTGCCAGCGCTGTTTCATACAGCAACGCTGCCAGGCCAAACCGATTAGACCTAGTTCACTCCTCCAGGCCACGCCTGTTTGTCATATAAATTACCACATAATAATTGTTTTCTACCATTTTTATGCAAGTTTTAGCGCTCCCCCATAAACAAAATGGCGTATGTATCAAATTGATACATGTGACCTGGTGTTGTAAATTTTCGAATTTTTACATCCAGAGGCCACTTGTATACATATTATACAATTGTCATTTCTGAAAATTTAGAATAATAATACTAGACAATTTATTTTATTAGGAATTTATTTTTAAGAAAAACGTCAAAATGTAAAAATGAACATACCTGAACCTACGTCACCATCATCACTACCATCTAAAATTTGTCTAAGTTGGTCGTCTGTAAATAGCCATTTTAACACATTCACTGACTAAAATAGCTAAATAAATACTATTTTATAATTATTTTATTTATAAAACAAAAAAATTATTCTTCAGAAGTAAAAAACAACAATAAATTTATACAATAACAAAATTTATACATTTAAATTGAGGAAATCTAAGGGTGCATCATATTATATACATATGGCCCCAGGTAGTAGGCACGAAATGTATCATATGTGGCGCTCAACGTATTAAAAATATAATGCGAATCAGAAGGCGGTTTAACTCAATAACCCAAATAACTGCCGATGTTATAATCGTATAACACAAGATTTAATATGAGGTTTCAGAAGCCCCTATGTAAGTCAACCATTGATGTTTAGCTCGAATAGTTCTGGAGGGATAGCGGAAACTTAATAAATTAACAGTGCTGGAGAAGTACATTTCCGGTGATTCAACGACTTTTTTAAATTTTTTTCTGTGAAAATAAACACGAGGGGAGATACATTTTTCCTGTTTCCATATATTTCCTTTTTTCTCCCTCTGTAACATAAACATGTATATCAATGTAATGAACAGTCCCTCCGTATGAATACATAATGACCGTCTGTATCCCCCCAGATAAAAAACCTAAGGCCCTCGGCTGGGTTTCTCCAACACAAGCTTACAAATGATGTGTTCATTGGCAATTTTGTGCAGACTGTGGTAATTAAAAAAAGGTTTAAGTGTTAATCTTAAATAAATGATAAATAAATATAAGTAAAATTAATAATAATTGAATAATAGTTAAATTAATTAATTAATAATAGTGAAATAATAATTAAAACAAAAAAGAATTAAATAAACATTAAATATTAAAAATTACCCCATTTTTCTGTAGACATTTTATAACTGGTCTTCTTTTTAATTTAGATTTCTACAGTAATTTCCGAAAAGGGCCCGAAAAAAATATCAAAAGTTCAAGACGTGCAATTTTGATGAAAGTGCACGTAATTTTTTAAGAAATTTCAATTAACAAACTTTTTATTTGGATTACTGAAGAGATGCCATTTTTATTATTTTTCAATAATATTAAATGTAATCCAAAGGTTTTCAAATTATCTTACTGGGCCAACAGGGAAAATGAATAGAATAGAATTTATGAGAACATAATTTTTTTTCATATACATTGTAAAATTCAAAAAAAAAACTAAACATTGAAACAAACAAAAATCAAAAGAAAAATCTTAAAAACTAAATTCTTAACACTCATTCAATCTTTTTTTGTTTTTATACTTTGGCCATTTTTTAAATTTAGGTTATATATTTCTGGTCATATATCCTGTACATATAAACAAACAACTATACCTTCTTTTCGGATCAATTTCACCGTCAATTCACTTCTATTTAGTTCATTACATCTTAAGCCTAAACACCACTTTTCATCTTCACTCAGACCGTCTCCATTGAACCCATGCCTCGACTCGTCTCTACACACATAAAAAACAGCTGATGGCCGTGTTTTTTTTTCACTCATTTTTTAAAAAAGAAATTTGCTTTTTATAAAAATATAAATATAATTAATTTTTTTAATATTAATAATTTAATCATTTTAATGTGTGTATTTTTTTTATACATCACAAGACACCTCCTTTCAAACGAAATCGAAAAAACGCACTCACGTCTATGCACTTCCCCAGCTCGAATAAATCAACTTAGTATTTGCTATCTCATACTAATCTGTCATTTTGCCTACACATATTTGACTTACGCAGAGACTTCTGAATCGTCATACTGAATTCTTGATACATTCATTATATTAGCAGTTATTAGTTTAATTGTATTGATCTTATCTCAAATCTGAGGACATACCAGCGATTAGAAATTTATTAAGAAATATTTTTTGTAGGAATCATGTTTTCAATAAGACTAACCGTTTTCGCGTAAATCAATCAAATATTTTTTTTATATCAAATTGGTTTCAGAATGACATTTAAACATTTTTCTCGCGAACTGAGAAAAATACTGGATTGCGAAATAAAACACCGACCATTTGTGGTGGGATACAATTAGCCTATGTCTTACGGAGTATTTTTTTGCCAGATTTAAGAAGGATATCGCGGAAATTTTACTCACGAGTAGTATCTAATAAAGAGTATCGATACTTACTCGTATCGATTGAATCTAGTAGTTCGTTATAATTAATTTTAAAAAATATATAAATCTATAGAGGGCGCCGGTAGCTCAGTGGTATGCGTGCTTGACTTCTGAGCTCAAGGTTGTGGGTTCGTAGCCCGACCGAGGCCCTTAGATTATTTTATCTGGGAGGTAAAATAAACTTAAGCACGCCGTCCTTCGGATGGGACGTTAAGCGATGGTCCCGAGCCTGTACGATGTCAGGTACTCGTTAAAGACCCCTACCCTAGATGTATAAAAATTTAGGGTAGGCAAAATTTAGGACTCCCACAGTAGAGTCGGGCTCATGTCGACCAGAGTGACGAAAGAGCGCTCAGGTAGTAGGCGATATTACCTCGTAGTTAAAGCCCGGGCATGAGTCATAAAACCTAACCTAACCTATAAATCTATATAGATATTAATAAAAAAACGTTTCGATTGAATCGAGAATTTCGTTATAATTAATTTTAAACCGATATTGAAGTGGGCATAAGAAACAAGTAAATCGAATCGAATAAGATCAAATTATATTATTAAAAACATAGTGAAAATAATAAAAAGTCTAAACATACAATTTATTTTTACTAAATTCGTATTCCACTATATTTCACTTTTTTAAAACACTTTTTGCAAGTCGCTGAGATCGAAATGTTCTTAGTGTAATAAATCCACACTTTCATCGTAGGACGAAGCATTATAATTTGTAACAGACAAAATGAAATGTAAAAATAAAATATAATGCTGAAATCGTAATCACATTTACGGTTCTGTTCAAAATCAAACTTATATCTTAATAAACGATAAATCATTTAAAGTAAATAAGGTGAGAAATAAGGACTAAGGATCACATCACACCATCGATATGTATCATTTGTCCATGGACCGTAATTCGAATTCAGTATTTTATTGAAACAACAAATAAAAGAAAATTGTAAGAAATTAAACGGTGAACGATTTTGATGAATTGAAAAATTTATATAATTTTTTTTTAATGGTTGAAATTTGAAACGAGTACTTTGAATCGATACAAGTAATATCTATTCGATACTATCAAACATATCTTTGAAGACTGCAACATCTACGCAGAACATCTGCACAGGTTGGGCATACCTAGGTCCCTCACGCAATGTCTCGACGATGACGAACAGCATATCAACCTGACACTAATATTTCTAATGGAAGCGAACCTCATTAATAAAATCTAGTCGAAACTAAATTGAAAAATAAATATATACCTATAAGAAAAGTTGTAAAAAAAAATATATATAACAAAAAAAAAGGTTAAAAAAAAGGAAAAAAAATATATATATAAAAAAAAAAAAGTTTAAAAAAAAGGAAAAAATAAAGATTTATAAAAAAGTTAAAAAGAAAAAAAAGAAGGAAAAAAATAAATATTTACAAAAAATAAAAAAAACAAAAGTAACAATGACTATTTATGAAAAATTTGAGGAAAAAAAAAAAAAAAAAAAAAAAACAAGAGTAAAAATAAATAATAAATATACAAACATAACAATATCATGTATACATATGTAAAAAAAAAAATAAGTATATAAGTAGTAGTATATATAGGTATGTTAAAAAAAAAACATTAAAATACTGAGTAGATATAGTCCCGAGACAAACAATAGTATCAATCTAAAGTGAATATGTAGGTGTAATGACCAAGAAGTCGAACACCTTAAAACATCAAACAATCAACAATCTATTCGATACCTACTTCGTATCGGCCAAAAGTATAGATACGTTACTTGTATTTACTTGTGTCGATAGATCCCTAGTCCTGGAGCTTGATGCGTCGTGGTGGATTTATGAGGAGAGTGTTTGTGGATAATTACAGAATAAGTAGATTGTTGTGATGAGGGAATTTGTCGTGAAAATGTTGATACCGTGTCCTGATTATTCCCATATATTTCCTCTCTTCCCTCTCTGTATGTATATGTATATCAATGTATTTGAACAATACCTCGATATGAATACATAATAAAAATAAAAAAAAAAAATCCCTTTGATTCAGGTAATGAAATTTTACATCTCGTCTACCAATGAATATTTAAATAAACACCTTTTTCCTCCATTTCCTTTTTTGTATTTTCAGAATCAGTTTATTCATTTCACTTCTCTTTGATGTTAAAACTTCAATTTTGTGTAATATCGCATTTCTCTATTTGGTATTGTGATGATAAAAAAAAATATATGTTAAATAAATATAAAATTAAAATAAAATAAATAATTAAATAAAATGACCACATTTCCTGTAGAAATTATAGCTGGTCTTCTACTAAAGTCTGATTTCTAGAGTAATTTCCAAAAAGGGCCCTAAAATAAATATAGAAAGTTCAAGACGTGCAATTTTGAAGAAAGTGCACATATTTAAAAAAAAATTAAATTATACAGTTGACTCGCGATAGTCCGACACGCTCGGTAGTCCGACACGCTCGGTAGTCCGACGCCGCGCCGTATGAGTCATCGGTCTAGTCTGTATTGTGATTCACATGATCGTCGTATCTCACGTATCGCCGTTAGTTCCTCGCTGTGTTCAGTAGCAATAACGTGAGTGTGCAGTTGCTCTATTTGTGATATTATTACAGTTAATCCTACGTTTTTTATTATTAAGTGTGATGGCAAGTACAAGTGGAAGCAATAAACGTAAGCATAAAACATTAATTCTTCCTGAAAAATGGGAAACTATTAAGAGGCATGACCGCGGCGAAACTGCCACGGCTATTTCTCAAGTTTATGGGCGACCTACTGTTTATCAAAACATTAAAGGCACATTATAAGAAATGCCTTCTCAGGGACATCATTAGCCAACCTGACGCAGACATCACTGTGCTATTGAAACAATTTAACATCAAGGATGCAATTCTCAACGCAGCTTTTGCACGGCAACAAGTTCAGCCCTCAAATTTAATAAGAGCTTGGAGAAATGTTTGGCCAGAGAATCCCCACCTCTCAAAAAAAAAAACAACGGGAATCAACGGGAAGACGAAACATATCAAGTCACAAACAATGTTGTGGAGGATACACTGACACTTTGCGATGATATAAATATTCCACAAGAATCATCGGAAGAATTAAGAAGATGGGTCTTAGACGACAACCTGGGCGCTGACTTAACGGATGAAGAGATAGTGCAAGAAGTAACATCTGATACACAAGACGACATAATCGAGGAGGCCGTGGAAACGAAATATACAGTCACTTGTGATGAAGCTATGTCGGCTGCTAACACTTTGATACGCTGGTGCGAGGAACGTGAGCTTGACGTCAACAATGTGTTGATTTTAAAAGACAAGAAAGAAGAAAATGCTATGACTGATTGTATGCGTAAAAAGAAACAGAAGACCATCAAAGATTTTTTTATCAATTTTCCAAACTTATACATTGCAAATTCAATTAAATAGAGCCAACCTTTGGTAATCCGACATTTTTGGTAATCCGACAACCCCGCGGTCCCGTAGTGTCGGACTATCGCGAGTCAACTGTAATTATTTCATTTGGATTTCTTCTAAATATAATAATGATATGCCATATTGTTTTCCTAAATTAGCAAAAATGTTCGATCTAATCCAAAGATATAAATTAACTTACAGGGTTCACAGGGAAAATGGATATCATAGAATAAGAGAACAAATATTGGGTTTATTTACCTACACATTCATTATAAAAAACATAATTGTTGAATGAAGTGTGATAAAAACTTGTTTGCTACCACATTTCCTGTAGAAATTTGATCTCTTTTGTTTATTTAAATTTTGATTTCTACAGTAGTTTGCCGAAACTTGCCCTAAAAAAATATTATCAATAATTTAAGACGTGCAATTTTTAAGAAAGTACACGTATACAACGAAAAAAATTCAATTAAACAAACTTTACACTTGGATTCACAAAGAGATACCAATTTTTAAATAATTTTAAATAATATTAATTTCTAATCCAAAGGTTTTTTAAATGATACTACTGGGACAACAGGGAAGATGAATAGAATAGAATTTGAAGAGGACAAATAATTGGGTTATTATCTATATTTACATATTTAAATTTAAAAAAAACTTATTTGAACAAACAAAACAAAAATTTACAATGGCACAAAAACATTAAATTAATACTTAAAAAACTATTTCTTTTTTTATTTGGGCATATTGAAAAATATATATTATTAATTGTACCTTCTCGACGCCTCTACCACAAAAACCAGACCCCGTCAACTCTTCACACTTTAATTCCACCCCAGTCAACTTTCATCTAATTGTTCAACTTCATTTTATTTAAAACATATCAAACCACATGCACCGTTTAAGAGCTAGCTCACGACTCCATTACATTTAACACTATTTCACAGCTGTTTTTTATATGTTTTCTTGTTTTGTTTCTCAAACACCTTGATATATATCTAATATATATATGATATTAGATTATAATAAAAAAAATTACCTCTTTTCATTAAAATATTCATTAAAAAAATGTTCCGTAGTGTACATCACAGAAGTATTGTAATCTTACGAAAATTGTTCGAGGTTTCAACTAATTTTCTCTTTTCAAGGTCCGCTGAGTACGTTACGACTATTCATAACACACTAGTCATAACGTACTCAGCGGACCTTGAAAGGAGAAAATTAGTTGAAACCTCTAACAATTTTAGCAAGATTACAATACTTCATTTAACTATTATTTTTTTATGTGTTGTTATATTGTCTAATATGTCTATTTCACAAATGATTATGACAAATTATTTTGCGAAATAGACATTTTTAAAAAAACATATGTTTTCTTTATTTTTTATGTCCTTAAAGCCTAAACTAATTCACAAACCAAACATCTTGAGATGTGTGATCGCCCTCTCTCTGGATCCGCTCCTGCTAAGCCCTGGTCAAATTCAATAACACATTTTCCTATTGTCATCTGTATGAATAGATGTGTTGATATAGTTGAGCTCGGCCTACTTCTCATCATTTCCAAGGGAAATCCATGAAATTTCCATGTAAATCCATGATATTTCCATCTCGACCCACACAACATAATGTAATATCCTTTTGCAACATTTCATATGTAAATTGTTGTATCTTCTCTTATTCAGTTTATATAAACTTATGTATTGCGATCGAATAAAAAAGTGTCCTATTGGAATTGTAATCGAAAGGTGGGTGTCGATTTTTCAGAGTTATTTCTGTGAGAGGAACTTATATATTCTTCCAAATATATTCTTCTTTTAGAAGATAAAAATATATGAAATATAAAAAAAAAACTCAATTAAAAAATATAATTTCGACCAAAAACGTTGTGCAAATTTACCGAAAGTTTAAATTAGTTTAAGAGATTATGTAGGTATCTATACTTATAATCTAAATTTTCGAGAAATGGTTTAGTTGATGCAAACCATCTGCTAAAAGAAGAGAAAAAAAAAGAGAAACCATTGATTTTTTTTCATGAATATAGTTATATAACTATAAGAAAATACAAAAAAATGTCGCCGTTGAATCACCGGCAAAGTACTTCCCCAGTACGAATTAATTAAATTGTTGCTCTCTCCAGGGGCGTAGCCAGGATTTTGAGGAGGGTGGGGGGGCAAATTTAGGCTACGAGGGTGGGGAGTATAGATTACCGGGGGCCCAGCCCGCAGTTTCCGTGGTTAGCGTTGCAGAATTTTTGCTATTAATTTGGGAGACTCGGACCTCTAGAAGCTCTCCCTGAGGTAACCACTGACTGTAATATTTAAGTTGACTTTACGTGAACAGCAAAGCGCAGCAAATACACGCTGTGGTTTCTGTGCTTTTAGAATTAAATGACTCACAGTCAATAGTGTGCATTTGCTGCTGCTGCGCTTTGCATTTTTACTGCGCATGTAAAATCAGCTTTAAGAGTATAATGTATAACATAAATGACGATTTTGAACGAGGTAATGAAATGATCGAATTCATGTATATTTAAATAAATGACTTGTTTTGTACATGTACATTTATGTAACAGCTGATTTAGGAATCAGACGCACGGGAATTTTTAAGATCCTATTGATAACTTGCAAGCAATCCATTTTTAATAAAAATCATTTTTTTAGTTTATTTAGTTTTTATCTTGGTTTGGGCTTCTGAATCCTCATACTAAATTTTGTGTTGATACATTATTTATATCGGCAGTTATTAGGGCAGTTATTCATTGACGAGAGAGGATTTTTTTTTTTTCATAATTGGAATCAAGGGGTCGGAAAACATGAAATATGTACCAGTGAAGACTGAACATGGAAAAAACCGAACAAAATATCTTCAAGGTCGTGGGGTAGGTTTCTACATTATGAGGTTATGTGTTGGTTTCTTCCATTTATATTAGACTGAACATATTTGGAAACTGTATTAAATTTAAATAAAATTAATTAAAATAACTATTTTAGAAATTAAGATATCAAAAAATATTTGAAATTGTATTATTTCCAATCGAAATATCGATACTATCGAATGTTGAACTGTCTGTTTATTCATATCTTAATATGACTAACTTTAGTCGTATTACATCTGTGGGTGTTTAGCTTGGTATTGTATTTTCTCTTTCTTATTATCTGATAACTTTCTATATTTATTTTGTATTAAACGTACGTCGTAACTTTGAAATGGCTATTTGCGGATGTCTCTATATATTTTGAGTGATATTTTCATATAAACATGACTCGTTTAACCTTTCAGTGTGTTATATTTCTCGATAATATATTGATCGTGATGAAAAAAAGTGGTGTTTAATGTTATATCAAGTGCTATGGTTATTATCTATGGACTGTCTACAGATAGGAAACGTCTGACGTTAGAGGGCGCCGGTAGCTCAGTGGTATGCGTGCTTGCCTTCTTTGGCAGAGTAGTCAAAATTTAGGGCTCCCACAGTAGAGTCGGGCTCATGTCCATCAGAGTGACTTTGGTAGTAGGCGATTTGACCTCGTAGTTAAAGCCCGGGCATGAGTCATAAAACCTAACCTAACGTGTGACATTGCCATTCGAACTCCTCTCGCGGTTAGTGATTTTGAAATAACGTTATAATTACATTAATTATACTTCTGGAGACATATTGTGAAACACTTGATAAAAATATAAAAAACGTGTTTTTTTTTTTTTTTAATATTGTCTTTCACAAAATATTTACTTAACAAATACGAAGTGAATGTTTAACAAGTTTACTTTCACTTCCCAGCTAAACGATGTATAGGGGAAGTTATGTAATCCCTCAAAAATTCCATGCAGTTTTCTACGGAATTTCATGTTTTCTGACCTCCAGATTCCAAATAGGAAAAAAAAATTTTTGTGAATATGTTTACTCCCGATAGAATGAATGTATTGACATAAAAACTCTAACGACGAGCCTTATTGATATTCATCCAAATCGATCATAGGGAAGGAGGCATTAGGGGGGGGAGGCTTAACACAAAAACTATAACTGGTTATAGAACGAATTACTACGTTTTCATGGGTGGATTCTACCCGGGTTGAGTCCTCGATCCGGGATCCAAACACATGAAAACCCTCAAGTCAATCCGGATCGAATCCAAGGTCGATCTAGCTTTTTCTGGGATCGTAACGAGATCCAAATACATGAAAACATCCAAATACATGCGCAGTGCCAGTTTGTGAGGCATCTGTCATTTACATGGAGGTAACAACAACATATTTTGTGCCAAATTAACCAACTTCCATGATGATAACATTTTAACTTCAACAATACAAGGAAGTTGCTTTATTTAATCTGTGAAGCAGCCACTAGCTCCATGGTTCTAACATAACCTGCCAAGTATAACCTAAAAAGAGGTAGGATTTTTGATATTTTCAGATCTGGATTCAATCCGAACTGAATCCAGTCTCTTGAAAAACCTCGATCTGGATCTCGGTTCAAATCAGTTTGAATCCCATGAAAACGTAGTAAATTGTATCGACATGACCTTTTATATGTGTGACCAGAACCCCGTAAGGACAACATCACTCGAATATAAGCCAAAGGAAAGAGGATGTTAGTGTGGAGGTTTAACTTAGAAGCTTTAATAACTGCTATTGTAATGAATCTATCGACGCGAAATTTAGTATGAGGATTTAGGAGTCCCTATGTAAGTCAACTATTGAATATTAGCACAAATTGTCGACGGGGGGAACGAAAAGTTGATTATTTTGTTCTGGGGAAGTACATTGCCGTTTTTTACTGACTTTATATATATATATATATATATATATATGTGTTTACTGTTGCAGGTGGAGCAAGGCTTACGACTGTACAATCAACACAAGCATCAGGATGCAGTTGGCAAGTGGCGAAGTGCACTTAAGCGAATACGAAAAAAAAGTGATAAATTTATTTTATTAGGTTACCTCTATCAAGCTTATATGGACTGGGGCAAGTACAGGTATTCTCATTTATTACGAAGTGTAAATCTATTTGTATTATATCGACATTTTTGTTTGTCATGTAAATATTTGACTTATTTTAGCGTTGTCAAACGACTCACCCTAAATAATTCTGTTGTCATCATATTGCAATCTTATAATATAGAAGATTGCAATATGATGACAACAGAATTATTTAGGGTGAGTCGTTTGACAACGCTAAAATAAGTCAAATATTTATAAGGGAGAGTCTACTGTAATAACTCTTGGGATAAATACCATCATAATTTTATATATAATATATATATATATATATATATATATATATATTATATATAAAATTATGATGGTATTTATCCCAAGAGTTATTACAGTAGACTCTCCCTTATCCGGTATTTTTGTTGATAACATTTTAAAAAGATATTTTTAAATCTGTGTTTAATTACATACATATTTAAAACAAAATCTAAAATTCTAAATATATTATTTGTTAAAAAAATAGGTAATTTTCTTTTGTTTCGCTAACACAATACTGTTCCGTGCTGCATAGTCCCATCACTTCTTTAGTGTTAAGACGTCTGAAAAAGTGGAGGATGGTTGTCGTTCAACATAATGAAGTGCTTTCTCTAAGGCCTCCTTACCTTCTTTGTGTGTCATATCATCAATTGTTTCATCTTCATTTTTTTTTTAGAAATGTTTGATTTTCAACTATGTATTTATTATAATTTATTTATAGGATATTAGTGAACTGATAAAATATTGTATAAGCATTCCCTTCATTATAAATACAATGTGCATATGTATGTATGTACAATAAAAATACATAGAAGATTCGTGAGTTACGGAATTATTATGTGCTCGTAAATACACGTGGCTCATATAATTGATAATCTAATAATTGAATGATAATTTTAGTTTAACAAATTTGATTTTTGATTATTTTGCGAGCGCCGGATAAGGGAGAGTCTACTGTAGTTATTAAATTTTTTTTATACATATTTTTTTTATGAATTAGACATTTTTGTTATGCTCCCCCATAGGGTTTCTCTATATCAGGAGAACTTGGACTGTTTCACTAAAAGGACCGACGGGAGGATCAAAACTTTATTTCTTCGAATACATCAACTGTAGTTTGAAATTCTTGAGATGGTTTACAGTTTTACGCTCTAATCCTAGATTATTTTATTCAATGTTTTTTGCTGTTGATTATACGAATTATTAAAAAAAAATTGGGCTCAATTTGGGGTGGAGGCCCGGTTCGGAATAACTACCCTTTGTATATCTGGGTAAGTAATATATAGAAAAACATTATTTTCTCTGTTCGTTTTAAAGGGAAAAAATGTTTATATTTTTGACCAAAGTAGATTTGTTGGATTGGTATTGGTCTGGTCTTATGGTATTCTAAAGACATTCCATAACCTAGGAATCTTGTATGGATAAAGAGCAGTGGTCAGGATTCAATAGCCGGAAATATTTCATGCCAGACGTTCCATTTCATTTCTGTCAGACTTTCCTACTTTTTACTTGCATATTGTTATTATTATTATTTTTTTCTTGCAAATATGTCCAACTTTTTCATGAATCATTTGAAGCTTTATTCTCCTCTTCCTTGAAAATAAACTTTCAGCATGATAAACTAACGGGGACTCTGCCATTGATTCTAGTGACATTTTTGTCTGCTTGTTTGTTCCATTTGACTAGAATATGACTGAACATATTTCAACCAAACTTCATATTTTGAATCTGCTTATTCAGAGGCTATATATGATTCAAAATTATTGAATAGAGAAGGGGTTTACATGGAGTTTTATCATATTTTCTCAGATTCTTAGTGAAAAGGCATTTTAATTCTAAACATTTTATATTTCAATTTAAAATTCCATAAGGGCGACACCTTTGAATTTGCAGCAAAATTAGTCAAAGGGAAGGAGGTCAGTTGGAGGCACAACTCAAAAAATGTATTAACTGGGGATAGATAATTAAAAATACACAATTTGTTCTTCAAACTTCACTATATTCTTAAATACTCGACAAGTTCTTGATAATGCCTTAACACGGCGAAACTAGTCAAGTATTTAAGAATATAGTGAAGTTTGACGAACAAATGGTGTATTTTTAATTATCTATTCCTAGAAAGGAGCTTCACAAAGTAAATCTGGAAACCATAAATTAACTGTTGATGTAACTATTGTATCGACACCATATTTCAACCAAACTTTATATTTTGAGTCTGTTTATTCAGTGGCTATATATGATTCTAGAGGCTATATATGATTCTAGAGGCTATATATAATTCTAGAGGCTATATATGATTCTAGAGGCTATATATAATTCTAGAGGCTATATATAATTCTAGAGGCTATACATGATTCAAAATCAATGAATAGAGAAGAGGTTTAAGAGGAGTTTTATTATATTTTCTGAGATCCTTCGTGAAAAAGTTGCTGAATGTATTTAAACGTCATTTTAATCCTAAACATTTTTTGCTCCATACATTTTTTCTCTAATATTATCAATAACGGAGATAAATAAGATTTTTGAATAGTGAAAGAGGCGAGAAGTACCAAGGAGGAGAGTGAGATGTTGCCTTCTGAGCTAAAGATCGCTGGTTCGAAACCCGGCCGAGGCTTCTTAGTTTTTTTTGTTTTTTTTGGAAAAAACTTTAATCACGTTAGGCGATAGTTCCGAGCCGGTATGATATCAGATACTCGTTAAAGACCCCCTACCCTAGATGAATAAAATTGTAGGGTAGGCAAAATTTAGGACTCCCATAGTAAAGAGCGCTTTGATAGTAGCGTAAAGCCCGGGCATGAGTCATAATAAATAACTAATTAAAGAATATTTAACGGATTTAACATACAAATAAAATCAATTCTTTATCATATATAATTGTCATAATTATCACAAAAAAATATGCTAATAGTATACATAGTATTTGTGATAATGCTGTAAAAACCCTACGTTTTGAATGAAATGTTATATTTTTTATCATCGACTCACTTGAATATATGTATCGTATGTATCTAACAGGTTAACTGGCTTCGTGTGGAGTAACTTCAAGATACATGATTTTAGAAATTAGTTGAAATTTTCAAAGATTGTCCTACTGGTGAATTTTAAACCTAACCTTCCCCTTCCCCTCCCCCCTCAGCATAAATTGAAATTTCTGATGCCTCATAGCTTACATAAGACCATTAAAACGTTCATCTACTTAATTTTCAATTGAAAACTCGAAACCCATATTAGCAGCGCCTTCTATACCTCCCCGCAATATACATGAGGTTAATGCATGAAACCAAAAATTTTAAAAATTAAATTTTTGATGTTTGATCATATAAATATTTGACATATACTCGAAAATTTAGCTGTTAAAGAGCTATTTTATATTCTGCCCCTCTCCCATTCAAAATTTGGAGATACCAGATAGCCTGATTCAATCCGCCTTAAATGATATTGTATATAAAACTTCCTTAAAATCGTAATGTAGTTTCCATCAAATTGTTACTTTACTAACACACAGATAGAAGAACTATAAACTACAGATTTATATATAGAAATAAAAACCCTTTTTATTGTCAACAATTTCTCCATACATAATTTTGATATATCTTCAATGATTTAGGCAGACTATGCCGTTTCTCCTCCAACTTGCTTCACTTTTACCATCACTGCTTAGCTCCCTTTTGATAAAGCGTGAAGATGTCCAGCCTATGTCCACCGCAAAGAAATAAGCTTCCATACCGTGAAAGACTTATCCAAATCGGTCAAATAGTTTTCGAGGTTTCCTCAAATACACAAACAAACTTTCTCTCTTTATTTATAAAGTGTAGATGCACATTTAAGGCCGAATGCATTCTTTATTACTACTGAAAAATGTAACTGCCTTTCTGGAAATAAACAAAGTTTTTGGTGGTGACTTTCTTAAATATATTCCAGAGTTCTTTTTGACTTACTTCATCGGGTGGTAAAATTTTAATTATTAAATGGCAGGTACCCTTTTGAACTTCTAAAACTACTAATTGGGTGAGAAACACTTATGACTTTATAATAAGTATTTAAGTTTCACATTTTAATTTATCTAGGTTGAATTAAATATTACATGTTAAGGTTTTAATTAAGAAGTTTTTAGGTATTCTTCAATTTTACATGGAGCTCAACTTTTCCAACCCAGAACCGCTTAAATTTGGGTGTCAACTAGTGCATTCTGTTAAAAGAATCATTGGGCAAAGTCGAAGGGGAGGTGTATGTTGAGAATGCTTAAATTATATTTTTGTTTATAAGTTTGAAGCAAGGGTTACATTTTAAATATTTTACGTGTTCTTGCATATCGTTGGTTTTAGTAAAAAACAAATAAAATAAAAAGAAACAACTTTTTAAACATTTATATTGTCTAAAAAATAAAGAACGGTTAAAAGGACACACATCTGAAATAAGGAAAAAAAATGGGGAAAATTGACATTCGCTAAACATATCTATATATAACAATAGATCAATATTTCAATGAGAAACTGTTTTCAACGTAACTACGCAACCACTCGTACAGTGTAAAGTCTAATAAAACAGTGTTTCACTAGAAACTGATTTGGATGTTCCATTGAGGATGAGGCAGTTCCGTTGAAAACCAGTTCTGCTTAAAAATAAAACAATAGGACAACAATTTATTTTATTTCTTTGGCAAAAGAGTATTATTTTGAACTTGACTGTCACTGGAATACAGCATATAATTAAACTAAAAATTAATAATTTTTTCATGAATCTCTTGCATTGGTATATAAGGGGTGTGTAAGTTACTACATAGATTGTATTTCAAATATCGGTCCCGCGCTTAGTAAAAGTTTCCTTGCGCTTACCCTGGTTGGCGTATCTCATGTATTGCAACTCTTCTGAAATACAGTTTCACATTACATAATGATTAATAGAGTTGACAGTATCTTTTCAATGTAGAAGGAAATCGAGGTTAAATTAATTTTTTAGTTATTTAGAGAGATATATATATTGTTTTATATAGGTTATTTTATTACTACTTTCGAAAGTTGTATTTATTTATTAATTATTATTATTTTTCTCTCTTTCATTTATGTTAAAAAATTGTTTATATCTCTTTTTCAAATTATTATAAAGTATATGTTTATATCCATAATGTCTAATTTGTTTGTTTATATTCTGTAGGCCCTGAAGAAGAAAATAAATAGTTTTCGAAACGTTGGCCAAATTTTGCATTTTCTTTTACACGACAGAACCTCGATTTCCTTCTCGTATTTCTTTATCCCCATTTTTCATTTTTTTTAGTTTTGTAAGTATAAGAGGGAGACTTGATGTATTTTTTATGCTCCCCAGAGGTTTCAGAAGGTTTTTGAGTGAAAAAGTTTAAGATCCCTTGCGATAATGGCATTTAGGTAGGACAGCCTTGCGTCCCGTTTTTATGGGATCTGACCCGTAATTAGCTGGTCTGGTCCCGTTTTTCTCCTTCCATCCCCTCTTCCTCAACCCAACCCCCGCATTTTATTACCTCTATAAAGCTTACACAGACTACCCCCCTCCTGCTCGGCACTCAAGCACAGTATTTAATCTATATCTTGACTTTAAAACTGAGATTAAGTCGGTTGCGAGCGAAATTCTATGAATTTCAAAAAAACTTTAATCACTCCAATATTATCCGAAAAATCGTGGGAGTCTAATTCGTACTCTCATAGTTGTGTGTAGATATCACGTCTGTATCTACTGGAAATGAAGGAAGGAATGAAATTTCAGTAGCCGAATTTGTAATATAACAATATTTTATGTGTTAAATTAATTTTTTTTTGAAAATTGATGCAATCAGCTTATGATAACTAAAGATACATGTGAATATATAGGATGTACTTGACATAAGTTACTTTAATTAATTACAGATATATGTATACGTTAAGCGATTATCCGAGGCAGTGTGATGTCAGGTACTCGTTAAAGATTCCCTACGCTTGGTGAATAAACCTGTGTAGGCAAAAAGTATGACTCCCTGTAGAGTCGAGCTCGTTGAAGCCCGGTCCCATTAAATCTGTTAATATCACCTGTTATTTTATCTTCTGTTAAATATAAATATGTCTCTATTATTCATTTATTATTCAGTTAGTTTTTATGACTCATGCCCGGACTTTAACTACGAGGTCATATCGCCTACTACCGAGAGGCGCTCTTTTGTCACTCTGGTGGAAATGAGCGTTACTCTACTGTGGGAGTCCTAAATTTTGCTTACCCTAAATGTTTATTCACCTAGGGCCGGGGTCTTTAACGAGTATCTGACGTCGTACAAGCTCGGGACCATCGCTTAACGTCCCATCCGAAGGACGGCGTGCTTAAGTTTATTTT
Source organism: Aradus depressus (assembly GCA_963662175.1). Taxonomy (NCBI): domain Eukaryota; kingdom Metazoa; phylum Arthropoda; class Insecta; order Hemiptera; family Aradidae; genus Aradus; species Aradus depressus. Next base: position 31,852,994 of record OY759220.1, read on the forward strand.
ACCTCCCAGGTAAAATAAACTAAGGGCCTCGACCGGGTTTCGAACCCACGAGCTCAAAAGGCAAGCACGCATACTACTGAGCTACCGGCGCCCTCTTTATCATTAATTTGTTACAATCAATTTTTTGGGAATACTTACGATAGTTGGGTAATTACAATTTATTCACAATCAGAAAATCCGGAATAGTGGTATCATAACAACGACGACGTAAAAACGCCGTCAAAGCTAGAGCCAGTTATGATCACTGAGGAAAAACTCACCTATCCCCTCCTCAATCGAGTATATTTTTGTCAGAATTTCATGAAATTTCTGTCGCTAAGTTACAAGCTGCTTACATAGCAGAAAAAAAATCTTATCAATTTTCTACCTCAAAAAAAAAATATATATATATATTTAATTTCTTGCAGAGAGAGCTTGGAGCTTGCCCACAGACAGCTGAACATTGCCGAGGAAGCTGACTCTCCTAACTTACGAGCAGAGGCCTACCTCAATCTGGCCAGAACTCACGAGAGGATGGGAGGCCTCGAGCGAGCTCTCGCCTGTGCCAGGTTCCTACTAGTAACATCTATATAACTAATTATAATAATATATTTTTCGACAGCTATATTTTTCTCACATTTATTTTGGTTTAATATAGAAATATAGACTTTTCGAGAAAACCTCATCATCAATAGTCTAATATGTGATCAGAAATTCGTTATTGAGTTCCTTTTTTCTGCTCTAAATCAAGAAATGAGTAATAAGTACATGTATGTGAACTAAGTGACCCTTTAAATATATGCTGACCCTTAACCTCTGATCATTAGCCAAATGAGTCAAAAAAAGAGCAGAGCTGATAATTAAACAATTAGAAATAATTATCAATCATTGGAGGTAATTCATCGAAGACTATTAAAGGTATCTCCTTATGCGAAATAGAACCTCCTCTAAAAGTCGTAGATGAATCACCGGTTATGTGTTTCCCTAGCGCGAATTAATCGATTACGTTTTCGCTTTCCCTAAAGACAATCGACCATTTGGGCTAAAACTCAATATTTGACTTGCAAGTGGTTTCTGAATCCTCATACAACGGATATCAGAGTATAAGCAATTAGCTCTTCAAAATGTGAATGAAAATTGGCGAAATCACTATTAGAGATAGATAATAGAGGTTAGGTTTTATGACTCATGCCCGGGCTTTAACTACTACCAGAGTGCTCTTTTGTCACTCTCGTGGACATGAGCCCGACTCTACTGTGGGAGTCCTAAATTGTGCCTACCCTAAATTTTTATTCATCTAGGGTAGAGGGGTCTTTAACATGTACCTGACATCGTACAGGCTCGGGACCGCTTAACGTCACATCCGAAGGACGGCGTGCTTAAGTTTATTTTACCTCCCAGATAAAATAAACTAAGGGCCTTGGTCGGGTTACGAACCCACGTTCTGTAGCTCAGAAATCAAGCACGCATACCACTGAGCTACCGGCGCTCTCTAGATAATAGATAATTAATAGAACGTGAACTCAGCGAGGTTTGTAGAAGTTAATACACCATAATTCGAATGTAATTAGTATGGATAGAGTTCGTGATTTGGTTAAATTTTCAAATTGGTCATCAGCCAGTTCATGGCAAACATGATGATTGTGAAATGTATTGTTCCGACACCTGCGTATTAGCTCAAACCTAGGCATGCGTGAGCTGACTTACTACAAAGACATGTTCTGCAGTCCGTAATGTTTCTTAAACGTCAACCTATAATATAATTTCATTATTTTCAATTTCCCATAAACAGTTTTAAGTGAGATATTATGGAATTACACTGGAAGACTAACGTGGAACCCTCATAAACACTTCACCCGTTATAAACTAAACAAACGACCTAAAATGCTTTATTTCCTTCTGTACAAACATTAAAATTACCGTTAACACAAAAGCGTAACTGCTACAAATTTCTAATAAAACGACTCTGGATATATAGCTCACAAAATGGTTCAGCTAAAACATCTAATCTAATACGTATTTGCCTTCTAGTCGAATATATCAAGCCCCCATACACGATCAAACAATTTGCGCAACATCATGTGTTGTAATGGCTTGTGCAAACCTCAGTTCATTTTGTGAAATTCTCGAGAGAAGATGTCCAACACGGAAGCTGCTTGCGCCGCGATATTTATTACTTGTTGGACGGAAAATAGTATCTATGTACTTATAGTATCTATCTAATAATAATTGGGATGAATCTCCTCCAGTTTCTCACAGGCCGCATCCTACATATATTTATTTTTATAAATCTCACTCTTCACATTCTACAGTTCAGGCAACTCGCGATAAACTGAGATTAACACGCGCCAGAATTATTTATTAATGTTTTTTGTTAACGCAAAGATAAACTGGACACAGGATAGGTCTTTCCTCGGCCAACTATTGTCAAACACTGCCACGTTCAAACCGCTGATCAAGTGCTGAGTGTTGCACAACTTATTTCGGTCTCGACCGATTTGTTTCACTGTTGTGCAGCTAGTCAATGCGTGCCATACACCATCAAAATGTTCGTGCAAAACCCTTTGTTGCGCAAATTGTTTGATCGTGTATGGGGGCCTTAAGACACAAATACTCCACTATGACTTCATGATAAACACAGTATACGACAAAATTCAGGATCTTTACAGACGTTTCCCTAGCAAATTGCATTCAAACACAAAACTATACATCCCCTCACTTTCTTCAAAACGCTTGGCACACAATCCTCCCCGGAGGCTGAAGAGGAGGTGGAACGGTGACATACTCCCACTTCTTAAAACTTAAAAATCAAAATACCCCTTCATTGTTTTAAAATCTCGCAATGAGAAGCTACCGCTGGGTGCCTTTCTTCTCACACGTCACTCAGGACATTTATCCACCACGTCCTCTTGGGATCTGGTTGTTGCGTGAAAATAACAGTTGTGATCCCCAAATTTTGCGCTACTATTAAACAGTTGACTTTTACATAGGGGCTCCTAGATCCTCATACTAAATTTTGTGTCGATAAATTCATCTTATCGGCAGTTATTTGAGTTTTTGTGTTAAGCCTCCCCTCTAACCTTCCCCTTCCTTTTGGTCGATTTGGCTGAAAAACAATAGGTGTTGTTAGAGGGTTCTGGATTCACAAATACAATTTCGTGTCGATACATTCATTCTATCGGGAGTTATCGCAATCACAGGCGCACAGACAGACTTTTTCATAATTGGAAAACATGACAACTCCGCATCCAATTTTTAACCTATTACATAACTTCCCCTATACTTCATAAAGCTGGAGAAGTAAAAAAATAAATAATAAAGTTGTGTTTACAGTGATACTTATAGATTGTTGTGTGTTGCAGACACTCGCTGTACAACGAATGTGACCAGTGTCGTACTGCAGGTCTGGTACAGATCACGGTGGGCAGTCTACACCTGGAACTGGCCACTTTCTGTAAGGCACTCCAAGCCTTCCAACAGGCACATACCATAGCCCAGAGAATACAGGACCCTGCTCTGGAGATACAGGTAATAATCTTATCCTTCTTACCACCAAGATTACATGGGTAGTTTAGTGTCCTAAAACCTGGCAATGTACTTCCCCAACATGAATTAATTAAGTCTTCACTCTAAAATCAATAGACCCTTATGGCTAAACATCAATAGATATATATAATATATATAATATTATATGAGTAGAAAGATATTATTACTAATAAATAGATACGTGTATAATAAGCAGATACATTTTTTTAATTTAATAAAATTAAGATAAATATTTTTTATAACTCTTACGGAATTGTCCTTATCACGACGATATCTCGGGACGTTCTTACGTCCCTTCATCAGGTCCCAATATGCTAAATGTAGGTAAGAGAAAGAAAACAATGTAACAATAACAAATAAAATAATACAAGTAATAAAAGATTGAGAGTTAATTCGAGAACATATTTTAATTGCTGGTAAAGTCCGCAAATAATTTCGTCGTGCTTCGGTCGGAACGTTATGCGATGGTCCCGAGCCTGCACGACGATACTCATTAAATACCCTTCCGAGCCTGTACGATGGTACTCGTTAAAGATCCTTAGATGAATAAAAATTTAGGATAGGCAAAAGTTAGGACTCCCATAATAGAGTTGGGCTTATGTCCACCAGAGTGACGAAAGAGCGCTATGGTAGTAAGCAATATGACCTCGTAATTTAAGCCCGGGCATGAGTAAAATAATTGCTAACTTTATTTTTTTTTTTAATTACTTATTGGAAGGAATAAAAACTTGTAAGTATTCTCGTTTTCGAGTCCTTCTGCGGCCTGTTTTGAGCCGTATCTGAGGCGCTATCTCGAAGACCTATTCTTGTCCCTTATAATGCTGACTGTATGGAACTATGCCCTGTGATAACTGGAACAAGTGGACCAAGGTTACTAGTCAGATTACAGTTACTCACTATAGTCACAATTAGACAGATGTAAAACGAAATTTTATCGGATGATGTATTTTTGCGACCCCACATTTCACCATATCAATTAAACCATTCCCTTTTGTAATTTTTGGTTCGGACTGGTGTTAGACTTGACTTCGATTTAAGCCCCTCACATCCATCTCCTGATTCCCGCTAGTTCCGTCTGCTAAAGCCCTCTTCTGATCTCCGGATAAAGGATGTACCTACTAATGGTAGGATGATGGGAACCCCTCTCTCCCTATTGTATCTCGTGAACAATGCTTCCTACCTCTCTGCTATGTCAGTACAATGGTACTGCCTCATAGGTCATTAGTAGAAGCAGGGAGATGTAACCCATTTCAAATGATAGAAATATACATGTGAAACAGATGGGTAAGTATACAAGAAAAACGTCATTATTTGATTATATATCGGTGGTTGTCGTGAAGAAGTTGATAAGTCCATTTACCTTGAAAACGAGTTAACAGTGCCTTCAATACTTAATTATTAATATCTACGTTGTGAAAAATTGGTTAAGTTGTGCTCCTACCTAAAAGGCGTGATACTCAGATTGTGAATTTTCAGTTAACTACTATTTTTGGTTTAATTATAGCAACTCGTTATATCTTATTATTCCTTATACGAGAATATCCTGAAATTATTGTATGTAAAGTTTATAGGTTGTTCACGCGAATTATTTTCTTTAACAAATAGGTAAGTTGATTTATCTTGTTATGTCCGAATTTATTCGCACTAGAAGAGGAGTGGACTGGAAGTTCTTTATTATTTTAATAAGGTAAGTGCACTTAACAGTTTCTTCCGGAATTCGTATTTGCATCGTAAAGTGTTATTTAAGAGACAAGTCAAGATAAGTCATAACAAGCTAAGTTAAGTCATAATTATTTAACTAAAAACGACATAAACCAAACAAAACATGACACTGCACATTTAAAATTTTAACAACCTCTTTATGACACCGAAATGTATATATTTTGGCCCAAATGGTATCTTTAGGTTAATTACAGGATTTTGGAGAATGATCAAATCTTTACAGTGCTCTACTGAAAAGTGGACAGTTTTGACTCATCGACTTCTTCACGACAGCCAGGGATATATTCATAAAAAACATTCTTAAAAACTTAGTAATTATTCCTAAGAATCCTTCAAAGATATCAAAATACTACTCCTAAACTCTATCTGTATAATTTTTTATTGTATCACGGTACCTTCTAGTCTTTGTTCGTTGTTTGTTGCGATTGCTGTTGGGTTCTGGATCTCTTCATTCATCAATCTCTGTTGTCTGTCTCTCAAAGTAGATATGAGCTTCAACACATCTCTCTCTTTGGTTCTGTGGCCGAGTCCTGGATCTGGAATATTGGCTGGAAGCAAGGGCTGGTCCCTGAAGTGGACCTCTCTCCTCGGTGGCGTCTCTAGAAGTAGCTCCTACCTCTCCGGAGGTATCTGACGAAGTAGAACGAAGCTGGATGTGGTCGTTTTTTCTGCCCGGGACTCTTTTGAGTGCCTATTGGTTGTCCGATCCTCCACCCTTTCATACCTGGACTGTTGGGGGGTTTTCCAAAGACTTCCTGCCTTCCAATTCAACTATTTTTATTTCACTGATTATAATTATTTTAAAAACAATTAATATCCCTAATTTTGGATATTACAATATATATATATATATATATATATATATATATAAGGTTCGCTGGTTTGAAACCCCTTCGGCCGAAAAAACCTTGAGCATGCCGTCCTTCGAGTGTCCCCTGCATGTACAACCGTACATGCACCTACTAGTAAATATAAAAAATTAGGGTAGACAAAATTTAGGACTCCCATGGTAGAATCGGTCTCATGTCCACCAGAGCAACGAAAGAGGGCAATATGACCTCGTTAAAGCCCTGGCATGACTCACAATAACTATATTAAAATGGCATAATTCCATCTCTATTCTGGCATGAGATATAATAGTTGATTCCCCGATTATACATATACATATTATTATCTATAAATATAATTAAATGATCCTCACTGACTATTCCAACAGCAGTTGAGTATCAAAGCTAATATTACTTATCCATGAAAAGAGGAATATAATAGAATTTTCTAAATTATAAAATCTGAACACAAAGAGTAAATTAAATCAATTATCTGTCGCATGACAAAGGTAGAGTTCTGAAAATAATTTTAATATAATTCTTCTGATTCAGTATTCATTTTGAACCGCAAAATAATTGAGGAAAATAGAGTGGCGAGAAAGTGACAGAAAGCAAGCGGGGTTCCTGGGGACTGGGGTTGTGGCCTGAGATGGCACTGTCGGGACACTGGTTTGCAAACCTGGGTCTGAATGGCCATCTCCATATGCAAACCTTCCTTCAGGAGTCTCCTCACTTCTCATTACCACATTGCCCTACCAACCTAGAAGTGGTCCGGCGGTGCCTCCTGTTCTACCCCGGCCTAACTGGGGGCCTGAGGATGTTACTATCGGGACACTGCTCTGCAAACCTAAGAGCTCCGAGGATCTGAATGGCCATCACCATATGCAGACCTTCCTTCAGGAGTCTCCCCACTACTCACTAGCATATGTCCTATCAAGCTAGAAATGATCCGGCTGTACCCTCTTTCGGTTCCCCTCCCACTTATCTTTCCTTTAGTCGGAATTGTCAATATGCTGGTGCATGATGTCAATTGAGGTACATGTGGGTTTGACAAGGGCGCCAATGGCTATGCTGCTGAAACACCTCCTCCCCCTCCCAAAAAAATAGTACTAAACAAAATTACTTAGTTCTATTTTTTATCAAATGTTCATGAAATTGCTCATATAGCATCCTTATAAGCCCGTATAAGGGATTAACTTAATCCGTATTTTATCCAATTTGTATATTCCGACTTCAGCCTTATTAAAAGGAACGGATAAAGTGAGGGACCTATTATGACGATCTGTTAATCCTCTTTTTTTTTTTTTAAGTATAACTCATAAAGAAATAATTTTTTTTAATGCCCTTCTCCACTTCTTAATGACAATGAAAACAATAAAAAAAATTAAAATTCAACTAAAAATGTTTAAACCGAAGTTTTTTTTCTGATTATTCAAAAAGAATAAAATAAAAATAACCTTGATATAAAAATCGTGTTTCATATACTGAAATTTTATTATTTGATAGACTGCTTTCATTCTATTTTCTTGGCAGAGCTCCTCCACAGATATCCTCCTTTAAGGCCTGTCGAACCTATTTCGTATTTAATATTTTCAATACTAATGTCATTAGTTTTTATTACGTTTATACTAATTTATTTTTATTGCTATTTTTTATGAAGCTAAACCGAAAAATGGACTGTATTATATAAATATATATACATACGCCGATGAAATTGGGAAGATTTTCTTGGAAAATAACGATTCCAAAATTCTATTTTATTTGTGAAACATTACAAATAACGTTAATATGAAAGCCAAAAATAAAACATTCATCTGCTGTCGTCCTTCACAAAACAGTTTATCCAAGGGATGATTGAATATTTCTATATATGTTCGACACTCAACACCCTACATTTAGTTTACTCTACTTTGGTGTCGAGCTAGAGCTTTTTTTTATAGCTCCTAACGAGGAGCTCAATAAATATTTGATTGCTTGGTAATAGGTATTCTTTAGTACTTATTTACCTATCTGTCCTCTTACCCCATCAATGAAGCGCAGGATCCATTGGAAGCTCTGTTGAGGAACGCCTCATTGAAGATCCTTCGGAGGTGGAACAACCTCCACATTCCCCCAGAATGTGTAATGAGGTTTTCTCTATAATTTCACATCTTCTAACGAATGGGTTCGGAACAAAAGCCAGTTGTTCACCAAGATGCCATAATGCCCATTCCTCCAGGACTGTTTTGCAATGCGCCTTCCTGATCCCTATTGAGGGGTCGTGTCCAATAAGGTCCTCTTCCCTTGCTGCACGAGTCATTTTGCCCGCTTGTTGTTCATTTCCTTTCACTCCCCTATGTCCTGAGACCCAGAGAAGTCGGATTCCTTTTCACGCACCCTTTCATAGAGTGAGTCTGCACTCTCCTTCAGTGCACCAGCCTTCAGTTTATTTCGAATGATGTTAATGTATATAAGGCTGCTTGGCTATCTGTGCATAAACACATGCCAATACTGTTGGGATCAGTAACCTGAACTTCTTGTATATATCGCACCTTTACCGGAACAGTGACCTAACTCAAAAAATTTCGATTTTCAGGTTAAAACGTTTTTCGTTTCAAAATTGTCCATATTTTTACTAGGTTAGGTTAGGTTTTATTAGGTTATATTTTTACTAGAAAAAGTACCTAATGCAAAATACTGGATATTTCATCAAAAAAATATGTGTCTATGTTAATTTTTGAAAAGCATTAAATGTCTTGCGGAAACAGAGACCTAACCTCAATTGGCCACTATTGGGAGATAGGTCACTGTTCCGGTAAAGGTGCGATATATACGTTTTTTTTTTTGTTTTCTATATTTTACGAAAGAGACCTGAGGAAGGGACGTAAGAACGTCCCGAAATATCCTCGTGAAAAAGACATCTGGAAGAATTATAAAAAAAAATTATAATTTAAATTAAATTAAAAACTATTTACTGTATTTATTAGTATTATTATTTTTGTACTCATTTCTTTTCTACTATTTATTCATTTCATTTTACTAATCAGATCTAAGTTAGCACATTAGTTTTCGCAAACATAATCGCGAAAATGGTCAAAACGTGGAAAATAATGGGTCCAGGGGACCTTGAAACGTGAAAAGTTGGTGAAAACTCGATCTCGAATTTCTGCCCAATTATTTTAATGCAAGCATAAAAATGTTTAAAAAAATGAAAAGTTGAGAGCCGTTAGTGTAGAAAACCCTTTCCAAGTTTTCTCCTTGAGTCTATAAAACCAGTCAACATTAGGGTAAACAAAACACAAGTGGCTTGTTGAACCTGTGTTTGGGCAGCCAAGTGGGGCAGCTGAAGGAGTCGGCCTCTCATCTTTACTCCTTGTCTTTAGTTGGGATATGACCTCTTCAACTTTGACTCAACCAATATTTATCAAAATATTTTTTATTTATATTTCTTTCTTCTTCTTCTTCTTGTCTCAAAACTCAACTGTAACTATGGTTTCTTAAGTAACTACCGCTACTTCTAGCCTGGATTTGTTTTCTTCTGCTTTGTAGTAGACCAATACTTGACAAGATCTTCATGTTCTGTGAAATTGGATTTGTTACTTGAGAATTTGTATCTTTTTACCAAACGCTAAATTGTGAAATGGGAATTTTGAGACTCATATTTTAGATATGTTACAATTTATTATCGAACCTCAACAATTTCTGATACAACTGACTTTTACCTCCTTCTTACCTTAATTGCATTGCCGGAATATTGTTATATTATATAATTTTTATACATAAACAATTCTGAGATAGAGAAGAAAATTTGGGTAAACTCATATTAAATAAATAGAAGATTTCGTAATTAATTTTAAAATTGGAGTATGTTTGAATGACTGGTTCAAAGACATTTTTTTTTTTAAATATTTTATATATATATATATATATATATATATATATATATATATATATAAATCTAGTTTTAAAAAAAATTATTTTCAATTATTTATTATATTATTATTTTCAATATAAACTGTAACTATTCTTCATATTTTACTTGATGTTGAATGAAATAATCTAGGATTAGAGCATAAAACTGTAAACCACAGTAGGAATTTCAGAAATCCTGTTGATGTATCTGAAGAAATAAAATTTTGACCCTCCCATCGGTCCTTTTAGTAAACGAACAAAAATATCTAATTCATAAAAAAAAATATCTAGTTTATGAAAAAAATTTATTTTTCAATATAAACTATATAATATGTCAATTAGACATTTCTTTTATGCTCCCCTAAGGGGTTTATATGAGGAGAACCTGGACTGTTTCACTAAAAGGACCACGGGAGGGTCAACATTTTATTTCTTCAATTGGATTTTTGAAATTCTGTGGTTTACAGTTTTATGCTCTAATCCTAGATTATTTCATTAAATTTTAAGTAAAATATGAAGAATAGTTGACATATCTTTTATATTGAGAAATAAATTTTTTTAAAGAATTAGATATATATTTATTTTCTTCCCCCGTCTTAATATTAATGTTTTCATGTTGCTGTTGGTTATGCGAATTACTGAAAAAAATTCGGTGCGATTTGGGGTTAAGGCTCGATTCGGAATAATTACCAATTCTAAATATGTAGAGAGAGGGCATAAGATTTTAATTTTGAAGTCCAACTTTTATTAGGCCATGTGTGGATAATATTGATGAGTAGGTATCTCCGATATTCAAGGGGTAGATTCTGAGCGCATCTTGAATCCGCAAGGGGAGTCCGAATCCAGGCTTCATTCTTCTTATGTGCGAGGTCCTGTCTGTAAGCTAAATGTTGCTCCCAAAGAGGATCGTGCGTTCAGTGTCTGGGTTGAGTCAAAACTGAAGGATCATCTAGATATGCGCCATGACACTTGTATTATGCACAAAGATTAGGAAAAATACGGAGAAATAGAATACATTTTCCGCCGAAAGAAATAAGTGAGTAAATTTTACTCCCTGTTATGAATAAGGACCTGTTTTTATATGTTATTATTACCGAGTTTAAAGAAAAAAGAAAAAAAATGTATGTTAACGTTGGATTTGTTTTGTTCATTCCACTTTACAGACCATTCCTGCAAATGAAGTCTGTTTTGGCCAGAAGATCCTCTTCCTAATGTGCATTGTGAGGGGCGTCATGTCGTAAAACGCCCTCCAGGATTACTGCGGTTTCTTCATAAATTCCTTCTCTTTATGTCCTTTTCCCCGAGTCCTGACTCTTTCCAGTGGGGATTCTTTATAACTAACCCTCCGTTTGGGTTCCTATTCCTTCTCTTCAATATTATGCAGTAACAAGCCTAGGAACCTTTCGATCAAAACTGCATAAATTTTGAAAGTGTATCGTTACGAACTGAATTATTTATGATTATCACTAGGTTATTTCATGTATTCTTTGTTGATCTATGTTGACCCGGGGCAAGCTAATGCAAGAATAATTATGATTATTTCTGTTAAACCATAACTTGGTAATAAGATACGTCATAAAAATGTATACATCAAGATAGCTTATAAATTAGATACTTAAATAGCTATTTACTGGAAATGTCTCAAGTTGTTGTCTTATGTTCACAAAACATTAAAGAAAAATATTTGGCCACTTATATTTGACATTACAGCTTTTTACTCCCCCAGTTATACAAAGTATAGCGTAGGTTATGTAATCGGCCAAAAATTTGTTGCGGAGCTTTCAACAGAATTTGTTTACAGTTTATATTCACAATAAATAAATTAAATATTAGTATACAAATATTTAAGGAATAGTAAAAAAAATAAAGGCAGAGTAAAAAGGATATATTCAGGGTAAATAAATTAGCATGTTCGTCATTAGATATTTTTTTTATGCTCCCCCATGGGGTTTCTCTATATCAGGAGAACCTGGACAGTTTCACTATAAGGACCGACGGGGGAAGTCAAAATTTTATTTCTTCGGATACATCAACTAGATTTACTTGGTAAACTACAATTTTGTACTAAAAACTTAGTCTTTAATTTTTTTTACTGGGCATTCAAATTGTTTACCGAGTGTTTTGAAAATTTTCTACTGCGCCTCATTAACCGTGCTATTGAATTAACTTATCATAATTTTGTACTGTGTAATTAACCTTTTTTATTTGGTAAGCTGTTTTTTTTTGTTGTGCGTTTAAATCCTATCCAAAACAAATTACCTTCGTAAAAAAAACAAGTTGTCAGTAATGTTTTTTAATATTTTTCTCAACATGAATTTCTGGACCATGAGAGTAGTGCCCCCTCAAGGAGTTCATGCCCGCTAAGAAGCGTATCTACTCGGGTCGCTTGGTATTTAGGCAAATTCAGATTATCTGGACCTTCCCTTCTAATATATTTCTTGAAACGATTTGTCACATATTTATTTTGTTTTTTCAATTGTCCTCTTTGAAAAAAAATGGTATGTTAAGTAACCAAAGTAACCAGTTCACTTTGAATTCCATGAATAAAGGTCGAAAGGTGAAGTCCCATCCTGGAACACATATACACACTCACTGACACTTGTACAAATGTATTTGGATAGATGTGATTTATTTATGAAGAAAATGATACGTAGTTAATCATGACGGCAGATAATGATACGTAGTTAATCATGACGGCAGATAATGATACGTAGTTAATCATGACGGCAGATAATGATACTTGCCATTAATGATTTCTTCTAACGAATGTCGTATCAGATCACTGCAGAGGTGCGTGACATTTTGTATATAATGAATTTATCGACATGAAATTTCATATTGAAAGTTGAAAACCAAACCCTGTCCAATTTCAGCAATATCGGCTTAAGGGAAGGGGTGGAAGGAGGCTCAATTCAAAAACCCTGAAAACTGCCGATGTAATAAATTTATCGACACAAAATTTAGTTGCAGGATTTAGGAGTCCTTATGTAAAAATTAAGTATTGAAAATATTAGCGCAAACGGTCGACTGGTTTTGGAGGGGAAGCGAAACGTTAATTGATTAATTCGTTCTGGGTAAGTACATTGTCGGTGATTCACCGATGACTTTTTTATTTAGTATTTTTAACTTAAGATCTAAAAAATCAAGTTCTTTTCCACCTTAAGCAATTCTGTTCCGGATAAGTGAGTCAAGTCCCCATGTTCATAGTCTCATATTAGCTATTGTGACTCATGAATTAAAGAATAAGTGGGCAATGAATAGATGGAAATGCAAATAGTGTTTTGTATTCAGTTCTTACCTCTGATAGTACAATTGAGGGGGTTAGAAGCAAAGGGATGTAAGTGACAATTCGGCTGAAATTGAGATATGTGTGTCAACATCTTCCTTGACACCTACCCTGACTACTGGCTAAAGATCAGAACGATTGTTAGTACCAGTAATGCTATTACTAGTGGAAAATACCTGGGTAATACCTGAATTTACGATGTAACTATAACTTTGAAGGTAATTATCTCGAAATGACATTTTTGTCACTTACATCCCTTTGCTTCTAACCCCCTCAATTATAACAGAATTTTCAACTTGATGATTTCAGTTTCAGTTAGTATATATATACGTATCTTTGGAGAACTAGTGTATAAACGAGAGAGGAAACTTTACAGTTCTTAATTCAGATAGTACAATTATAACTTAGTTTTGAACGTGATGATTTCAGTTTCAGTTAGTATATATGTAGATATCTTTGGAGAACTAGTGTATAAACGAGAGAGGAAACTTTACAGTTCTTAATTCAGATAGTACAATTATAACTTAGTTTTGAACGTGATGATTTCAGTTTCAGTTAGTATATATGTAGATATCTTTGGAGAACTAGTGTATAAACGAGAGAGAGGAAACTTTGCAGTTCTTAATTCAGATAGTACAATTATAACTTAGTTTTGAACGTGATGATTTCAGTTTCAGTTAGTATATATGTAGATATCTTTGGAGAACTAGTGTATAAACGAGAGAGGAAACTTGACAGTTCTCATGAAAAGATATACAGAGAGTAAAGAGGAAGGTTGAGTAAACAGTAGAACGTGAGTTGGTCAGCCAGTGCGGCTAACGGAGGTTGTGTGGCTAAACTTCATTTCAGGGCAGACTTGACAATGTCAACAAGCCTCCACTCTATAGACAGTTTTATAGAGTAAAGTTTAACTCTGTCCTCATTGTCGACTTGTATTCAAAATTAACATAAATAAATCCATTCTAGAACAGGATTTGATGAGTCTTCATTAAGCAAAATGAAAAAAATGTTATGTGGCCTAAACAGGACTTTCTTATACCAACCACTTATTTACATTTCCTCTCCTTCCATCTCAAATTCATTTCATACTGACATTCCTGGGTACCCATATGAAAGGAATCGGTTTGCTTTGTCATACCTTACAATTTGAACTATTTCCTATCTCCACTAGCGCGCATCATCGCAAATACGGTCAAAACGTGCTCAGGGGACCTTGAAACGTGAAATTTCTCTCTTTCGAATTTTTGCACTATTACAATTTTTTCTTATACTAGTATAAAAAAGTAAAAATGGGTTCGAATCCCAATAAACTATACGAAGGAAGGAAAATGTTGCAATATTATGGCACATTTTTGTAACTTTTAGTTGTAGTTGTTAACCAAAAGTCATTGAGAGAGGTAGAAATAGCTTGTTTTTTTCTCGATGTCACGTGACTTACGACTTTAACTTTTGTCCTAAACTTTTTCTTACAATTTATTTCTATGTTTATCCTCTTTCCGAATTCTTGTTTCAAGAACTCTACTAAAAATGTCAACCGTTTAAAAGTAAGAAAAATACGTGACTTATACCTATAGTAACCGGACGAAATTTGAGATCATTTGATTTCTGTAAGGCAGAAACGATTCTAGCTATGAACTAACTTGAAATGGACAAGTCACATATGCTAACTTGAACCTCATTAGTTGTTGGCTGAAATCGGACGTGACCACAGTTCTTCAGGGCTTAAATACAATTTGCATGATAACTCTTATATTATTTTTCAAGTACAAGATGTAAAGAAAACAATGTCATATTTTATATTATATACTTTTATACTATTTAGTAGTATGATATACTTTTATACTATTTAGTAGTATGATATACTTTTATACTATTTAGTAGTATGATATACTTTTATACTATTTAGTAGTATGATATACTTTTATACTATTTAGTAGTATGATATACTTTTATACTATTTAGTAGTATGATATACTTTTATACTATTTAGTAGTATGATATACTTTTATACTATTTAGTAGTATGATATACTTTTTTTTCGAAGGTCGTTCTGTTTGCGACATACATGCCGACATCTTTTTTGAAATGTCGTTTTAAAGCCAATTAGTTTACACGTTGCTTGATTTACGTTCCAAAAATGTTTCTTATTAAATTTCCCATCGCTAATGTGTCTAATCTGAGATATGACCAAATTATAGCTCCCCAAACTTAGTAAAATAAGTTTGTGTTGGAAATATGTCCGAGTAATTTAAATTGTAAAGCATTGCAACGAATTTTAATATACAGTAGATATAGAGGGCGCCGGTAGCTCAGTGGCCATGAACTGGCTGGTGACCAATTTGAAAATTTAACCAAATCACGAACTCTATCCATACTAATTACAATCGAATTATGGTGTATTAACTTCTACAAACCTCGCTGAGTTCACGTTCTATTAATTATCTATTATCTAGAGGGCGCCGGTAGCTCAGTGGTATGCGTGCTGCCTTCTGAGCTCAAGAACGTGGGTTCGAAACCCGACCGAGGCCCTTAGTTTATTTTATCTGGGAAGGTAAAATAAGCTTAAGCACGCCGTCCTTCGGATGGGACGTTAAGCGATGGCCCCGAGCCTGTACGATGTCAGCTATTCGTTAAAGACCCCTGCCCTAGGTGAATAAAAATTTAGGGTAGGGAAAATTTAGGTCTCCCGCAGTAGAGTCGGGCTCATGTCCACCAGAGTGACCGAGAGAGTGCTCTGGTAGTAGGCAATATGACCTTGTAGTTAAAGCCCGGGCATGAGTCATAAATCCTAACCTATACAGTATTTTCACAAAAAATTTCACATTTCCTTTACCAACATTTTACTTATACATTCATGAAAAAACAGAAATATTAGAAATGTACCTATTTAAAACCTTCAATTTTTTTTTATAGGTCTTCCATCAATATTCTATAATGATAATTACTTTTATTTTATATTTTGTTATTATCAATATTTTTAGTTTTATATAATATTCACTTTACTATTTGTTAATTTACTTATAATATATTCTATATTTTGCTCTCTTTATTTTCAATTTTTTTAAAAGTGTTTTTCTCTATATTTCACTGAGGAAGGGGGCCTGTAATCGCCTCGAATATCATCCTGAAAGAATATAGTAATATAATGAAAATATATATAGTACCTTTGTACTATTGACACATTCATGTATCTTCCATTATTTATTATTTACTTAAATATTATTATTATCTCGTACCTACATATGTGCTTGTATTCTATGATTTAATGGTTGTTGTATATATTTTATAAGCTATTTCGATGTACAAAATACATATTTATAGTTTAATGGAAATATATTATTATTATATATATATATACAATATATATAATAATATTTTTATATTTGTATATAGGCAAATACCTGGGAAAAAAATCTTCGTTTTGTGTTTCTTCATGTCATAATAGTCTAGGGCATACGTATTTATTTGTCTGTTAGAAATGGGGTGAGATGCAACGCTCTTTATGTAAATTTGCAATGCATAATTTGTTACCAATGTGTGTGGAACATGTTTAAAACTGAAACAAGATTGTCTATTTTGTGAAGGTATGAATTTGTATTGCACGATTTGCCTAAACAACTGTTACGAAGGAGTACGTGTGAATATGCTTCTCTGCCTCCATACCAAGCAAAAAATCACCTTTAATAAACTAAAATAGTCGCCGGGGAATCACCTACAATGTACTTCGCCAAAACGTATTTATCAATTACGTTTTCGCTTTTTCTCCAAAACGAATTGAACATTTTGGCTAAAAATCAATAATTGGTTACATAAGAGCTTCTATATCCTCCACTAATCCGTCCTTCTTCCCTTCTAGCGATTTCGCTGGGAATTAATTAAGGTCAGTCATTAAAGTTTTTGGGTTAAGCCCCTGTCCCTAATTCCCCTTTTCCCTTTGTCCGATTAGGTTGAAAATCAATATGTCGTTCTTATGTGGTTCTGGATATTCATATAAAATTTTATGTTGATATATTCATGGTATTGGGAATTATCATGTTCACAAACACACATGCAGAGAACTTCCGGCCGATTACATAACTCGCCCTATACCTAAGGACGTAAAATACCCCAAATGTTGCCCCTGTCTATTTAATTAAAAATGTAATATTCAATCTGTATTATAGTGCATTTATTAGTGTATTTTATTGGTTTTTGTTTCATTTAACAGGTGCATTTTATTAATCGTTTTTCTCTCTTCAATTGTCGATTTATATTATATAAAATTGTGCGAAAATCCGAGATCGAGTTTTCAACAGAATTTCATGTTTCAAGGTCCCTTAAACTTTTGACGATGGTGTCTGTATATATGATTTGAACTTTTTGAATGCTCTTAAACTAAAAACGATTGTAGCAATGAACTTGAAATTTGGAATGAAGATGTCATGTGTCAACTTAGATCTGGGCCTAAGTACCTTTTTATATGTTATATTCTCTATTAATAAAAGTTGTAAAGAAAACAAGAAAGGCAAATTTTATTTAAAAACACAATTTTTCATAGGCTGCCAGGTTTTGCCAGATATGTGACAAAAAACATTTTAAAAATATGGAATTAACGTATTTAATGCTCTTCTAATTATATTTTTATTCTCATTTATTTTTTATTATTTATTTATTCTATTTGTATATCTAATTCATCATCCTATTGCCATGTTATAGTTTAATGGAACTAAATATTATTACTATTATTATTAATAATAATGGACCCAAGTACAAATTTCTTGTTATCGTGTGCATTGAGTCATGAATTTATTTTTTTTACTTCCCGAGCTATACGAAGTATAGGGGAAATTATGTAATCTATCAGAAATTTTAAATTGCGTTTTTTTCAGAATTTCATGTTTTCCGACCCCAGATTCAAAAAAACTAGGAAAATAAGAGTGTGTTTGTGTAAACATGATAACTCCGGTAAATTGAAAAGACCATAAGGGAAGGGGGGAACAGAGATCAATTTGAGACAGCTCAAACCAATAACTGCCGATATAATGAATGAAATTTTGTATTTAAATTCAAAATTGACCGAAGGGAAGAGGGGGGCTCTATACAAAAACCCTAATAACTGACGATGTAGTAGTAGTAAAGTCTTTATTAACATAATAGAAAATTACATACAGCACATATAAACAATAGTGTGACCTTTTATGAAGACAAACTCAATGGCCTAAGCCGTCTTGATTTACATAAATAATATTATCTTATAAACTTAATCACAACAAATTTTTCTTTCTAAAATACAAATAAAATAATAAATATATCTTTGTTCCTATTTCTTTATTTATTTAATTCACAGTTTCTGAAATCGTAAGCCTTTTTGCAATAATTTACCAGTAGTTGCCAATCTTTACTATTTAATAATTCCAACATAAATGAAGTATCCATGTTGTTTTTAAATATTTTATTTTTTAAATCATATTTGGGGCAGGTAATGAGGAAGTGATATAGATCTTCTTTACAGGGGCTATAACACATTGAGCATACAAAGTCCATATCTTCGCAGGTATATTGATTGATAGGTGTATAGCATAGATGCAACAGTTCACCTCTAAGTTTAATTATTAATCTAATACTTGACAATGGTAGCTGACGATGTAATGAATGTGTAAGTACAAAAGTTAGTATGAGGATTCAGAAGCCGCATTGTATTTTGACTATAGATTTTTAACCCGAAAGCGAAAACCTAATTGACTAATTTGTTCTGGGGAAGTACATTCCTAATGAATCACCGACTTTTTTTTTCATACTTTGATACAGTTTGGAAAGTCCATTTGAATAGAAAATATGACAGGAAACAGATAACCAAAAAATTGTATAAAAACAGATCACTTCATACGATTTGAATTCAGGTTGTTTCCCGAGTTCGAAAAATATAGCTAGGAAAAAGAGAAGGGGGAAGCACTGGAAGTCGGATTCACCAGTTTTCCAACGGAAACTGTAACATTTCTCGTTTTAAAATATTGTACAACTTCTCAATGGGAATGGGACACAGTTTGATATTGTGACTTGATATTCTCTGTTTGAGTGTTAGTGTAAGTAGGTCAGTATAAGCAGATAGGATATAAACAGTGGACCAGAGACACTTTATGAATCCACAGAATCTAGGTGTAGACACCGTGATCAGAATATATTACGTTTTATATAGTTCTAGGTGGCTATCTTTAAAGGGAGATATACGAGATATATACTCGGTTTATGTGACTAACATAGAAATTTCTGTTACTATAATACATTTTCTAATACATACATGTATGTAAGGACTTTCTCAATTTATATATAATATTTTATTACAGCATCAATTCTCCTATTTGTTTTTTTCCTTCTCAAAAAATTGCAATTACAAATGTTTCGGGACGCACTGCCTACATCAGTATTTATAATACGAGGTGTGTTCAAAAAGTAACGGGAATTTTGTAATTTCGTGGGTTGTATTGGTCCGATTCGCGCGATTTTCCAAACCGGATGTTTAGTCTGCTGTCAGCTGTCAAAGAGGTTACATGTGTTTTGGTACGATCGGCTTATTAAAGATTATTTGTTTACAAAATGGATCAGAGCATTTGCATTAAATTTTGCTATACGAATGAAATAAAGTTTTAGAAATGTTAAATATTGATTTTCGTGAGTCTGCTATGAGTAAAACTAGGGTTCGCCAAGACCGAAAAAAGCTCGACAAGTGCGGTCGAATGTAAAGGTCATGCTTACTGTGTTTTTCGATTTAAACGGCATAGTGCACCATGAGTTCTTGCCACAAGGTCAAACGATCAATAAGGAGTACTACCTACAAGTGCAACGCCGTTTGCCCGGATTTGTGGCGAAACAATTCATGGCTTTTGCACCACGATTATTCACCTGCTCACACTTCTTTGCTTGTTCGTGAATTTTTGGCTAAAAACAACACTGTAATGATGCCTCAGCCTTCATATTCGCCAGACATGGCTCCGTGTGACTTTTTCCTGTTCCCAGTAATAAAGAGAACCTTAAAGGGCCGTCGTTTCACAAGTATAGATGAGATTAAAAGCGCATCGCTGAGAGAGCTAAATACTATCCCAGAGATCGAGTTCCAGACGTGTTTGGGGGATTGGAAGAAGCTGGCATAAGTGTATAATTTTGAAGGGGATAACATTGATATAGACGAATAAATAAAATTCTTTTCAAAAACCGAAAATACCCTTTTTTTTAGAACACACCTCGTGCATGTGTTTTTTATCTTAACTATTCCTTCTGACAGACAGAATCTTAATTTTATAAAACATATTTATTATTGAGTCGACTTCTATATTTAAACCCCTATTCAAAAACTGAGTTTTATTATAGAAATCGACTCAATAAATATGTTCTATAAAAGGAAGATTCTGATGGACAGAAGGAATAGTAGCCTAAAGAACATGTGTAGTTAGTTGATAGTTATTTTGATTCATGCCCGGGCTTTTTGGGACCTTAGGGGGTGGACATGAGCCCGACTTTCCTACGAGATTCCTAAATTTTTATTCGCCTAGAGTACAGGTCTTTAACGAGTATCTGACATCGTACAGGCTCGGGACCATCGCTAAACGTCTCATTTAAAGGATAAGTTTTTTTTTACCTCCCAGATAAAATAAACTCGGCCGGCTCACAAAGCAAGCACGCATAACACTGAGCTACCGGCGCACAGTGTGAAATTTATGAGTTTTGATTTCCAAAATTCGAGCCCCCGCTTAATTTTTGATCATCCAAATTGCAAGTGGCAAAAATAGCCAATATATTGAATTTGGACCACTTTAGGCCAAAATGACAACATTAGGACCACTTTAGGCCAAAATGACAACATTAGGACCACTTTTGACTAAAATAAATATTGAATTCGTTATCAGCAACCCAAAAAACATTCATTTAAGTTGTAAAAATTCGTTAACAAAAACTTGGACAAAAAAAATTAAAATTTTTTAAAATTTTCGCGGGGTTTTGGCAGCAGTCAATTGGCATATAATGTCTTGATTGTGAAACCCGCAGTTATCTGATAAAAAGCCAGCTTTCACAAATTTTCATCCAAATTGATCAAAAATTGAGCGGGGGCTCGAATTTTGAAAATCAAAACTCATAAATTTCACATTGTGCGGCGCCCTCTAGCACATATGTATTATAGTATAGATACTCATGAATGGAGTGCTTCCCAAAGTGTCTGTAAGAAGGCAAAAAATAAAAGGAAGAGATGCTGTAATAATATATTATAGATCCAATAATGTACAAAAGAAAATTGAACATGTGAGGCCTCTCTTATACCAACCGCTGTTTTACTGAGAAATTTTATATGTATATCCATAACCCTCA
This sequence comes from Aradus depressus, assembly GCA_963662175.1. Lineage (NCBI taxonomy): Eukaryota > Metazoa > Arthropoda > Insecta > Hemiptera > Aradidae > Aradus > Aradus depressus. The sequence continues at coordinate 31,874,582 of OY759220.1, forward strand.
CGGGAAATTAATTTTGGGCCAAATCGACGAAAGGGAAGGGGGAAATTAGGAGGGAGGCTTAACACAAAAACTCTAATAACTGCCGTTATTTGACACAAAATTTCATATGTAAATTCAAAGCCTTGTAATGACGACACCTCTAGGGGGATCGACGTAATTACCCTAATAACTGCCGATGTAATGAATATATTGACACAAAATTTAGTATGATTCATTGGCCACAATGTAAGTCAAATATAGAGTTTTATAGCCCAAACGATTGTAACTTCTAAGTTGAGAAACGCGGACATATTGTGGAAACTTGTAATAAATAAATAAAATAAACTTATTTTTGAAATATTGTCTATTCCACTAAAGATATATACATATATAACTACCGGTTTCGGCTTTATACCATCGTCAGGTCTAGTTATGAACTAGACCTGACGATGGTATAAATCCGAAACCGGTAGTTATATATTGTAACGCTCTTTATTGCGCTACTTGAAATTCTTATTTAAATTTATATTAATAATAGTTATATGCAATAACGATTATTAGAGGACCTGGTTATGTATAATTTATAAATAAAAATAAAGACTTTAAAATAATTTGTTACAATTTTTTATATTTAAAATTCATCAAGACACGTTTTTATGGGTTAGTAACACATAAAAATTTTACATACATAGAGATTTTTTTTTTGTCTACACAACATTTAACTAAACCTGCGGGACATCTCTCTTTTCTTCTATTGTGCTGGTGGGTAAAATGATGTTTCCAGCGTGGTACGTTGAATATGGGTTGTCGCAATTGCGGCCACGTCTTCTCCTCTCTTCTGGATTCTAAGTGTTTCAGCTACTCTTCCTTCTTACCACAGCCTTTAAGAAATCACTGACATTTTCTACTATTCACCACACTCACTTTCACTGAACCATCTCTCTCTGCACAGTTCTCTCATACATCTCCTACCTACTCTCCACGAGGGGACAGCCCACTTCTCTCTCGTTTTTGATTCCGCTCTGTCATTGGCCACAATTTTTACAGCCTTTAACACTAAACATCTGGGTTTTTTTTTAACATTTTCATATTCCCGTATACAATCCTAATTGCTTACATTTTTTGTTAACTAATTATTAGCCTATCATTTAATTTTATGACATAATTGAAATAAATGAATTGATATATTTTGATACTATATCGACCCTGGTACAAATCGATTTGATAACCCACAGTAACCTTCCTTAGGTCTAATAAAATGATTGTATTTACGTATCTTATTTTCCATTTCTAAAATATTACATGTAATGGACAATATAGAACATTACAATATGTATATATCTTTAGTGGAATAGACAATATTTCAAAAATAAGTTTGTTTTATTTATTCAAACGATTGTAGATAGAGCGAAAATGTAATTGAATAATTCGTGTTGGGGAAGTACATAGCCGGTGATTCACCGACAATTATTATTATTATTATTTTTTTCCAAGTGAAATAATTAGAATTGACTGAAAGAGAGAATGAAATATCTTGTAATAGGACTTAATGAGATCTTCAGCGAAGAGGATATTGAGGTCGTTATGAAGTACGTAATTAAGAAACGAGAAAAAGAAAAATCCGCTTCGTATTTCCTGAAGAATTGAATTTTTTTCTGAGCCACCCCTATTTGTATTGTGTCCCCGAGGATCTCAGGGATTTACCTTTTTTCAACTTTTATTGAAATTTAAATCATTTAGAGACGAAATATTTATTGCTTTACATTATATACTTGAGATCTAAGGATTATCAAGAGAAATGAATGGATCTCTTGGAATTTAAGATATTTAATAAAAGGAAGTTTGTACTTTGATTTATTTTTAAAATAAAGAATTTTTACTTAATTTATTGTATAATTAGTTATTGTGACACGTGCCCTGGCTTTAACTACGAGGTCATATCGCCTACTACCAGAGTGCTCTATCGTCACTCTTAAAGTCCATTAAACGAGTTCCCAACATCGTACATACTATAACTTAACGTCCCATTTGAAGGACGGTGTGCTCAATTTTTTGTCAATTCCAAGATGAAAAACTTAAGGGCCTCTGCCGGTTTTCGAACTCAAGATCTTGAGCTCAGTTAGCAAGCATGCTACCTCTGAGCCCCCGTTTTCACATTATCCCTGAATTTAATTTGACTATTTTCGCGATGATGGAACTCTTTGTGCGCTCTATTGATTGTTGAACATGAAATATGAAATGATTGTGCTAACTTGATTTTATTAGATTTTGGCCGAAATCAAACGAAAATTGTGTCTTAACATCATGTAAAGTACATGTTACAGTATACCACTTATATTTGAGTCCTACAAAACTCACATTATCCAAAATTATCAAAATTGAGATGGCAGTGGTTCTTTTTGCAATTTTTTGAGCTGAATTCAAATATGGCTTTGGTTAGAATGAAAAGTCACCATATCCTAGGTTTAATGGGCCTAGAAGTTGAGGGTTGGAGTCAGAACTAACATTATCCTAGTTGATAATGTTAGTTCTGACACTATGCGTCTTTTATCCAATCAGACAGCAGTATTTGCGAGCATAACCTACTCAAAGAGGTTTGTTTTGTGCTGTATTTTTTTGTACAATTACAACATGCTAATATTTTTACCTCTGATTTATGTAAAAGTATAATTATATGCCAATTTTAATTATTTTTCAGTTTTTAAAAATTATTTTAAGTTGTAATAATTGTAACAATAAATTTACATTGCATTTGAGAATGTTGAATGGTTTTGATTTATTTATACATGTTTTAAAAAGTTGGTAACAAAACTAACATTATTCCATGTGGTGGGAATCAAAACTTACATTATCCAAACATCGGTTTCAAAACTAACATTATCCAAAATTTTACTGCTTTTATTTTTATAACGCTATATAAAAATACGTTTTTTATTGTATGTATTTATTTCATTTTAAAGTGCTAATAGGTTGTAAAAAAACATTTGCGAGAACCGGCGAAGCTAATTGTAGTCGAGAGCGGTTTTTGGCTAATTCCCAAAATTTTGATTTTTGGATATTGTGAGTTTTGATTCTGGTGGACTCATTTATGACATGGTAGAGAAAACTGAAAGACACATTTATATGAAATCGAATTTTGGCAGATTGACTGGTTTCCAATTGCATACCGAAAGCTATCCTGAAATGTCATTTTGAAACTATTTTTTTTTAACGTTGCACCATTTACGCAATAACGGTTATCGAAAAATTGGTCCTTATCAAAAATTTTCTTAATTTGTAATTATCTTTCCTTAGGAAATTATTCGAAGTAATGTTTAAATTGTGGTCTCAAGTTTCATAAAAATCTGCTCTGAGATTCTTTAGTTTGGCATGCGACAAGGATTTAGGTGACAGACAGACATGAAACAGTGTTTGATTTGACCTGAAATTTTGAAATCCAAGACCAAAAATTGTTTCGCTCTCACAAATGTTCCTTATTCCTCGGATATGCGTGTATATGCAAATAAAAAAAAATAAAAAAATGAAGTAATTTGAACAAATTTCAATTTTTATTGAATTTTTTTACCTACCAAATATCAGATTGTTTATTCTTTTGTATTTATCCCTAGGTGTACGTGGGACTTTCAGAACTCTTCGGCCGGTTACAAGACGCAGACAAGAGTGCAAGATATGCCTCCAAAGCATACGACCTCTCGAGGAATCTGCAGATGGGGGATCTGAATTCACGATACCATCGAACTGCACTACTTCAAATGGCTGCAGCTCTGCGTAAACAAGGAGAGCTCGGAGATGCACATGACTACTGCAGTGTAAGTTTTGTCTTTTGTAAAACTTAAAACAAATTTGTCTTAGATCAAGTTTGCTATCCTGGGTTCTATCTAGACAGAACAAGAACTGAACCGACGATTTGGGTAGCTCTATCGGTTGATAAGACCTATATGGACATAAGGACTTGAACTATGTGGTTGTGCTAAGCCATCTAACATCAGGCGTATCCAATCCAAAGTCCTAAGAACAATTGTCGATGGAACCTTCGATGTTTCTAATTTCACCCCCCGCAATGACCATAAAATTCCTTTTGTCAACGGCCTCAAGTTCTTTTTCCTAACCATCCGTTTAAAACTTTCCTTTCATGAAAATTCTTTTGGGCTCTATGACCCCACTCCCATTCCAACAATTCTCCCCGAAAATTGAGACGGTGCTGGCCGAGAATCCAGTTACACTAACTAGCAATAATTTAGATAATGGTTGCTTTGGACAGGTTCTCCCCTCATGTATTCAGCTCTTTCTGTTCCTTTCGGTCTGCCACCACTACTCGTCAGAGGCCGGCAGAGCGAGGTAACACGGGCGATCACCCGGATTACCCTGGCCTCCTCTACCTCCATTAAGTTGGAGGAATGAGGATGGCTTCTTGTTGTGGAATCTCAAGCTGAATTTATTTATTTATATTTTTTATCATTTTTTTTTTATCGTTATATGTCGTTAGTTATTATGACTCATGCCCGGGCTTTAACTACGAGGTCATATCGCCTACTACCAGAGCGCCCTTTACTGTGGGAGTCCTAAATTTTGCCTACTCGAAATTTTTTTTATTCACTTAGGGCGGGTTAATTTCCGCAACATAACTCGAGTACCTGACATCGTACAGGCTCGGGACCATCGCTTAAAGTCCCATCCGAAGGACGGCATGCTTAAGTTTATTTTACCTCCCAGATAAAATAAACTAAGGGCCTCGGCCGGGTTTCGAACCCACAACATTGAGCTCAGAAGGCAAGCATGCATACCGTTATATGTATATCTTTTTTTTTGTATTATCGCCATTGTATTTATTTTTCTCATTGTATATATATATTTATTTTTGAAGTTCTGAGGGATAGGAGAAGGTCGGTGTAACAATTTTGTTTCTATCGAGTCGATAATTTAATTTAACGCCCATTCAGAATGCTGTACGGTAGTCAAGTCGGCTGTCTAGCGTGAGTTGTGTCGTTCGTATGTATGGTTTCCAAGTCAGCCTTCTGTGGAGGCTAAATCTTAAATATTTATGAGGCAATGGTTGGTTTTCTATGAATACTGAGGGGCAGTCACCACGACGGTAGGCGAATGTTACTTGTTGACTCAAAACTTCAATTTTGGTGAGATGTGTGAGTTATGCTGTGTCTGCAACTTACATTCCCATTTCAAAGCACAATAAAGCTTGCATCAGTTCAACGTTTCCACATTGGGGTGCGGGTTAAGTTCGCCCAGATCTATATCACCATATTTATCATCACTATAAGTAATTAAAATATATTTAATACTAGCTACACCCGCCATGCGTTGCAATGTACGGGTAAGGGTAGGGTAGAATGAAGTCTGAAACATTTTCAGTGCTCTCTAGAATCCAATACAAAAAGGTTTTATGCCAAGTCGTGCAATGATTTTTGTTCCATAAGCGAATGCACCAAATGCGGAGGTGGGGTAAGGGTGGGATAAAACTATGTTCTAAACCTTCTCGGTGACTCGACGAACATACTTGCTGAACATAAGAACAAAATCGGGTCGAAGTTTAGGAGTCTATAAAACACAAACATACAGACATTAGATTATATATATATATATATATATAGGTTATTTTCGCCACTCAATAATTCAACTGTTCTAAAATGCATCTAATAAACCATCAGGTACTGTTCCAGTACTAATTGACATTGATAATGAGAGGAATATCCAATACAGTTGGCTGAATTTAAATAATTCCTATCCATTTTTAGTTTTGAAAATGAATTCATTTCAAATCCATCTCTGTATTTCAATATAAAATTCAAATACGATTTACCATTAGGTATTGATATAGTTAATAATTCAACTGAATAAAATACAAAAGAAATGTTGAATAATACATTTAACTATAAAAATGGACGGAAAAGTGAATCAATATTAGATTAAGTTTTTGACTTAGGTATATATATATATGTACATTTATCACTGCTTCGGCCTCCACGACCGAGTGAATATTTGCTTGTAAAAGATGAACTTCAAAAAGTCGTCGGTTAATCACTGGAAATGGATAAGGATTAGGGTTGTAGATACTCAACATCTAGGTCATAACCATCCCATCTAAGTACTTTGAGATGGAGACAGATATATATTATACATTACTTCAAAATTATTACACTATACTGTTATCCTAAATGCTAAAATAATTATACATGTTATCCTAATATTGTAAGTAATGATGAATGTTATTTTTTTTTTTTATGCATTGTATATTTTTCCATTTTTGCTTGCATTATAGGTTTTTTTAAATTTATTTATTTATGAGGATTTATATATAATATATATATATATATATTATATAATATATATATTATATAAATGACGAAATAACTTATTGCTCTCCTTTCAAAACCAATCGATCTTTTGGGCTAAGACTTATATAGGGGCTTCTGAATTCTCACACTAAATTTTATGTCGATTCATTCATCATATCGGCATCTGATCTCCCGCTTCCCTTCGTGTAATTTCGCCGCAATTGATAGGTGACATCTTTATCGAGTTTTGATTTTACATATAAAATTTTGTGTCGTTATATTCATTATAAATGAAAGTTATTACAGTTTTTGAGTTAAGTTTCACCCCTAGTCCTCCCCATCCTTTTTGTCGATTTGTCTGAAAATCAATAAGTGTCGTCCTTATGGGGTTCTGGATACTGCTATAACATTTTGTATTATAGATGTTGATTAGCGACTGTAGATTCTAATTGTAGGAATATTGAGGGTCAGTCAAAGATGGAAGAAAACACTATTCAAATGCCAACGTTTCGATATATTTTATATCATCATCAGGGCTATGAATAAGCAGGGTTGGGATTGCAATCTCATTGTCCATCCAGTGTACATGTCTTCTCCCCAACCCTGCTTATTCATAGCCCTGATGATGATATAAAATATATCGAAACGTTGGCATTTGAATAGTGTTTTCTTCCATCTTTGACTGACTCTCAATATTCCTACAATTTTGTATTATTGTATTCTATCAGGAGTTATCGTACTCAAAGACGAAGAGACACAATCAGAAAATGTTTTTCTGCATTTTTGGAATCAAGGATTCGAAAAACATGAACTTCTGGTGAAAACTGAACATCGAATTTCTGACCGATAACTTACCCTTTGTATAGCCGTTTTTTGTCTACTGAAAAATTCTACAAATTTCGATGATTAAGGGCTTCTTGAAAAAATATTTATTTTTATTTTTTTTTCTATCAATGTAAAGAACATAATAGCGAACCAAAAAAGAGGGGGGGGGGGCGGGGGAGATATCGTTACTTATCTTTGAACATAACTCATTCTAAATGACATTTTTTCAGGGACCGGCCTGTAATATGGGGCACGAGAATGTGAGTTTAAAGAGATGAATGGATGCTAAAAGATAATGCTTTTTTTTTTTTTAAAGCCTCAGAAGAAATATATTCTTCTAACGTACAAGAAATTGTCAAAAACAAGGCGACGCCCTTGGACAGTATCATTGAACGTTTTTTTGAACAACGGATTCTCTTCTAATGACCAAAAAACGTGCCGTGAAATTGAGTACTTTCTGAAAGTTTAAGTATACCAAATTGACGTACCAGTTTTCAAAGTATTGATTTGCGGGCAGGTGGGGAATGGTGAGAAAAAGGGAATTAAATAAAAATAAGATAATTACTTCTTACAAATTGCCAATGCTCCAAGTAACATGTTTCCCGTCTAGTAACAAAGGAAGTTGAAAATGAAATGAAAATAAATTTTATTATTCTGGGACCGAGGTCTCCTAAGAATAAATACATACAGAGTAAAGAACAGGAACAATGGAATATAGTATCAGTATGTCGTACAAAGAAATAAATAAATTAGCGCTACATTTGAGGAAAACTAGACAATTATAAATATAGATAAATAAAAGATTAACATGAAAAAACATAAAATTAACAGCTTCTTTATGTTGAAAGAGAATAAATAAAAGTATCTATATAAATAAAAGAGAATATGTAAAAAAAAAAGAAAATCTATATAAATAAGAAAAAAAATAAAATAGATAATAAAAATCGACTGAGCATAATACTATGATGGTTGATTATAAAAGAGAAGGGAGGATGCCCAGCCAAGGTTTGAAATAAAATTAATATTAGACAATAGGGGCTAGATAGAAAAGTGTGAGTAGAAGGAATAAAAATAAATGAATAAATGCATGATAAAAATATATAAATATGTAAAATGAACAAAAAGGAATAATATTGATTATGATCGAATAATTTAGGAAATATGATAAAAATATATAATAAAAATAGGGAATAACAAAAAAAATGAGAATATGGGGGAGAGATCAAAGGGGAGTAGATTGTTTAGTGAAGAGGAATTGGAATAGTGAGGATTTGAAGGAAGCCACGGAAGGAGAGTGACGAAGTTGAAGTAAGAAAAGTAAATTGAGCTTCATTGGGAAAAGGAAAAGGGGAAGAACATGCTGGTAGGCAAAAAGAATGCGGGAAAACCAAGCAGGGGAGAAGAGGATAGGGGAAAAACGGGTGGGGGAGAGGGAATAGCTGGGTCCCGCGCAGCGCTAAGAGTCGCCGCTTCCTCTGTTATATGCCACTCTATGACATCCATGGAACCGCCATTCCAGCAGCTTACAACTAACTCATTAACGCCAGAAGTCAGTCTGAAAGGAGTCGCAGCTTCCTCTGTTATATGCCACTCTATGACATCCATGGAACCGCCATTCCAGCAGCTTACAACTAACTCATTAACGCCAGAAGTCAGTCTGAAAGAAGTCAATTCCCTTAAAGTTATGTAATCAGTCGTCTATTCGATGTGTGGAGTCCTATGAAACTTCATATTTTCCCACCGAAAATGATCAAAACGCGTTCAGTGAATATTTAAACGTGAAATTTCATTGAAAAATCGTTTTTGGAGTTTTGCACTATTTTACAATACTTTCTTATACTAAATGTGTATAATAGAGATAATTTGACCAATATAGTATTTTCATAAGCTACTCCTTCACATATGAGAGAGTAAAAAATTACCTTTTATGAATGTAGGCATGTGAAAATGGACAACATTTAATTCAGTCTGTGTGTTTTCATTCATTTTTTTTCTCCTTCGCAGCCAGAAGTGAACCCTAGTGGAAGGGCATTGTGCCTCCGTGTATGTTTTATATTTCCTCTGAGTGGCTGGGCTACAAGAGAGATAGAAAAAAAACGGTAGTCCCTGTATCTTCTTTACGTAGACCCTTGGGACCAAGTGCCTTTACTCTTTGAAACTCATTTCACACATAAAACACTCCCTTCAGACCTTCTTATTCACCTCTCACTCCCACTTATTTTATTATATTTGTGTAATCATTATTTATCATATAATAATTTATTATCTTCATAATATTACTTACTAGTCATAATCATGATACCAAGAAGATTTTCGAATAACGAAACACAGCTTCTCTCTTTTTGAATAAAGTATAACTCGTAAAGGGATTCATTTTTTTAATGTCATTACCCACTTCTTGAAATAAAAATAAATAGGAACAATAAATAAATTTAAACTAAAAAAGAGGAGGAATTCCTCTATTCAGAAACGGATTTTTTTTTATCATTGTTCAAAAATAATAAAATAACCATGATATATAAAGTCGTGTTTCATATAAAAAAACATTATTTCATAGTTAGATTTCATTTTTATTTTCTTAGCAGAATTTCTCCACAAATATCTTCCTAGAGAGTCTGTTGAAATTACCTTATGTTTGATATTTCATTATTAATATAATTACGTTTTTGTTATTTATTTATTTTATTTCTATTTTTTATGTATTTATGTTTTATATTGTTGAGAAAAGGAATGTAAACACATCCTGAAATATATTCATGAAAAAGACACATGTAAATAATTTATAAAAAATATTTATCATAATTTAAATTATAATTGATGGGGTTAGAATAAAAATGGTTCAAGTGACATTTTTGAAAATTTTTCGTTAAGTGCATAATCGGGTACAAAAATGATAGTTCTGTTCAGGAAAAAAGTTGTACAAGTGAAATCCTAGCCAGTGCTGAGATCTAGTGGCAAATCACTTATTCCATTTTGGTGACATGAACAAATTAAACATATCAATAGTGACCTTGAAATTAAGATTTTTATTAAATTTTATGGTTTGCTAACAGCAACTTTCACCATAAAAGCAGAAGACAGAATATATGTCACTTAGACCACTTTGATTCTAACCCCGTCAATTAATATTTGTTATTTTCTGTATTTATTAGTATTATTATTTTTTTACTAATTTATTATCTAGTATTTATTTATTCATTTTTATATTCTTATACCTTTAGTATAATATAAGGAAGTATTGTAATCTTGCGAAAATCAACAACTATAAAATCTATTTTTTTATTTTTTAGGAAGCTACAAGGTTATCTCTTGTCTCTGGCGATCAGTGTACCTATGCGAAAAGTATAAGGATAATGGGTGACATCTATAGGAAGAAATCTGAAATTAGTGTAAGTAACAACTTTTCTAACATATCGATCTGCATTTATAGTAATTTTAGTGCACTCAACTGCATAAGTAGTGCATTTATATTAGTACAATGGCAAGTACTGCTTGGAAGGCACGGTTATAGAATAGTAGGATTTCAATGGGTCTGTTCTATTATATTTTCTAGAACAATAAATTAACGTTTAACTGAAGCTACTTATAGAAAATTAAATAAAGACCAGCCGCGTCTTCTAATTGCGAACAGACAGTATAATTTATGTAAAAATGTTTACGATCTATGTCTTAAGTCAGTCATACAGATCTTAGAATGGCAGACACCAAAAATACTGTTTTCATGATATCTGTAGTAAAAAAACTGTACCTGAAATGAAAAAATAAAACCGAATAAGAAGCCTCAGAATTCATGTAACTCGAAAGTATGTACAAGATGTGTTAACGTGAAAAGTCAGGGATTTCCATGAAAAAATGTGCAAATGTCGGGGGAAATAAAAGTTTTGGGACGTAAAAAACAGTTATAATAAAACAAAACCGTGCTGCAAAGCGTGACGCGGAAAAAATCGAATGGAAATTTTTCGAATTAACCTCAGCTTAGATGTTTTTATACGGTAATAATATTAACAAATGTCAGTAATAATATTAACAAATGTTGATGATAAAACTCGATATTTTAAAATTTTCAAAATGAGACTAAGATAATGTAAAAACGAAACGGCATTGAATAGAGAAGATCTGTTGTTATCGTCCTAATAATAACAGTAACTTTTAAGTTAGCCATGCCCGGGCATTAACTATGAGTATATTATATCGTCTACACTCTCAGAGCGCTCTGGTGGACATGAGCCCGACTCTACCCTGATCCTAAATGTTGCTCTTAGGGTAGGGCTCTTCTTTAACGAGTATCTGACATTGTACTGACTCGGGACCATAGCTTAACGTCCCATCCAAAGGACGGCGTGCTCAAAGTATTTTGTACAAATTCCTGGTAGTGTCAGGAACACTTAAAATGATATCCTACTATGTCGTTTAATTCAGTTTATTTTAGACCGGGAAAACGCAGGAAATTTCAAATCTTGAAATTTGTAGACCTCTGTATGTATCTCCTTTAATTTTGTACCTTGGAAGCATAAAAATGATACAATGTCCATTTTTGGCATTTTCAACAAATAGGAAAAAAATGCGCGACGAATATTCAGCATTTCTCAAAAAACTATAACATAATATATTATATTTGTCATAAATAATTCATAAAAATTATTATGTTATAAAAGAGATGTTGGTCTCTAACTAAATCAATAAAAGAGCCAATCTCCGATAGAATGTAATTATTATTTGGTGCAAAATCCACTTGTTGTGAACATTTGACCTTTTATGTATTCAAGCATATTGGGAATTAGCCAATTATAAATATTTGTTAAATAAAAACAAAGAAATTGTTTAATTTTTATATTGTCTAATTCCAGGAAATGTACCTGTTTTGGGTTACGCCATTATATAGCACTGTATACTACAATATTACATAATAATGTTTATTTTCATTAAACATTAACATAATAAAATGTATACATTAAGATACTTATAAATTAGATACTTAAACAATGGTTAATTCTTAGGGTCAGACACACATGTGTAATAACAATAATGGTATAAAATAAATGAAATATGTACAAATAGATACTACAGAAGTAATAACACTAATAAATACAGTTTTTTTTATTATAAACTAAACTATGATAAAATATCGTCACCTTAATACTACAACTAGATAACTCGAAAATCGCCATGTATGGGATAATTGTACCATTAGTTGTATTTTTCAGGTACCTTTGTTGTTCCAGACGTAGACAACTGTAAGAACATATTATGTAAAAAGTCAGTAGTTCAATTTTGATCATTCTACAACGGCTGATTAAAAAAATATATATATTTGCGTTTTTCTCAAACCTAAATTTCAAGATGTCTAGTTGTAGTATTAAAGTGACGATATATGGTGGCAATACCGAAAGTCTCCCATAGTTTTTGTATATTTTTATAAAGAGACAATATTAAAAAAAAAAAAAACACACGCTTTCTCTATATTTTTCATTAAATGTTTCACAATATCTCTTCACAAATGTTAAGTATCATATAGCATTGGACTTGAAAAAATAAAATAAAACTTGTTTACTTAAGATATTGTCTAATTTCACTAACTATATATACATGGGAGTACTTTCGGTATTTCTATCATCCTCAGCCAAAAGCATAAGAGATAAGACGCTTTTGGCTGAGGATGGTAGAAATACCGAAAGTACTCCCATGTATATATAGTTAGTGAAATTAGACAATATCTTAAATAAACAAGTTTTATTTTATTTTTTCAAGTCCATTTGAATTATTTCACAATATCTCTGAAATAATGTCAGTTTTCATATAGCATTATTGCTCCAATGAAATTGCCAATTTTTTATAGTAAAAATACCGACTCTAAAAAGTTCATTTGGATAAACATTTTGAAAATGTGTGGGTACCCAGTCAATTCAATTTTTATTAGAATTTATATATATATATATATATATATATATATATATATATATATATATATATATATATATATATATATGTGCTGTTTGGGTAAAGGGGTATATGTCAATTTTTTGTGAAAATGGGTAACACCTATCTAAAGCAAGTCATAACTTGCTTTAGATAGGTGATCTCTATGTTGGGGTAAAGAGAAATAAGTCAGAATCTTATGACATCATTGAAAAAAAAAGGAAGTGAAAAGGGGGACAACTGAGAAACATGGGAGTTCTCTGAAAACTGAAAACAGAAAAACTGACATATACCCCTTTACTCCAACACCACAGGATATCATATATATATATTTATTTTTTTTTTTTTTTTAACTTAAAAATTGCAAACTCTGTTTCAAATTCTTCAGCTGTATTATTCTATTGTTTATTATTGTTGTATATATATTTCAGAATGCCTACAGGCAGTATGAAAGTGCCATGACGACGGCATGTGCCATGGGTGACCGCCTGTGCCAAATGGAGGCTATGGATGGTGCTGCTCGATGTTTGGAGGCGCTAAGGCTCCAACAGAAGATATGTAACTGTCGGCCTCTGGAGTTCAACACCCGCCTTTTGGAGGTAGCCACTGCCATAGGAGCAAAGGCAAGTTTACTTAAAAATTAACATTCTTTTAAATATTTTACCTGATATTGATAGGTTAGGTTTTATGACTCATGCCCGGGCTTTAACAACGAGGTCATATCGCCTACTACCAGAGCGCTCTTTCGTCACTCTGGTGGACATGAGCCCGACTCTACTGTGGGAGTCCTAAATTTTGCCTACCCTAAATTTTTATTCATCTAGGGTAGGGATCTTTAACGAGTACCTGACATCGTGCAGGCTCGAGACCATCGCTTAACGTCCCATCCGAAGGACGGCGTGCTTAAGTTTATTTTACCTCCCAGATAAAATACCTGATATTGATATAATAGAATATCCAAGAAATATAAATAGTAATAAAATCACAATAATAATAATAATTTGAAAAATAAATAAATAAATAAAGCAGCAGTCAGGGGATAATGTCTTGAACAAGCCGGAGCTTCAGACGACTGTGTGGCAGAGGTTCCCCAATGCCAAAGGCAGCGGCTCCAGAAACACTGCAGCCCAGCCCTGAACCTTGTCGCTAACTCCAATATGAAGTCTCTAACGTCGGGAACACCCAGCTCCCTGCGTATCTGATTATTGTGTACCATCCAAGGCGCGTTTACGGCAAGGCGGAGAACTTTGTTTTCGAACCTGACCAGTTTTCTAATGTTGGTCTGGCTTGTGCTGAGCCAAACAGATCAGACATATGTGATGAGTGTCCGTTTGAGTGTGGTGTAGAGTAGTGTGGCACATTCATGTCGGAGTGTAGTGTTCTTGTTGAGAAGTGGGTAGAGTGAAGAGAGTCAGTTAATGTGTTGGCCCCAGGTAAGTTTGGTGTCCAGGAGCACTCCTAGATACCTCACCGTCTAGTGTGTTGGTGTCCAGGTCACTTTGGTGTCCAGGAGCACTCCTAGATACCTCACCGCCTGGTGTGTTGGTGTCCAGGTCAGTTTGGTGTCTAGGAGCACCCCTAGATACCTCACCGTCTGGTGTGTTGGTGTCCAGGTCACTTTGGTGTCCAGGAGCACTCCTAGATACCTCACCGTCTGGTGTGTTGGTGTCCAGGTCACTTTGGTGTCCAGGAGCACTCCTAGATACCTCACCGTCTGGTGTGTTGGTGTCCAGGTCAGTTTGGTGTCAGGAGCACTCCTAGATACCTAACCGCCTGGTGTGTTGGTGTCCAGGTCAGTTTGGTGTCTAGGAGCACCCCTAGATACCTCACCGCCTGGTGTGTTGGTGTCCAGGGGATGTTTTCGTGGTTAATGTTCAGCTGTAATACGACGAAGTGCGAAAACCTTGGACTTGTTCGCATTTAGCCTCAGCTTCCATCTATTAAACCAAATTGCCCTCCTGAAGTGTGCGCACGAGCTACTTGAGCTACGAGGAGACTGATGCAGTTTAACGCATTAATAAGAATACATAATATATCCACATATTATGTAGAATTTTATTTTTATTTTTAATTTATTTTTTAATTTTATAATGTAGGTTAAATTTAAATAAACCCAATTTTTGTTCTCGATTCTATACTATTCATTTCCCCTGTCAACCAAATAAGTAAATGCTTTTGCATTAGATTGAACATTTTTGCAAATTTAAAAAAAATTGATGAGTATTATACATAGTATGCATTAGAAGAAATCCAAATGAAGTAATTATTAGTTGAATTTTTTTTAAAAATTGCACGTCATAATCTTTCTATATTTTTTTATTAGGTCCCTATTCGGAAATTACTGTAGAAGTCAAAATTTATTAAAAGAGCACCCCTCCAAAATTTCTACTGGAAATATAATAATTTTATTATTTGTTTATTTTAATTTTAATAATTATTTTAGTTTTAATAATTATTTTTATTATAATATGCTCAGAGTAGCAACTAGTTAATTTATCGTGTGACAGCATTGGCGTTGAAATACGACTCTGACAATTTTAATAAACTCACTAAATCGCTAAATATAGTCAATGTCTATTACGTTTAATTAATTAGCTAATCTATTTGAAATGAATTGCAGCTTCTGGTGCGAACCATCCGCGTCCGTCTCTGCCGAATATACCGCAGTCTGGGGGATGAGGAACACGAAGACGAGCATGCTCGAGCGGCACAACGCCTTGAAGAGGAGTTGGAGCTGGAGTGTGGTGGGTGTAACCTCCCGTTTGGTTACGATGCTGACTCTCTGGAAGCCCTCCCTTGTGCTCACATTCTACATGCAAGGTCATTTGGTTAATAATAATATTTTATTTCCGTTAAACCAATACATGGTAATAGTATAAGTCATAAGAATGTATACATTAAGATAGCTTATAAATTATATATGTCGTCGCCTCATCGTACAATAAGGCAGATTAGGAGGTGGTGATGTGCCGCTTCCGTATCGGCCACACTAGGCTCACCCACGGACATCTCATGGCCCGGGAACCACCCCCACTCTGTTCAACGTGCATCCAGCCACTCACGGTCGAGCATATGTTACTGTATTGTCGCCGTTACTCAGCCGTGAGAACCCGATATAAACTTCCCTCCTCCCTGCCATTACTTTTGGAAAATTCTCCCGAAACCCTCACCAAACTCCTGAAATTTCTCGACCACATCGGAGTCATAAACCGACTTTAACCCTTTTCCTTAAAAGTGGTACCACTTGTTCCTGCCTGGCTTCTACGTCTCGCACCTGGTGAAGAAGAATAACATTGCTTATTGACACCTGACCAAAAGATCGTCGTACCGGGCACTCATGACCCTTTGCGGTTGAAATGCCCTCCAAAAACGAAGAAAAAAAAAATAAGGCAGATTGTGCCTGGGCATTTCGTAAAATGCCGTTTTTTCTTGAAATATCCGCCTTATCGTTCAATGCAAATCGTTTCACGATTATGCGCCATAGTTGGGCATATCGATTTTGTAGGTTCCTCGTGAATTGAAATCTTTTTATATAATAGATTTAGTCACAATACCCTTTTTTAGGCAGTGAACGTTTCATTTCACGTAATATAATATACATAATTTAATATATATTTCGATTGCTTTTTTTTTGGAATGTGCAGCCTGTTTTTAATACTATACATAATTTTCTCTCTACCACCATGTCCAACAGCTTTATAAACTTCCGTTAAGATATGAAAATGTTCATCAATCGAGGCTATACCGTAGTTTCAAAAAAATACTACTTGAATAAGAAATCTTTGTTGGAAGTTTCCATTATATCATATTTCGATCTCCAATAATAGTCCGATGACTACCATTGCATGGATATTCTACTTTTCTTGATATGTTCGATAACCTAAAAAATAGAAAGTAATTAGTTATCGTCATCCATTAGTAATAATAATAATAGTCTTTTTATACTCTTCCTAAGGTTCACAATAATAATATTAGTAAATATACATCTATACAAATTGGAAACTAGGCCCATCTTTGGGCATAGGCCTCTCCCATTATTAACAGTTAAATAAATCTACTATATGGGTCATTTTCACAGAAAGGGCCAATCGTTGTCCGTAGAGGATTACGACTTCCCATTTATGATTTGGCAGTCTCCATAAACTATCGATCTTGCTTTACGACATGCAAGCACTAAAAGAGGCACATATTTACTATTTAATGTATAAATTTCAATTAAAACAGCAAAATGTCTCCAACCCTGCCATGTCCAGACCCGACTTGACCTACTTTGCTTGAGTATTGTGAATCCCCAATTACCGCTATCGACCCGAAACTTTGGAGAATTTTCAATACATATATCTAAAGATGAAAAAAATCGTTCACGGAATTTCCAAGAAGCATAAATTACGAGTGGGAGGATAAACATTGGGTTTGTGTCTTTAATCTGCCTTCTTCGTGTTTTTCTAGTTTTGGCGGCTTATTCTCGTTCCCGCGATTTTACTACCACCACATTATATGAGGTTGGATGTCAGGTTATGATATAAAATGGCGGGAATCATTGTTATTGTATCTGGAGTAGTGTGGAAGTGAATTAATAAATGCTATATATAGCATTGAGAAAAACCAAGGAATTACAATTGAAGCGAAATACCTAGAGTTGTCAGCAAATGGTAACCTCTGAAATGCGGTCAGAAGTTCTTGCTTTTTTCACATTGTGCTCGGATTTCGCGTGACTATTATAAAACTCTTTTGGCTGCGTTGAAATATTTTCGTTAATTACTTCATTATAACAATTTTTTTTGTACAACATTCAATTTGTTTTGACGCAGCCACGTGAACAAAGTGGTTATACTCAAAAACTCCAATAACTGCCGATGTAATTAATGCATCGACACAAAATTTAGTATGAGGATTCAGAAGCCTAAACAGTCGATTGGTTTTGGAGAGAGAGAAAACTTAATTAATTCGATCTGGGCAAGTACATTGTCGGTGATTCACCGAGTACTTTTTTGTTTAGTAATAATCTTTACTAATGTAAGAAGGGAACATCCAGTAATGGTTGAAGTATTAAAAGTTATGAGCTTCTGCTACATTATGTCGAAAAAATAAGTAAAAAAAAGTGAGGCTTTTGTGATTAAGAGTCAACAAAAACAAGTTCTTAAGAAGCAAAGCTTACTGACCTAGATAATGGTATGGAAAAGTTGTGAAGGAGGCAAAGTTTCAACTTTGTTAATTCAGTGTCGGAAGGAAGCATCTAGAGACTTATTAACATTTTTTTTTTACTTCCCCAGCTATACGAAGTGTAGGGGAAGTTATAGTTAGTTATTGTGACTCATGCCCGGGCTTTATATAGCCGTCATATCGCCTACTACCAGAGTGCTCTTACGTCACTCTGGTGGACATTAGCCCGACTCTACTGTGGGAGTCCTAAATGCCTACCCTAAATTTTTATTAACCTAGGGCCAGGGGTCTTTAACGAGTACCTGACATCGTACAGGCTCGGGACCATCGCTTAACGTCCCATCCGAAGTGCTTGAGCTTATTTTACCTCCCAGATAAAATAACTAAAGGCCTTGGCCGGGTTTCGAACCCACGATCTTTCCTCACTTCCCCAGCTCGAATTAATCTCCCTCCAAAACAATAGACCGTTCGGGTTAAATAGCCATAATTCGGTATAAGGCGCTCAGAAAAATGAAATTCGAATTTCTGATCGATTACATAACTTCCCTTATACTTCTTATAGTAAAATGATACAAACAATTATGTTAAGTTTTTCTGAATACATTCTGGGCGTTCCAAATTTTAATAAGGCCACTCCACCAAAGGAAACGGCAATATTGAATGGGTGATTTAAAATTAGGACAACAAAAAAGATATTTGTTTCATGGCTGTTAGTGTAAAATCTGGAAGAAAAGTGAATATCTTATAGAAAGTATTTCTTGGAACATACAATCAATATTATTTTTGTCATTTTTTTTTTTGTGAAAAAAACTTACAGAATTTGAAAAGAAATCCTAGTGTTTGTTTCATGTTTGTAACTTCAACCGTCTGGGTGAAAATAGGATGTCGAATTGAAATTGGGCCACCTTGTTGATGCATGTACAGTAGACATTCGATTATCCGCCCATCCAAAAAATGCAAACACCTCTTAATTAGTACGATAAAAAAAATATATATGTAAATAAATGAATATATAAAATAAAAATGAACAAAAATTGAATGTTAAATGATCCAGAACCTATTTTTCTAGGGAATGGAATAAAACTGCCTTAGTTCCCCCTCATTCCTTGTCTAAGTAAAGTTTGTTTACAAAATTAACAGCTTTTTACATATTTTAAATTCAGTCGTCTGACTTTTCTTGCGTCAACATGGAGCGAAGAAATCAAGAAAATAGTTAGAGAAAACGCATCGTTCTCTGAATAAAATAGAGAAAGGAGTTTCGATATCGCTGCTTTCTAAGGAATATAACGTTGGAAAAAATACAGTTCGGGACTTGGTTAAAAAAAAAAAAAATCAGCTATTCGTTCTCAGTGTTCAAGTTCAAAAAAAAAAACTCTCAAGGCATCGAAAAATACGCAAATTGAAGATGCAGTCTTGAAGTGGTATAAACAGCAGAGAACTTCGCGAAGTAATATTTAAAAAACAAAAGGAAAATGTTAACCAAAAAAAAAATAACATATTTTTTTCCTAAAAAAGTTTCATAAAACAAAAAATGTTGGTTCTTTTGATTCGATTCTTTTTTTTTACTATACATATGTAAATACAAATTTTCATGTTTTCTTTTTTATTATATTTTTTAATTCATCAATATATTATTTTTTTTTTTAACCTCAACATCCTTACAATGACTTATAATTCATCAGATGATTGTTTAATTGGAGTAAATAGACATTTATTGCCCAAAACTTAAAAAAACTCGGTTATTTGGACTTTTGAATTATCCGCGCTTCCTCTGGAAACAAGAGGCGCGGATAATCGAGGGTCTACTATACTTTTGAATATGCTTTCTAACTATGAAATATATATGCGTTTATTTATTTTCTTGTGTTTAGATGTGCTCATGAGATCCTCCGACGACGCGACAAAAAGAAAAAACGTGTATGTCCAGATTGTGAGAAGACGGTGAGTTCTCGACTGTATCTGCACTGCGATGATTCTCACCATTCCACCTTCAGTAGTTTGTCCAGTCTGCCGCAGCATGCCTCCAGTGCTGTCTAGCATAAGTCATCCGTTAGCACTATTTGCTAAACATGTGTTTAGCAATAAGTGCTAACTATTGTAGAATTACCTTTTGAAGTAATGTTTGCGAAATGAGAGTTTGTCCTTAAGGTTGGTCACTTCAACTGAGTTATTATCCAATCTTGAAAACATTCGACTCCACCAAAAAGAAACAAACTATCTATATTATACCTAACTTCACAGGATATGAAATTTAACAATCGAATGTTTTTGCTTTCTCTCCCTCTGAAGAGAGGTGTTCTTGTTGATTCATGGATCCATGTATAAAATTTCGTGTCGATACGCCATTATATAGGTAGTTATTAGGTTTTTTCAGAACCTTTTCGGCTGAAAAATAAAAGGGCTTTGAATGCACAAATATAATTTCTTGTTTTCATGTCAATCTATTCATTCTATCGGGAGTTATCGTGTTCACAGTCACACATACACATACACAAATAGGAAATTTTTGTTTTCATTTTTGAATTGTACCCACACTTCATATAGCTGAGGAAGCACAAATGTGTGTATGTGTGAACACGATAACTCCCGAAAGAATGAATGTATCGAATATAACAATTGAAGAAATATAAAAACAGTTTTTCTCAATTTTTATTTAAAATTTATTTATTTTTATACATTGATTTAAAACAAACGAAAATTGCTGACCTACCTTACAGGCGAACTTTCATCTGACATTATTGCAAAATGCTGAATAACTTCTAAATTATGAAAGTGTTTAATATATTTTTTGATAAATCAATATTTTGATGACTGTAATTCGTATTTTATATAAAAAAATTGGAATATAAAAGAAAAACTAAGAACTGAATTAATTAATAAATTTTGAGAACCTGAAACAAATGTTGAACTCAATATAATATTGATTATAAACATTACAATCAATGTTTATAATTTATTTTTATTAATTAAATTGTCCCTGTAATTTGAAAACTGTCTTAGGTAAGTAAATTTTTGGTCAGTAGCGATATTATTATAAGGTTGGATGCTTCTTTATAAGGTGAATCCTATTAAAATGTGTTTTAATTCACTACTTTTTTCGTATTTTCTGCATCATCAGGTTGTGTAGGTGTGTATAGTTATCATAGTCACAGCCTTTGTTACTTAAGAAATCGAATAAAAATAAATAAACCTGCATGGATGGTAATAATCACAAATTAATTAAACTATTAAAACTTGTTTGGTAAATAAAACTAGTATTGTATTCCCGAATTATCATATTTTTATATTTGAATGCAGCCCTTGTATAGTTATATATCAGATTCCAGTTTTTCTCATTCAGAAAAGCGATACCCCCTCTCCCTAGGGTAGGTTTGCCTAACCACCTCTGTCTGGCCTCTCTGAGGACGGGACAGACCCCAATCTAATTGTCTTCAAAATATAGATTTTCTTTGCCGAATATATGGCCCTGTTAAGGAATGACAAATTTGCCGGCGAAGAACCAACCAACCAGTTACTCAAAGATGTAGATCTTGTTGAGCTGGGAAGGCTGAGATGGGCTGATCACCTGACTAGGATGAACGACAGTGGAATCCCCAAGAAAGTGATCAGAGAGAGGGCTGGACCGAGTGAGGAGAGTAGGACGGGAAGAGGTTGATGTGAGAGCAGCCGCACAGAACAGAAGCAACTGGCGAACGCTGCTTGAGGAAGCCAAGATTCAGTAATGGGTTGCAGCGCAGCACCTTACTTACTTACTTAACGCAGCTCTACAACCCGCTAACGAGTCTTGGCTTCCTCGAGCAGCAATCGCCAGGAGTCTCTGTTTTGTGCGGCTCCCATCCAGTTCTGGATCCCGATGTTCCTGGCGTCGTTAGTCACACAGTCCGACCACCGCAGTCTCGGTCTCCCTACTCTCCGCCTTCCGTGCAGGACTTCCGTCAGTAGCTTTCTTGGGATCATGTCTTCGCTCATCCTGATAATATGTCCGGCCCACCTTAACCTGCCCAGTTTTATCACTTTAGCCACATCTGGTTCTTTGTACAGGTCGTACACCTCCTGGTTGCTCCTACGCCTCCATTCTCCTCCAACATACACCGGACCGTAAATCTTCCGGAGCACCTTCCTTTCAAATATTTGGAGGTCTCGATCTTCTGCTTTAGTAGTTGTCCAGGTTTCTGAGCTGTATGTGAGAACTGGACGGATAAGAGTTTTGTACAGGACGACCTTCGTACGCCGGGCTACCAGGTTACTAGATAGATGGCAGCGCAGCACCACGGAAGTAATAAGTATTAAAGCAGGAAATACAAAAACGGTTGTGAATGAAAACACATTTTAACAGGAAGATAATCCATATTATTCACCTTATATCTTAGACTATTTGAAAATTGTTAAGAAGAAAATAAGGAATATTATAAAAAATATTTATTATTATTTTTCTTAAATCGAAAATAACATAAATACAATCATAATAGTATACTTGCAATAACTTGTTAATTTATAAAAAATGTTTATTGTAAAAAATATTTTACACGATTTTTAGAAGCTTAATTATTACAATATATTACGATATAATAAATATAAAAATTATTATTAGTTAGGCTGTTTATCACTGCTGAATATATAAAAATGTTGGTAATATAAAATTTAGCTGTGATGTTGAACCTATGAGTAAACAATTACTCCCTTGTTATTTTTTTTTATAAGTATTTATAACTATTATGCATTTATTTTTTCATATATTCATTTATTTATTTTTTCATATATTTATTTTTTTGTAATATATAAAAACGTGAGAAGTGTCTGGGGAATTGTCTTTTTTTCCCTTCACTCTTCACATATCATAATTTTTCACATCAAGCACATTTGCTTATTGTATATTTTGTTTATACACTTGTACATTTCTATTTATAAATAAAATGAGAATAATTATAAATATATACATTTTGATACTTGCGAACGATGATTTAATTGAAACGTTTTAATATTTAAAGTAATAATGTATCCAAAACATTTTGTAGGAATTAATGATGTAAGATCAAGTAATTATTGTAAAATCAAAAAGAATTGCGTTGCGCTCTTTGGAAAATGGCTAATACTCGTATAATCTCTTGAAATTAAGCTATCCCATAATATGTATATATATTATCTTAAAATATCACATTGCAAGTAATTAAATGTTTTATAATAAAAATATGTATATGTATTAAATAATAACATCCATTATCTTTGTAAATAAATAAATAATAACACTTATAATAAAATTGTTTTAAAGTTAACTGTACAATTTTAACGAAATTGTTCAAATAACAAATAAAAATTATTCTAAAACAAATTAAAAATAAAATTTGCTTCTGAATGCAGATTTTAACTGAAATTTGTGCCAAAAGCTATTGCTCAAAAAATTAATCGTTGTATTTTGTACAAAATGATAAATTTGCGCATACGTAACTATAAATAAAAACCAGTTTTTTTTTTTTTTAATATGGTATATTTTAAGTTGAAGAAGACAACCATTTTTTTTTCATTTTTTATGGTAAAACAATATTTACTTTTAAATTAAATTATTTCTGTATCATCACTAAGTTAACTTATTTACAAAAGTTGGAGATAGGCTCTGTAACCTCGATCAAACATTTTATAATAGGCATAATATCATTTCATTGATATTAACAAATAAAAACAAAGAACTCGTTGAACATTTATATATATATATATATATATATATATATATATATATATACATATATATAATTATAATTTTATACATATAATTTTCCCTCTTAACAATATCATTTCTGATTATGATACTAGGAAAAAAAGGAAGAATTTTGAATAACTAAAGATTGCTCCTCACTTTTTGAAAAATAATATAACTTATAAAGGAATTATCTTTTTTTAATGCCCTTCCCAACTTCTTGAAGAAATAGATAAAAACAATAAAACTAAATATGAAAATTAAACCTTAACTAAAAATGGTATTTTATAGGAAATTCTCAATTCGGAAAAGGATTTTTTTTTTTTTATTTTTCAAAAAGAGTAAAATAACCATGATGTATAAGTCATGTTTCATATAAAAACATTATTTCATAATTTAATTAAAAACTGTGCCTATATTATTATTACTTTTGTTTTGTTTTCTTTTATTTATTTATAAAATTTATTTAATTACTTCATTTTATTCTTACTATTATTGTTATTAATATCATGTGAACAAGGTCTTTGTTCATTAGTTTTCCACTATATCGACACAGATCGCAAAAATGTATTCTCCGGCCTTTCATTATAATCAAAGGCCGGAGAATACATTTTATTATTATTATTTTTCCTGATTAAATAATGAATTTATAACATATCATGTAGTAAAATTAGTTATTGATAGGCGCAATTTATGTTTCATAAATTTTTATTTATTCTTCAGAAGATTGATAATAATACTTGTATATCAGTTTTTTTTTTTAATTTATACTTTAATATTATTATGTCTTTCGCATCAGTGATTGGATGAATGTATCGATAAATAACGTTTTTTGTCCTACTTTCAACTTTTTTTCTGGCACTTAAATTTTACATTACTTCTGCAGACTTGAAAATAGATTATTTTAATATTGAGTGTTTAAATAAATAAATTCAATCGGAGGAAAAATAGAGAAAATGCTATTTATTCATTACTCACGGTCATGACTAATGAATAAATATGCTTCTCTTTATTTTTCTTATAACTTAATTTATTTGTGTAAGCATTATTATTCGTGTCTTTTCGAGCCAACGGAACTTACCCAAGTCTGATGTATTAAAAGTATGTAACAGTAGAACCCCTTTTAACCGGTCTGGTCGGGACCGAGACTTTGGCCGGTTAATCCGAGGTTCCCGTGAAAAATCGTTATTCGTTCAAAAAGAACCTACATATGTACATATTTCATCAGGTATCATGAATAAACAAGCAAATAAGACGTTATTGTAACTCATTTTATTGTACATATGTAGATACAGACATAAACGAACACGAAAAAATTAAAATTACGAACTTTGGAAACTTAATGTACATTGTACATATGAACATATCATTCTTTGAAAAAATAAGTTATTTTTTTCTGTTTTTTAGCTTTCAAAGATTTTTTGAAAGCCAAGTCTCTCCATTTTCCTACGTTCATCACGTCCAATGCCGTTGAATCTTGTTGCTGCTCCCTTTCCTAATTTTCAAGAAATTTGCTCCCAAGAAATTCGGAGAAAGGCTCCGAGAAAGCAACAGTTTGAGTTGAAAAAACAATCAGTGTTTGAGTCACTAGACAACTATTATACGCTGAAAAAGAGAAAAAAACTCTGTTCCATGGGGGGGGGGGGGGGGGGGGGGCAGGTTAATCCGAGGACCGGTTGATCCGAGGCCGGTTAAGAGGGGTTCTACTGTACAAGTAAACCGAAAATAACATATTATTCATTGATTTATTCTTTCCAATTCCTGGTTCGATTATAAAAAACCAACTCAACAAAAAAATTAAAACCTGCCTGTTTTTGGCTTTAAATTTTAGGTTAATATTACAATTTATTATGTATAAATACCATTTTTTTTATTTTTGACAAAAATGAACTGCAGATGTCAACAAAAGATATAATATATAATGAAAAAATAATTTTAATTTGAAATCTTACTTCGTTTTGAAGTCTTATTTCGTTGTTAAGGTTAAGAGAGCACAAGACTACATGAAACACCAACACACGAAGTGTCCCTTTCCTTCCTCTCATTTTACTCGAAATGAAAAAAGAGCTTCTCGTAAAATTATAAAAAGTAAATTCCTTTAGTAATGATTGAAATTATACGATCATTTGTCCAATTTTGCCCAAACATTTCAAAACAAAGTACATAGAATATCAACAAAAACGCACCTTTGTTAGTCAGGAATCACAAAGTCCACGAACAACTGGGTTATCGTTTTTTTTTTGCAGCTCACATTGAGAATCTTGTGAAAAATCATCACGATGCCCTAGTGCAGTTGTCGGCAAAACTCGGTTCGCGAGCCACATGCGGCTCTTTGGCCCCTTGAGTGTGTGACTCTTCCACAAAATAACATGTGCGGGGGCGCGCATGTGAAGTGGGATTGAAACTTCGTCATGACTGTTTTTTTTATTTCTATTTTTACATACTTAGTTGGTGTTTATGTGTTTTATTTATCTAAGAAGATCTTATTTATCTAAGTCTTATTATCAATTAATAATATCGTTATTAAATATATCAAGTTTTATTATTTATAATTTAAATAAGACTTAAAAATTTAAGTAAAGTTTATTAAGTTAATTTTAGGGAGCGTTGTGGAGTGAAAGAAAATGTAGTGTCGAGGATTGAGAAAAGTATGTTGAGATGGTTTGGACATATAGAAAGGTTGAACGAAAGGAGGTAGACGAAATAAGTATACAAGACGAGTGTGGATGGGAGAGTTGGAAGGTGTCGACCTCAGCGAACGTACCTCAATCAGATTGAGGACGTTTTTAGCAAAGGCCAGCTTAGGAGTACCATACTTAAGTTAATAACAATGAAGTTTAAGTTTAAAAACTTTGGATCAGCTGTTTGGCAACCAACTTGAGAAAAAGTAAATATTTTGTTCCGTTAGATTTTTTATTATTTTCAGTGCTTAATGACAAAAACAAAGTGTGTAAATAGTTATTGTATATAGTTCTTGTTTCGTTTTTTTCTAGACATAAGTTTTGTGCGTTTTCATTTCGTTATGGTTTCTTTATCTTTAAAGTGTTAAAAGTAACCTTTACAAATACTATTTTTATTTAATTATTGTGATTTTGTGCGGACTTAATGGTGGCGGTTAGTGAGGAAACCCCAGTTGGGGCCCTTGCTAGTCCTAGCACCAGCACCACAGCAGCCATGGAACAAGCCCCATCCAACTTGGGAGCGACCTGGGAGTCAGTGGTGGGCCGGAAGAGAAGCGGGACCACGTCCAGAGACCCACGCAAGGTGGCAAAACAGTCAGGTGAGCACCTCACCCCTACCACCGTAGCGAATAGCTTTAGTGCTCTGACCAACATGGAGACATCAGCTATTGAAGAGCCAGAAAAAACAAATAATGTTACAAAAGCTGAAAAGCCTCCACCTATTTACCTAAAAGGCGTCGAAAATTACGACAGCCTAATAAAAATTTTAATAAAAGAAGGAGGATTGGAGTCATTCTCCTTGAGGACTACCACCCAGGGCATAACAATATATGCCAAAACGCCGACGGCATACAGGGCCTTCATCCACCTACTCGAAGGAAATAATGCCAATTTCCACACCTACCAAAACCCAAACGACAAAGTGCCTCGAGTGGTCATCCGAGGTCTTCATCCCTCCACGAGTGTGAACACTATACACAGAGCCCTGCAAGAGAAAGGGTTCGTCGCCACCCGAATTACTAATGTGTGGTCGAGATACAAAGTGCCACTACCATTATTCTTTGTTGATGTAGAGCCTGGCAGCTACAATGAAAAAATTTATGACATTGAATGTTTATTATATACAAAAATTAAAATAGAGGAGCCAAGAAAGAAGCACACTGTGGCACAGTGCACTCGCTGCCAGGCCTTCGGGCACACAAAGAGTTACTGTAGGCACACACATCGTTGTGTTCGGTGTGGCGGCGAACACATTTCGGGAAGCTGCAACAAGCCACGGACTGTTCCAGCCACCTGCGCGAACTGCCAGGAATCCCACCCGGCCAACTACAAGGGATGCCGGGTGTACAAAGAACTGCAGTTCAAACGACAGGGCAGTAGACCACAACCACCGAGAAACCCAGCAGCAGCGCCTCCATCCCACCAGGACCAGGCGATCTACCCTTCTCTGGTGCGGCCCGCCCCTCCACCACCTCCGCTGAGGCAGACCTTTGCAGCCACCGCCAGGAACCTCACCACCGAGACACCTCCCCTTCAGAGACCTCCGCACATTTCGGCAGGCCTGAGAGAGGACAACACCCAGTGGTCAGCAAATGGCCTCCCACCTCAAATGGTACACTTCATATCAGGTATAAACCAGATAGTCCAACCTCTTTTTAATCTTCTTAGCCAGCTATCCCAACTTACCCAAACCTTTTGTTCCCAGTATGTCCGCTAATACTCTCACACTGGGTTCCTTGACAGTCCTTCTATGGAACGCCAATGGCATAATACAACATAAAAATGAGCTTGAAATTATTTTGAATCAAAAAAGAATTGACGTAGCCCTCATTTCGGAAACCCACCTGACAACTAAATCTAAATTTTTCATTCAAAATTACAAAGTGTATAGAGCCGACCACCCAGACAACAGGAGCCACGGCGGTGCGGCTGTCATAATAAAACAATCCCTTAAACACTATGCACTACCATCACATACCACACCACACATACAAGCGGCAGCTATATCCTTACACACCAGACACAGGAAAATCTCACTCGTGGCCGTATATTGTCCCCCGAGGCACGCCATAAGGCCGGAAACATTCGTCCGGTTCTTTAGGGATCTGGGCGCATGTTTCCTCGCTGGGGGCGATTTCAACGCCAAACACCAGCGATGGGGTTCGCGCCTTTGCACCCCTAGGGGCAGAAGTCTGTATTCCTCTGTTAATCAGCTCTCATTAGACACTATTTCGACAAACTCACCGACTTACTGGCCAACCTCAAGACGCAAATTGCCGGACTTACTAGACTTCTTCATACAGAAGGGGCTGCGAGGTGTGCCATACGATGTTAAATCTTGCTCTCATCTCTCTTCGGATCACTCACCAGTACTTCTCACTCTTTGGGCGGAGATTGAGATCGAATCAACGAGGCCAAGTCTAACGCCAGGAGTTATGGACTGGAACTTTTTCCAACAGCAATTGGAGACAACATTGTCCGTGCCATATTCACTGAAGACGGGAGAGGAAATAGAGGAGGCTGTGGAATTTCTTACCGTATCCATACAGCAGGCTGCCTGGCAAGCAGTCCTACCAACAAACACTGGTCCTCATCCGACTCTCCCCTCCTACCCTTGCATACATCCGTGAGCTGATCGGAGAAAAGAGGAGAGCGAGAAAAAGATGGCAGACCTCGAGATTACCTTCAGACAGACGGACATACAACAGACTAAGCAATGACCTGAAGACGCAAATCAGACTGATTAACAGGGAATACTACGACTCCTCCCTTTCCAATCTGAATGCGGAGGATGGCAGCCTATGGAGGAGAACCCGTAGACTTCTCCGACACCAATCTCAGTCGATGCCAATGCGACAGAACGACGGATCCTGGGCCGTGACGGACGACGAGAAAGCCGATTTGTTTGCTGCTCATCTCTCATCTACTTTCAGACCTCATCACGATCTTTCAGACATCCCTCATGAATCACGTATTCACCATTTCTTAGACACACCCCTTCCTATCTCCCTCCCACCAAAAGCCTTCACACCCTCCGAAGTTCAGTACGAAATTAAAAATCTCCCCAGAAGGAAGTCCCCGGGCTATGACCTGATAACAGCGGAGATTCTCCAGCGGCTGTCTCGGAAAGCTGTTGTATTTCTGACAACTCTGTACAACTCCATACTTCGTACAACATACTTTCCCATTCAGTGGAAGTACTCTGTTATCACCATGATCCCAAAACCAAACAAACCTGAGCATGACCCTTCTTCCTTTCGACCTATCAGTCTTCTCTCTTTTCTTTCCAAGATCTTTGAAAAACTTTTCTATAAACGCCTCATTTCTATCCTTTCACTTCATCTTCCCGATCACCAGTTTGGGTTTCGTTCTTTTCACTCCACCACCCACCAACTGCACAGAGTTGTCGACTACACAGCGTCTGCATTAGAGCGAAAACTCTATGCAGCCGGGGCATTCCTGGATATATCTCAGGCTTTTGATCGGGTCTGGCACGCGGGACTTCTATATAAACTTAAACCCCTCCTACCCCATACATATTATCTTATTCTCCAGTCATACTTAACGGATAGGTATTTCGCCGTCCGTCAGGGCTCAGCTATTTCCTCCTGCCACCCCATACTGGCCGGCGTGCCTCAGGGCTCAATATTAGCCCCCCTATTATACTCCATGTACACCTTCGACTTACCCACCGACCCTCTCACATTAACAGCCACATACGCAGATGACACCGCCATTTTAGCCTCTCACACAGATCTTCACACCACTTCACTCATACTACAGCAACACCTCAACAAAATTGAAGTTTGGAGTAAATCTTGGAAAATTAAATTTAACACCATAAAATGTCAACACATAACATTCGCTCTCCGCCGTGGTGACTGTCCCCCAGTATTCCTTGAAAACCAGCCATTACCCCATACCTCTTCCGTAAAATATTTAGGATTAACCCTCGATAGAAGGCTGACTTGGAACCCTCACACTCGGACGACACGACTCACACTAGACCGGCGACTTAGACTATTGTACAGTCTTTTGAATAGGCGTTCTAAATTATCTACTCGACAAAAACTAAATTGTTATACTTATCTTCTCCGACCTCTCTGGACCTATGGCTTACAAATATATGGTACAGCCAAGACTTCAAACATCAAAAGAATACAGATATTTCAATCCAAGACTCTCCGACTGATTACGCAATGCCCACCATACGTTAGCAACAAGACTTTACACCGCGACTTGAACATCACACCCATAGACACTAGCATTAAACATTTATACCAACGTTTCTACACCAAAATTCACTTACACACCAATCCGGAAGTTCGCAAAATCCTAAGTACTTTACCCCACAATCCCCCAAGAAGATTAAAGAGAGTTTGGCATAGAGATCTCCTGGTATGAAGTGATGTCATGAGGGTTCACCGCTGGGTGTTTTTCCTCTCTCAAGCCTTTCATGTCATATTTATTTTTATTATTTTTGTATAGTACCTACAAGTCAGCCCAGCCGCTGGTTGTGCATTTTTTTTACATAGTTGTGGCTTTAAATAAATAAATACAAAAAAAAAAAAAAAAAAAAAAAAAAAAACTTTGGCTTTCAAAAGAAATTTCAATCGTACTGTTGATATTTGGCACTGTTGACTAATGAGTTTGTCAACCTCTGCCCTAGTGAATTGTTTCAGGGCTGTACACTACAGTCTAGGGGTGCCTACTTCTGGGTGCCGTTCCAAGTTCGTTATTTTATGAAGATTTAGATGCTTGTACTTTCAAACTAATTATTTTACCTAATATTGTACTGTGTAATCAAATCCTCTCAATCGAAAGGTTGAAGTGTACAAAATTGACAATATCCCATAATACTGTATTTGCAATTTTTTTTATTGGCACCCTAAAATGTGTTTTTTCGTCATGTCACCTAAAAAGTAACAATTATCCCTAATAGTTAATAGTAATTTTATTTTTAACTATTTTAAAAGCAAAGCTTAGTTATTTTAGTTAGCTATTTTAAAAAGAAATAATTCTCATTTCCTGCGAGGTGAAAAAACCTTGCGCGCGCCGTCCTTCGGATGGGACGTTAAGCGACGGTTAAGAGATAACAAAATCTGGTTGAATAGTAGAGTCGTGCTCATGTCTACCAGAGCGACAAAATAGCGGTCTAGTAGTAGGCGATATGACTTCATAGTTAAAAGCCCGGACATGAGTGATAATAACTAACTAATCCTCATTTCAGTAAAAAAAATATAAAACATTATTTATTTTGTAGTTAGTTATTATGACTCACGCCCAGGCTTTAACTACGAGGTCATATCGCCTACTACCAGAGCGCTCTTTCGTCATTCTGGTGGACAAGAGCCTGTCTCTACTATGGGAGTCCTAAATTTTGCCTATCCTAAGATTTTATTCACTTATAGTAGGGAGGGGTCTTTAACGATTACCTGACAGGCTAGGGACCATCGCTTAACGTCCCATCCGAAGATAAAGTAATCTAGTCGAGTTTCGAACCCAAATCTTTAATTCGGTAGACTAGCACTCTACTGCTAAGCTACCAACGACCTCTATTTCGTATTTACATATAATTAAGATTTTTATAGTAGAATAATATATCTACAGTTAGCTCAAATTGTACCTACCATTGTAAAAGCACGAAATTTAGAAAATGCTTATTATATTGAACATGTAAATAATAGTGTTAATTTTACTGTTACCTAACTTTGTATATATATGTATATAAAATTACCCTGTGAAATGTATATGAAAAATATTTAAGAAAATGTAAGATAAACTGCCAAATTAAATTTGTATAAGCTCAAACGAGTAGATTTATGTTTATGAAGTGGAAAAAATAAAAATATTATATTATGCTTTCGTTTTTTGTTTAGTTGTACCGATTTTCAGCCTGAAGAAACTCGTGGGTGAATCAACAACACTGTACTTCCCCAGAACGAATTAATCGACTACTTTTTCGCTACTCCTCTGAAACTAATCGTTTTGTCTAAAGGTGAATAACTAACATATGCAAGGACTTGTGAATCCTCATACTAAATTTAATTTCGATAAGCTGCTATACTAGAGGTTTTGTATTATTCCCTCTCATCTGAGGCTAATTTCGCGGAAAATATACAGATGTCGTCCTTATGGGTTTCTGGATATATACTATAAAAACCTAGAGGGCGCCAATAGCTCAGGAGCAGCGTGCTTGCCTACCGAGTTCAAAATCTCGTGTTCAAACCCGGTCGAGACTATTAGGTTTTTTTATCCGGGAGGTAAAAAAAAACCTTGAGCAAGCAAGCAGTCATTTACTTTATGATATTTAAAATTTTTGTAGAGAGATTGTGAAACACTTAATAAATTATAAAAAAAACCATTCGTGTTTTCTTTATAATTATCCTTAATTGTTAATAGTAATTTTATTTTTAACTATTTTAAAAGCAAAGCTTATTTATTTACTTGTTAAACTACTACCTACCCTAGGTGAATAAACCTGGGCTGGAAATTCTACGCCTTAAATTGTTTTTTTCTATTCCGGAGTTTTGTGTAGTTTTTATTTTTTAACCGAAACCAATTACAGTAATTTAGATAATTTCATTATCAAATATTATTCAATACTTTATTTAAGATGTTTAAAATTAGTATATTTTTGCTTTTTATTATTTTTTTATTCGTATTATGTCTCCATCTCTCTTATTATTTTTTACCGTTTCTTCCCTCTCAAGTTTTTGTTCAGCAATTGCGTTGAGTGAAGAAGACATTTTTCTTTCTTTGTTAGAGAGAGACAAATGAATTTAAGGGATTCGGTTCTGCATTCTTAAGTTCATGTTGAAGTAAGAATTCTTGGGACACCAATTATTTTATTGTAAACACTTATTAATTCTTATTATTATTATTTTTCATACACATTACTATTTTATACTTTCTTTAACTACGAGGTCATATCGCCTACTACCAGAGTGCTCCTTCGTCACATTGTTGGACATGAGCCCGACTGTAGAGTGTGGGAAACCTAAATTTTACCTTCCCTATATTTGTATTCACCTAGGGCAGGGGTCTTTAACGAGTACCTGACATCGTATAGGCTCGAGATCATCGCTTAGCGTCCCATCCGAAGGACGGCGTGCTTAAGTTTATTTTACCTCCCAGATAAAATAAACTGAGGGCCTCGGTCGCGTTTCGAACCCACGATCTTGAGCTCAGAAGACAAGCACGCGTACCACTGAGCTTTTTCAAAATTATATCTCATATTTCAATTATAGTACACTGAAAAGTAGAAAATAGACATTTTCTTTCGTTGGCGATCGATGTTGGCTGGGTATATGAATAATATACATTAAAAAAATAATTTCCGATATAATATAAGGTGTCGCATTTTTATATACAATACATTGATGATCACCATAATCTTTTAACTACTTTCTCAACAATATAAAATGCCTCACCTTATAATATGTCAGAAATTATTTTTTTAATGTATATTATTCATATCTCCACCCGATTGCCTGCCAAAAGAACCAGTTTATTTTATTATACTAGAATTGAGATATAAGTTATATTATTGTAAACGTTTTTTTTTTTAAATATTATTATTATGTTATATATTATACCCATTGACTATGGAAGTATGCTGTACCACTTCCTTTAAAGGTCCAATTCCTTGTCACTGTAATTGCCTTCAAACATTGGAATAGGCAATAGATTTTAAATAACTACTTCTGTTGGTAAATCCTGCGGTGAATTTTACTGTAAGTCGCTGATGAAGTTATGCTTTCTGGCAACCATTGTGTGCCAATGATGAATTGATCAATAAATATGGAATGAAATATGAGTTCGAACGGTGGCGTTTGTTACTTGATACATGATAATACAATATGTTTTTAAAAATATATATTTCTTATATTTAATAAGAAACTGCTGTCAAGGCAACCTTGTGAGACAATATCGTCGATACAAATGTAGCCTATCAAGCGTGAAAAAAAAAAATAAAAAAATGATTCCTTTGGGTGAGATGCGTATTTTGACAAATCGTCGAATCTGTATTCTCACTACAAGTACATCAAAGACGGCAAATTTTTGAATATGTCCAATTTTTTCGTATCGTCTTTTTATTAATATTTGAATAAATTTTCATGAGTTTATATCATTATTCAGTACCTTTGATAGTTCCCATCAATTATGAGGTAAAGAAATAAATGAGAGATTTATTTTGATCTGGCCATTATCCGCTTGAAAACTGTTCCTTACACATTGCAATGTTGAGAATATGTTTTGAATTTTTGCTATTGTCATATTATCTTATATTCGCAAGCTTACTTCACACACACTTATGAAAATTGAAAATAATTTTTGTGTTAGTTCAAATGTGCTTTTTTGTTAAGTAAATAAAACCATATGGCGATATACATATTTACAATATGTAGATTATACATATATACCTGAAAATTTGAACTGTATGAATACTTTTTTTTTTACACTCTATAGTTTAAGTTTACGTTTTTCTTTTGATTTTTCACACCATATTATCGACTTGTGTGCCTTTTATTAATACTCAACTCCATACTCTGAAATTATTTTTTTTTTTTAAATAAGAAATAAACCTTACTTCAAACAAAAGAGAGACAATTTTAAATATTTGGTTAATAATTGCGTAAAAAATATACTTAAACGTTCATTTTCCAGCTTAGCGTTCACTATTACAGTTTTTTTCGTAATAGCGAAAAACATTTTAAAAAAAACAAATTTCACATTTTTAGCCGACGACCTGATAACACTGACACATATTTATATTATACATACTAATACATATATACAAATGTGCACATATATACAAATGTATACATATATACAATTACATACCTACTAGAAATAAATAATAATATTTGAAATGCAAAAAGTATTAAAGGAAATAAAAATATATAATTTAGCAATGATACGGTGTCATTAGGGGATTCTACATTCACATATAAAATTTCGTGGCGATTATATACATTCTATCGGGAGTTATCGTGTTTACAGACACATATTTTCTCTTTTCATATTTCGAATCTAGAAGTCGGAAAATCCCTACACAGGCTCTGATGAAACCTGACGATCTTGGAAACGGCATACCCGATTTCCACCAAACATGGCTAAAAACCATCTCGCAAATACCATATTTTGAAACAAAAAAAAAACGCTTCAAAATCGGTTCAGCCGTCTTGGAGCTACTATGCCACAGACTCACACACCCATAAACAAAGGCTTCAAACTTATAACACCCCTCCTTTTGCGTCGGGGGTTAAGAACAGGTTTACTATGTCCGTTATCGAGAGGTTTTGTTCCCGCCTATGCCGATCTGTCTGATGTCCATTGAGAAGCAGATCCTCCTACAGCTCATTGATAGACGGCTCCCGGTAGGTCACTCTTTAAGACTATCCCCTCTCCTTGTCTCACCTGTTACAATCCTGTCTCAGTCGTGTTTGTGTCTGTGTCCTGTGAGTTTGTGTTTGTCCCGCTTCCATCACCAATCTCGCCTTATCAATGTCTTATCAGTAATTTTTGGGGTTAGTATTTTTTTAATTTTTTTTTTTTTTGTACATTTTAAGGCTAATATTATTGTCATTTTACACAATTATAATTGTACACACAAATATTGTACATATACGAAGTACAGGGGACTTAATGTATTCGATTTTTCACTGAAATTTCATTTTTTGCAACCCCTGATACCAAAAGTAAAAAAAAAAGTCGGTGTTTTTCAAGAAATTTACTTGCCCAGCTATTAAGTTTTGGCTTTCCCTCCAAAATCAATCGGCCGTTTGGGTTTTCATTCGTTACATCGGCAGTTATTACGGTTTTGAGTCAAGCCCACCCCCTCTGATTCCCCCCTTCCCTTTAGACGATTACGCTGACAAATTGATGCTATCGTTATGGGGTTTTCAATTTAAATGTAAAATTTCATTTCGATACATTCATCGATTGGAGGTTTTAGGTTGAGCCTCCTCTAATCCCCATCTCTTTAGGTCGATTCCGATATAAAATTTTGTATCGATACATTCATTACAACAGCAGTTATGAGAGTTTTGTGTTGAGCCTCTCCCGAAACCTCCCTTTCTTTTGTCAAATTTGGCTGAAGGCCAATATAAGTGCCGTCCCTATGTGGTTCTGCATACTCTTATAAAATTTCGTTTTGATACATTCAAAGAATCTGGAGTTATTTTCACATTTACACACACATAGACGTTGAAAGACATGAACTTCCAGGGAAAACTGAATATCGACAATCTGGCAAATTACATAACTTCTCCTGTACTTCGTATAGCTGTCTGTGAACACGATAACTTCCGATTGAATGAATATATCGATTCAACGTTATATGTATATAGACAAAAAAAACCAACAACTGCTGAAGTGATTAATGTATCGATACTAGATGTCAATCAAAAATATCGTAGGAACGACTCATCAATTTCAGCCAAATCGACCAAAGAGAAGAGGGGGAGATCAGAGGAATGATCTCTTCAAAACCCTAATAACTGTCAATCTAATGAATGTATCGACTCGAAATTCAAAGGATTGAGCCTTGAGGTAGACACATTTATGTTTAACCAAGATATTTAAAAAAAAATAATTCGCGTTTCCCATCACTCCCAACATCAAGATTATTCCTTCTCGAACTTTTGGGACTGTTCTCAGCCCGCAGATTCTATGTCAAAATGTTGATGTTTACTGTTTTCGTTGCTCTTAAGAAATGTATTAGTTAAATTAACTGATCGTTATTGATAAAAACAGATCTTTTAGCCCTAACAGAAGAAAAACAAAGGATTAAGGAATGAACTATTTAGCCTACATTCCATCTATTCAGACAAGTAGTGTATATTCTTATTCGTATAGTATAAAGCTTTAAATATTCAAACAATTAAAAAATTGTTTAAAAATAATTTAAATAAAGAAAACGTATGTTTTTAAAAAATATTGTCTATTTCACAGATAATATATAATATGGGAGTACTTTCGGTATTGCTACCATCTTCAGCCACGACTTAACAAATACTAAATTGAAGTTCAACTAGGTAGTTTACAATCCAAGCGGTAGGTAGGTATCCTTTTTCAGCCCCTACTGGGTTTTGCTATCCCTTCTGTACAGTTTAATATTTGAAATATGTAAAAACATAAAAAATTACATTTCGTCCCAAATTGGGATCTTAAAAATAAAAAATTTGAAATAGTATTAAAATATACAGTTTTTTGAGAGAGTAAGTACGTATACACAGAGACTGGAGGATTATATTATTGGCGATAAAAGGGGTTAGTATTTGAGATTAGTCTCATCGTTCATACAATCTCCTTTAGGAACTTCGTTTTTTTTTTTTTTTTTTCTTTGTTCTTTAAGGTTTTTTTTAAAATTTACTCTTAAGCAGTAGCATTGTTTTTAGATTAACTGATTATTTTTGATTTGTATTTAGTGTATAAGGGTAATGGTTAAGGAACCTTATTGTATAATTGTACCTCTGTACATGCGACTGTTATAATAAACTCTTCTTCTTCTTCTTCTTCTTATTTTTTTCATAATAACTATTAATATTTAAAATACAAACAGAGCATACAAGGGAAGAGTTTGTAGTTTAATATCCTAATTATATAATTTTAATGTCTAAATTCCCTGATGCCGTATTTCTAGTGATATTTCCGGATTTTGCTGTCCTTTGACTGTCTAAATGGGAAAGCGAGAGCTGAAAAACCGCTGAACCGATTGAAACAAGATGTAACTCATTCGACGCGGATTTTCTTTTTTTTCGAAGTCGTTGTTCGGCAAGGTTCTAAAGAGATATTAAAGTTATAAAAAAAAAAAAGGAAAAAATATTTCTGCAGACAAGAAAAGAAGGGAAAGAGATCGACCTATTAACAGCCTTTTATACAGCTGGCCTTTTCCACAGTTTTAAAGATTATTTTCAAATAAAAAAAGTCGTCAATGAATCACCAACTATGTACATCCTCAGTATGAATTAGTCAATTACGTTTTCGCCCTGAAAATCAATAGTTTTCGTCCTTATAAGGCTTTGAATTTCCTTGTCAAAAGAGTCATTACAACACTATTTATTACACTTTTTGTGTTAAGCCTCCCTCCAGGGCTGATCACAGGACACTGTCATAAGAACAAACACCTACACAATATGGGCATCGCTAGAAGCCCTCTGTGCAGGAAATGTGGCAAGGAAAATGAGACTCCGGTTCATATTCTAAGCCAGTGCGGGGCACTAGAAAGCAGAAGATTTTACTGCTTCGGGGTCTGCCATAACAGAACCAAAGTAGGTAATGGAAGGAACCTGCAGAAGAATCCTGGACTTTATTAAAGATACAGGGCTGCTGTAGGGACCAACACACACAGGGCACACAATAGGGCTACTCTGGCCGCGGTGACACAATCAGCCCTCGGAGGAGAAAAAAAAAAAAAAAAAAAAGCCTCCTTCCTAGTTCCCCCTCCCCTTTTGGCAGATAATATGTGTTGTCCTTAAAGAATATACATATAAAATTTCATGTCGATACATACATTCTATCAGGAGTTATCATGTTAGACACGCAGAAAATGTTTTAATCATTTTTGGTCAGAAAACTTAAAATTCCGTTGAAAACTGCTCATAGAATTTTCCGTAAACGAAGTATAGGGGAAGTTACGTAATCGGTCAGAAGTGTGGAGTTTCATGCTTCCAACATGATTCACTATAACCTCCGATGTAATAAATATGTGTCGACACAAAATTTTATATGTGTATTCAGAACTCTCTAAGAAAGACACATTGATTTTCAGCCAAATCGGTTAAAGGGAAGGGGGGATTCGGGAAATTGATGACAATGAAACTCCTATAACTGCCCTTGCAATGGATCTCTTGACACACAATTTCTTATGTTAACTTAAAGTCATATAAAGACGACCCTTATTAATTTTCAGCTGAATTAACCGAAGGGGAGGGGGATCAGAGGGGGCTCTACTCAAAATTTAGTATGAAGGTTCAGTAGTCAAATATTGAATTTTAGCTCAAACAATCGATTGGCTAGAGCAAAAACATAATTAATTAATTCGTTATGAGGAAGTGCAAAGCCTGTGATTCACCGAATTTTTAAATATAGTTCACCCCCTATTTTTATAAACTATAAAATTATTCTACTCCAAATTGACACAGATTAAATTAAATATATTCCAAATTTATATATAAGGAACCTGGAACGAGGACTGGGCAGTGACCCTGATCAGAAACCAGAATTTCGGAAACCACTTCTCAGCCAGTCCAAGGATCATGAATGTCATGCCCTGGCTCATTTATTCCCAATATTGAATCTACAAGTTGACAGATTACGAAATAATTTAGTTTGTTATTATGACTCATGTCCGGGCTTTAACTATGAGGTCATATCGCCTACTACCAGACCGCTCTTTCGTCACTCTGGTGGACATGAGCCCGACTCTACTGTGGGAGTCCTAAATTTTGCTTACCCTAAATTTGTTTTCACCTAGGGCAGGGGGTCATCATCCCAAAGACGGCGTGCTTAAGTTTATTTTACCTTCCAGATAAAATAAACTAAAGGCCTCGGTCGGGTTTCGAACTCATGATCTTGAGCTCAGAAGGCAAGCACGCATACCACTGAGCTACCGGCGCCTTCCCAAATAATGTATATAATATAATAATTTAAAGACGCGCGGCTTTCTATTAAATTAAAGTTTAGCTATCCATTAAACCATAAGCAGACATTCATTTTACTAAGTATACTTAGTTAATTTGCCCTTTATTTCGTTTAGCTGGCAAATTTACAGGCGGGAAGGACCGAATATTTTCAAAATGATTCACTTCAATCGAAAGTTTTTTTTTTTTTTAAATTTTTTAGAGAACGTTTATCTTTTGTCAGTTACAATCATAATTTTTTATATATATTTTTTTTTTTTGGCCTTATGTCCGATGCATATTAGCCATGTTAATGTGTTGTTATCAAATTATTTACGAAATCCATGGCCCCGGGAGGGAGTTTTATCTACGAAATAAAACTCACTCCCGGACTAGATTCGAACCCGCAAACCATAGTGAGACCATGCAACCAAAGCCCTACGCCCTAGCCCGCACGGCCACCATGGCCCCCTTACAATCATATAAAATATGTAAGGTTTATTAAGAAAAATAAAGATATTTTCCCTCTTAACAATGCTAATTATGAACGAAGACTTTCGAATAACTAAACTTTTCTCCTTTATTATTGAAAAAAATACAAATCACAATGGAATTATTTCCTTTAATGCCTTTCCTACATTTTGAAAAAATTATACTTCAACTAAAAATGTTTATGTTAGAAGAAACCCTCAATTCGAAAACGGAATTATTTTCTCATTATTCAAAAATAATAAAACAAATCGTGTTTGATATTCAAGAACATTATTAGATACTTAGAGTAGATATATGTTTTTTTTTTAATAATAAAAAATATTTTTTATTACTGTAATACTAATAATTAGTAATAATAGTAATTTTAAGATAATAAACCAAGAGAAATAAAACAAATTATTTGTTTTATTTCTCTTGGTTTATTATCTTATGCATTTTTATTATTTATTTCTAATTTTTTATTTATTTTTCGTTATGTTTTCATTTTTCTTTTTTTTTTTTTAAATATTTAATTATATTCTTCTTATATCTGTTATCGTTATTTTGTATTTTATCTATTTATTTTTTAAGATTAATCTTTCACTTCAATATTTAGCAAATCGAGACCTGATGAATGTTATATAAAATATATTAAAATTATGAGTCTTCATTTTTATAATAATTATAATTATATACATATATAATAATAATTAT
Organism: Aradus depressus; assembly: GCA_963662175.1. Classification (NCBI taxonomy): domain Eukaryota; kingdom Metazoa; phylum Arthropoda; class Insecta; order Hemiptera; family Aradidae; genus Aradus; species Aradus depressus. The sequence goes on from OY759220.1 coordinate 31,915,941, forward strand.
TATATATGTATATAATAAAATGTTATAAATATTATATACAATTACAAAATACAAATGACACTTCTGTCCAAAGTACGAAAACACTTGTTTCCCGCCATGCACTAGATAATTTGAAATTTATACGACTGTAATAAAAAATAAAAGATGGGTTTAGAGTTGTCATTAGAAGATTTTTTCTGCCTAAATCATGCAAATGTCAAATAGGTGTTTCGAAATCACATTTAAGGATGTTTTCCTGTGTGTATTTCACAAACCAGGCGGCCTTCGAATAAATTTAATCCATATGAAATTTGTCTTCCAGTTTTTTCTACAACATTCATTTAAAGAGTTTTTTGATTAAATCTTCTTTGCATGAGTACTAGTAATAAATGTAAAAGGATTTTTGAAATTATATCCATATTTATTTATCGCAGGTAGGACTGTCTTGACTCCCACAGTGTGTGTCTATTGAACGGACTATGTCCTGTGAGAACTCCAGTCAGTTGCCTAAGCTCGTTCCTTTTGAGGTTCAGAACTCTGGACTCCCCTCCCAGGAACATCTTCGACCGCCTGCATGTGGTCTTTTCTCTCCATGTACGCTCCAAAAGATCCTTAGTCCAATGTTTAATCCCTCCCGAGATATTCCCAGCACCGGCTCTGGCCCCTTACTTGAACCTTCCTTGGCTAGTCGGTCTGCCTCTTCGTTTCCCTGGATCCCCAAGTGTCCGGTAACCCAGTAGAGTCCAATCTGCATGCAGTTTCCTAAAGTATTTAGCTGATTTGTGGACTCCTTTACCAGCTTTGATGTGATTTCCGCGCTGGCAAGTGCTTGGAGTGCTGCTTGACTATCTATATGAGAAGATTTTCACCTCCCCCATGTCACTGTTCATTACCTCTCTTCTGGACGCGCGTTCCAAAATTAGGAACAATACTCCAGTAGATATTGTATTCGACTACAGGTTCAGATCCAGAGGGAATTATCTTTTTGAATTATCTTTTCAGCAGAATCATCCTAAGAAGATGAAGAGGGGATCAGAGGCGCCGCTTAACACAAAAATCCCAATAACTGCCGATGTAATTATTGAATGGCAAATAATTTAATAATAATAAAAATAAATAATAATTTTCCTCGAAAATGGTCAAGGAGGAGGGGGGACCAATTCTAACTGCCGATGTAATGAATGTATCCAAAATACGAGGATTCAGAATACACTATGTTAGTCAAACATTGAGTTTTAGCTGAAACGGTCGATTGGCTTTGAAGGGGAAGCGAAAACCTAATTGAATAATTTGCGCTGGGCGATTCACCGATCACTTTTTCAAGCGTTCAATAAAAATGAATTCATCGATACTTTACCTCCAGATATTATCGCGTATCGATATTTTTATTCTATATGTTTTTTATGCAAAATATAGATATTATTATCTTTTCTATTTACGTTAAAATTACCCCCCACTTTATTATTATGAAAATTATTTTTTTTAAATTCTCTCCCTTGATGGAATGATTCCTAAGTATATCAAATAAATGATAAATAAATATCCATAAATAAGTATGCATAAATTAATTATAATTAAATATTTAATAATAGCTACAGATTTCAGATATTCATTAGCTTGAGAGGTCTTCCTGTTATCAGCGTTGCTGACTGGTTATCGACGCGGGATAAGTAATCATATGATTATTTTAAAATGATTTTGAAAAATTTCTATTTATTATCATGCTTCCAAGAACAGAAACCAAAAGTCTACTAGGTTCAGATAGTTAAGAAATGGTGCGTGGGTTCCATGGCCTAGATCATGGCCACTTTCTAGACTAAAGTGGGTACACAAATTTGACCTTTTAGGGGTTCATAACTCCCATGTTGGTATTTCAATGCTAATCTAACTCGATCAAAAAGATGAGCCGGGCTTAGCTAGGTTCTTTTCTATTGGTCGAAACAGAAAAAAAAAAAAAAAAAAAAAAAAAGACCGGTGAATTACCGGTAATTTACTTCCCCAGAAGGAATTAATCAATAAAATTTTCGCCCCCTCCCCCCCCCCCCCCTCCTCCAAAACCAGTCAAACTTTTGCGCTATTATTCAACAGTTGACTTACATAGGGCCTCCTAAATCATCATAATAAATTTTGTGTCCATAAATTCATGACATCGACAGTTATTAGGGTTTTTGAGTTTAACCCCTCCCCTGAATCCCCCTCCCCCCCCTATCGCAGATATCGCTAAAATTTGACAGATTGGATATTGGATTTTGCCTTCCAGTATGAAATTTCATTCTCTTCCCTTCTGCCGATGAAAATTAGTAAGTGTCGTCCTTTTGGGATTTTAATATGAATTTTTGTGACGATAAATTCATTGTATCGACAGTTATTATAGTTTTTGTGATGGACATACCCCTAATCTTCGCTCTCCTTTCAGTTGGTATGGGTGAAAATAAATAGTTGCCGTCTTAAGAAGGTTCTGGAGGTATATATAAAATTTCGTGTTAATGTCAAGCCTGTGCCATGTCAAGTACTCTTTAAATACCTCCCTAAGTAACTTGGGCAACCTAGAATTAGAATTCCCACAGTCCACCTGAGCGAGGAGAGAGCGCTCTGGTAGTAGGCGAGTATGACCTCGTACTTAACGCCCGGGCATGAGTCACAAAAACAAAACAACTGTTTCCGTGTGAAATGAAAACAAACTCAAGGACAACTGTGAAGAGCTTCTCAGATGTACAGTCACGAGTTTTGAATATAATTATAAAATGAAGCAATAAAAAACTATTTATTTATTTACATATTAACAATGGCATAACATTTGACATTAGCAATTGCGATAACTAGTGCAGTGTCAAGTGCGTGGCAATACTGCTGAGGTACGTGACCGAAGAGGAGTCCAGGCTTGTCCTGGAGCAGGTCCCTCTGCCATCCCCGCTTGAGGCGTCGGGGTGGATTTGTGGGGAGAGTGTTCGTGGATAATGGATAATTCTTGTATAAGTGAATTGGCGTGATGATGGAGTTTGTCGTGAAAATTCTTGCCAAGTGTTATACTTATTGCGATTATTTTCGACAGAAAATGATATTTCCATAAAATAAAAGTTCGATTTGAAAGAACAATTATTTATTCCATTGATATTATTATTCCCCTTTCATCCTTCATACCATAGAATAATTTAAATTAGATAGAGGTACATGAAAAAATAAAAATAAAATAATCATATTATACTATAATATTAGAATTGGAAAGTATTTTGTATGAATAGCGGCAACTTACTCAATTATCGAGACTTTCCACAGATATTATCGGACTCTCGATAGTGGTAAACTATCGACTATCCCCCATCCTCACACGCTATCTTTGAGCTACCGGAGTCTTCTCATGACATCTATTAATTTTCATCCAAATCATTAAATTTGGTTCAGAGGAAAGGAATAGTTAAATTATTTATAGTTTATTTTATCTGGGAGGTAAAATAAACTTAAGTACGCCGTCCTTCGGAGGGGACGTTAAGCGATGGTCCAGAGCCTGTACGATATCAGGTACTCGTTAAAGACCCCTGCCCTAGGTGAATTAAAATTTAGGGTAGGCAAAATTTAGGACTCCCACAGTAGAGTCGAGCTCATATCCACTAGAGTGACGAAAGAGCGCTCTGGTAGTAGGCGATATGACCTCGCAGTTAAAGGGGAAGTAGATGGATGGTGATTCATCTGTGGAGACTCCTACTTCTGTATGGTTCACCTCTAGAACTCTCCCATATACTGTAGTATTGTGGACCAACTGTTGAATATGTATTTGTCGGTTTTATTGAATCTGGCACTTTGTAGTTCCGGCCATGCTTACAACATTACACAGCGCAAATCTACACATCAGGCATTTTATCATTTCAAAAGGTTTTTTGGTCAATGGAAACCGTTACACAGAACGACCACTATAGAAGACATGAAACACAGAGCATGTCAAGTCATAGGTCAGAATACTTTATCATATCTCCTCATTAGTGTGGAGTTTGGGGGCAGTGCCTCCATACCAACCCCCCTCCCCCCCCCCCTTTCAGAGAAATTCAGAAAAATAGCTCACTTTTTTTCAAAACTGCCGATGGCTCCAATGATTTTTAGCCAAATCGGCCGACAAGAGGACGGTTTGGAGAGAAACAAAAAACTTAGTAGTAGATATACACATGATAACTGCCGTTTGAATGAGTGTATCGACACGAAATTTTATATGTGTAACCAAAACCCCATAAAGACAGCACCTATTGATTTTCAGGCAAATCAACGAAAGGAGAAGGGAAATTCGGGGAAAGGCCTAGATCAAAAACTATAACTGCCGATGAAATGAATGACAACCTGTCAAACTTCAGCCAAATCGACCAAAGGGAAGGATTTTTAATCAAAAATTATAATAACTGCCGATAGAATGAATGTATCGACTCAAAATTTCATATTTGTATTTAAATAAATAACATCAGTTTTCAATGGAATCGACAGAAGGAAAGGGGGATCAGATGGCGGGGGGGGAGGGGGGGGGGGGGGGGGCTCTACATAAAAACTCTAATAAATGAATGTATCATATTTTATGTCAAAAACCCAATGAGGACGTAACCTGTCAAATTTCAGCGATATCGGCTAAAGGGAAGGGGGGTTCAGGGTAGGAATGAGACTTTGCCCCTCTGTTAGTAAATTATTAAATATTAGCGCAAACGGTCCACTGGTTTTGTAGTTGGAGCGAAAAGTTAATTGATTAATTCGTTCTGTGGTAGAACATTGCCGGTGATTCACAGACATTTTTTTTTTCCTTTGCCTTAACGTCGTACTCCTATAGTTTTTAGCGATGGACTATCTATAGCCTTATTCAAGCCTTATAAGCGTGGCATTTGCAGATCCTTCTTAGCATTTTTTCTGCCATAATTTCCCTTCCGACTATATAGGTTACCTCAAAAGAAACGTTTGAGAAGCATAAAGTATACTTAACTGTATCTTCGTCGTTCTCACGTCTTATAGTATGCTATCTTGTGTCAGATCTGAAAATATTTCCTGAAGTGGAATCTTGATTAAAAAAAAGAATTCGGGTTTCATTGCAAAATTATCCATGACGTCTAGGTTTTCCCAGTGTCGAGAATAATAATATTCCAATGACATGTACTTATCAAGTTTAACTTGCTTACACCAAAGAATATTGTAAAACTTGAGAAACATCGAGATTTTCAACGGACTTGGTCGTTTTCAGGTCTCAATAACAGGATTTGATCATTTTCTCGATGGTGTTTGTATGGGTGTATATACGCGTATATTGTGTATTACTGTTAGTTGGTTATTTATTGTGGTTCATGACCTGGCATTTAACTACAAGGTCATAACGCCTACTACCAGAGCGCTCTTTCTTCTCTCTGGTGGACATGAGCCTGACTCTACTCTGGGAGTCCTAAATTTTACCCTTGAAAACTGACATTATTGCAGAGATATTGTGAAATAATTCAAATGAACTTGAATGAAATAAAACTCGGTTATTTGTGAAATTAGACAATACCACAAATAAACTAGTTTTATTTCTTTCAAGTTCATCTAAATTTTACCCGCTCTAGCTTTTGAAACCTAGGATGAGATGTTGAGTACCTGACACGGCACAGATTCGGGACCATCGCTTAACGTCCCATCCGACAAACGGCGTGCTCAATTTATTTTTTATTATTATTTTTTTTCTGCCTCCCATATAAAAAACCTAAGGGCTTAGGCAGGGTTTTAAAACTATGATTTTAAGCTCAGTAGGACAACACGCTACTTTTGAGCTATCGGCGCACAGTGGGCCAGATCCCGAATATAGCGGGTCATTTAGTCCGGTGAATAAGCTACTGATAAATTATCATTTTTCAATCATTCAGAAGGGCATAAAAAGGCAAATGGAAGATTAATGAAGAAAAAATCAGTAATGTTCGGAAGCGGTACTCACAGGTAAGTGATCGAGTAAAACTACCTCGCCTCCAAGATAATATGGCTGTTTGCATGGTTTGTTTATTTCGTCGCTGCGCTGTATTGACTTTGTTCTCTCTAATTCCCTTTGTTTATTTCTCTCTCACATACTACTTGTAGAACCAGATTGTTTTCTTCCCAAAATCTCTCACTTCATTTTCGGACTTTTGTCCAGCTAGATTTGGGATCTGGCCCACTTTGCGGCGCCCTCTTTGTATATTATATCAATTCCGTGCGTGTGATCGCATGCGCTTGTCGTGTGTATGATTACTCCCGATAGAATGAATCTATCAACACGAAAGCTTATATGCATATCCAGAACTCCAAAAGAACGACACCTATTAATTTGCAGGCAAATCGGCCAATCGGAAGGCTGGGAGGGGGACGAAGGAGGTGGTTTAACAAAAACACTGTAATCACTGCCGATATAATGAATGTATCGACACAAAATTTTGTTTGTGGATTCAGAAACTCATATTTAAGTCAACTTTTAATTTTTAGCTCAAACGGTTGATTATTATTATTTTTTTTAAATTTAATGTCTTTAGATCATTACAAATAAAAGATAAACATTACAAGATAAATAGGCTACCTCCTCCCAGAAGACGGAGTCTGTGTGTGGGAGGGGGAGCAGTCAGCTAGGACTATACAATCATTGTTAATAATTAAACATAGTATAGAGAGGAGAAATACAAGAAAAGAAAGACAAAAATAATTAAATAAAAAATAGTATCTTTAGTAATAAAAAATAAATAAATATAAAAAAAATAAAATAATAAAAATAAATTAGAAAAGAAAAAGTGACTAAAATAAAAAATATTCTCGTAATATAGAAGAAAAGTAAAATAAAAATTGATGAATAATGAAGTGCTGATGGAATGAACCTGACAACCCGGAGACCTGGCATTGAATTTTAACCGAGTGAGAGACAAGACAAGTGGACATGATGGCAGAGTACAACAGCATACAGAGGAGAACAGAGAGATTAGTTTTAGAGAGAGATTAGTTTTGGAGGGAGAGCGAAAACTTAGATAAATTTATCCTTATAGAAATTTGGATAGAATTTGGCATTCACTTCCTCAGCATGAATAAGTAAACATTTCAGACGATAAACTGAAAAACGTGCTCCTTATTAGAATAAATCGAAATTCTTTCCCATATTTTACTGATAAAAACAAAACAGTATTTTTTTTTTCCTTAAGCTGTGAACCAAACGTGAAATTCATCATTAATCCATTTAACTAGTCCATGGGAAATAGGGAAAATGAAACGGGGATAGTGAACGATAAGAGAAAATTGTGGGATTTTTAAGAGGGAAACTTTTATTGAAGGAGAGACTCATTGAAATTGTTTTAAGGTTTATGGGAACAGCAATTATGTTGAATACTTGAAGCTGCACACATCGTCAGGGCGAACAATGGATCTCTATCAGACTGGAAGTAGAAAGGAGGCATGAAACTCAAATTCTCCAAAACTGCAGTTACTCACCATATAATTAATACAATTAGACCCAGAAATGCTAACGTAGTATAGTGGATGTTACGTAATCGGTCAGAAATTTGAAGTTGAGTTTTTATCAAATTATTACGTATTTCGACCCCTGAAACCAAAAATAAAAAAAATAAAAAACTTGGGTCGAGTTATGAGCACGTTGACACGATAACTCTCTACATATTAAATATACTGACATATTTTCCACAGCTATACGAAGTATTGGGGAGATAATATAATCTAATACTAAGCTCTATACGGACACTTATGGACTTTTAGCGGAATGTAAGTGTCGAGGGGGACTCGACTCAAACCTCACGAAATTTAGTATGAGGATTCAGAAGCCTCTATAAGTCAAATATCGCGTTTTTGCCCAAACGGTGATTAGATGATTTACTCGAAACTGATTTTGATGAGGGATTTCTTTAGTATGAGTGATGCGGTGTGTGAGCATACCATGGCGATGTCATATGTATTTGCGTTTCTTAATGAGACAGGTCACATTATAGAGAGAATTCTTCAGAGTGACATATTTCAGTCGCCCCAATTAGTTAAAATATGTGTCTGAGGTCTGACATTCGTATACCGGGTACTGCTACCATGCCAATATTCATCGATCTAACTCAAATAGCCACTGAGAACACAACTTAAACACGATAAACGGCCTTATTTTACTTTCTCAGCCATATGAGGTACAGGGGAGTTATGTAATCGGTCAAAAATTCAATGTGGAGTTTTCAATGGCAGTTCATGTTTTCTGACATGATTCAAAAACAAATTGCTCTGTGTGTGTCTGTAAACACGATAACTTACCATAGAATGCATCATCACGAAATTTTATAAGTTTATCCAGAACTCTCTAACGATGGCACCTATATGTTCAGTCAAATCGACTCAAGGGAAAGGGGGGATGAAGTGGAGGGGAAAAAAAATCAGAAAACTGCTGATAGAATGAAAGTATCATGAAATACTATAGTGTGACCTAAACCCCTTAAGAACAAGAGATATTGAGTTTCAGCCAAATCGCCCTAAGGGAACTCAAAAATCCCAATAACTGGCGATGTAATGAATATATCGACAACTGGAGCAGGAATTAGAAGTGTTTTTTGAAGTAATACTTCCTTCGCATGGGACGTTAAGCGATGGTCCCGAGCCTGTACGATGTCAGGTACTCGTTAAATTAAGATAAATAAAGAATAAAAATTTAGGGTAAGCAAAATTTGAGACTCCCACAGTAGAGTCGGGTTCATGTTCACCAGAGTGACGAAAGAGCGCTCTGGTAGTAGGCGATATGACCTCGTAGTTAAACCCCGGGCATGAGTCATAATAACTAACTACTATCATAATAATCGCATGTGGAATGAAGAAATTGACCAACTTTTAGACCTAAATCATAAAAACTTTTTTTTTTTTTTTTTTTTTTTTATATAGTTGGTTTTAAAAGAGGGTGCGCCTTGCGTTGCAGCAACATCACCCAGTCCACGTTTAGGCATAGCTCGGAATCATTACATTGCCTATTTCTGCTCCCGCCAGGAGCCGACGAATGAGGAGAACATCGATAGTCAGTTTCCATCACCATCTGCCGTAGATCTTATCTAGTCCCAAATATGATCTTGTCCCATGAATCAACTCCACCCTAGCTTGGTCGTACAGCGGACATTCGAGGTCCACATGTTCTGCAGTCTCGATACCGCCGCACGAACAGTTCGGGGTGTTCTTCCTGTGAAAGAAGAACAGCTTGGAGAATCATAAAAACCTAAGAATTTTTTTAAGTCAACAGCAAATGTGTAGCCTAGGTTAGTCGGTGCGATAATAGACCTCGATGTCAGCGTAGCGGATATTCAGTTTCATGTTTATTCAATACTAATTCTTCCTTCCTATTAAAATATTCAAATCATATTGGTAAGTAGGCAACATTTTGGACTGTAAGAGTGACGAAAGAGCGCTCTGGTAGTAGGTGTTATGACCTTGTAGTTTAAAGCCCGGGCATGAGTCATAAAACCTAACCTAACCTAAAAATACTATAAAAAATATATTAACTATAAAAATATCTTATTAAATAATTACTCCCTCACTGTTGCACTTTTTGAAAATAATCACAAGTGAACTGTAGCCGCGGTAACTAATGTGAATTGTCCGAATATAGAGTCTGTTTACAGACTACCAACTGACTCAAGTCGGCCTTACATCAGCTGACCTTGCTGATATCGTCACTCTTCTCCTGTGGGAAAATTCATCCATTCAAAGCATCTTCCTGTACTTTGAATTATAATAATTATTACAGTGTATATCCTTTGTCAGATGGGAATATTCCCTAGTATTTACACTAATATTACATTTTCCATTCAAATATGAAAAAAAAAAGTGGTCGGTGAATCATCAGCGATGTACTTCCCTAGTAAAAATTTTTCAATCCTCTTCCCTTTGGCAGATTTCACGGAAAATTAATAGGTGCTGTCCTTATGAAGTTTTGAATTTAATAATTCCCCGTTTTCCTTTAGTCGATTTGGCTGAAAATTAATATGCTTCCGACCTCCTGTTTCCAAAAATAAAATAAAATGTCTGTCTGTCTGTGAAGACAGAATGAATGTATCAACACGAAATTTTATAATTTCATCTAGAACCCTTTAAGGACGACACCCATTGATTTTCAACCAAATCTGAGGGTGGTCATAGAAAAGGGGGGATTAGGGGAGGCTTAACGCAAAAGCTTCAATAACTGCCATTGTAATGAATGAGGTATTGACACGAAATTTCATTTGTAACTTCAAAGCTCCATAAGCAATACACCTCTTGGGTTTCAGCAAAATCAGCATAAGAAAAGGAGGGGATCAGAGGGGGACTCAATATAAACATATCAATAACTGCCGAAGTAATCAACGTATCGACATGAAATTTTACATTTAAATTCAAAACACAGGATGTCACCAATTAATATTCCGCGAAATCGGTCGAAGGGAAGGGGGATCTAAGGAAGAGGTCGACTCAAATAATCCAAAAACTATCGATATAATGAACATATCGACATGAAATTTTACTTTTAAATTCAAAACACAGTATGGCTCCAATTAATATTCCGCGAAATTGGTCGAAGGGAAGGGGGATCTAAGGAAGAGATCGACTCAAATAATCCAATATCTATCGATATAATGAACATATCAACATAAAGTTTTACATTTAAATTCAAAACACAGGATGGCACCAATTATATTCCACAAATACGGACTAAGGGAAGTGAGGATCTGAGGGAGAGGTCGACACAAATAGTCCAATAACTGCTAATGTAATAAATATATCGACCTATTTGTCAACTATTCATTTTAAAGTCAATTATCGAGTTTTAGTCCAATCGATTAGCTCAGGAGGGAGAGTGAAAACCTATTTGATAAATTTGTGCTGGGATAGTACAAAAAAAAGGTGTGAACGACGACTTTTTTATTTTTGGCATCGGAGAGTCTGAAAATTTCTTTCAAAATTCAACATTGAATTTCTGACCGATTGTATACCTTCCCCTATATTTCGCATAGCGAGGGAAGTAAAAATATATTATTCATATATGAGTTATAATTAATAATAACGAGGACAGTAGTTTGTTATTCCTATCCTCATTCCGTTACTTACATTTTATTCATGTCCAAGATGTGTTACAGCTTATGTTATACTTCTCAGCTCTTCTAAGAGAATGTGTAATTATCATTAATTATTCTAATTTTGCTTTCATTTATTAATTTCATATTAATTCTATATGTGATGATGTTGTGGAGCGTATTCATTGTTTACTTTTCAGTTATACAAAGAATAGGGGAAGTCATGTAATAGTTCCAAAATTCAATGATCAGATTTCATTATAATTTGATGTTTTGGCGTGCTCAATATTTTTTCACCTCCCAGATAAAAAAATCTTAATAAAATAGAGGTTAGATTTTATGACTCATACCCGGGCTTTAACTACAAGGTCATACCGCCTACTACCCAGAGCGCTGTTTCATCTCCTAAATTTTTATACACCTAGGGCAGGGGTCTTTAACGAGTACCTGACATTGTACAGGCTCGGGACCATCGCTTAACGTCTCATCCAAAGGACGGCGTGCTTAAGTTAATTTTATCTCCCAGATAAAATAAATTAAGGGCCTCGGTCGGGTTTCGAACCCACGTTCTTGAGTTCAGAAGGCAAGCACGCATACCACTGAGTTTTTATTAAGATAAGTCATCTTTCATGACAATATTTAGTTGGGGAAATTTACACGCTTCCTCACTTTTGGTCTGTTCCGCTAAAAATTATTACAGTAGAACCTCTATAAGTCGAACATCAAGGGAGACGCCAAAAAATTCGAGTTATAGAGTTTTCGACTTATGGAGGATTTCGACTTAGGCGGATTTTGATTCGACTTGTAGAGGTTAAGATTCATTCTAACTAATTTTGAGTTAGAGGTGAAATAAATAAAAATTCAAACTACAGAAGTAACAAACATATTTATATTTATTATAAATCAACATTATTTCAAAACATCCTTAAAATAAAAAATACGTAGTATATGTAGGTATTAAAAAAAGTCAGTAATTTTTTTTTGCTTTAGATAATGGTAATCCTATTTATTGTATAATTTCTCCTAATTATTGTATAAAATTCTCCTAATTTGTTTTCTAAGAAATAATGGTGTACATGGTCGGCTAATTCTTAAAGTCGGTAACTTCTTTTTCTTCGAGCTATAGAGGTAATAAGTTTCAAATAATCGAGTTGTAAAGGTTGTAAAATAAAACATTGCTATGTACGAGATACAGAGGTCCAATTTATTTTTTCGAGTTATAGAGGGAAAATATGTACCAAAATGGCTTGTAGGGACTCACTGATTATTTCGACTAATAGAGGGTTGAGATTTCGAGTAATGGAGGTTTTGGGGCTTGAAGGGAAGGGAACAAAACTTTTTTTCGAGTTTTGGTGGTTTTCGACTTATCGAGGTTCGACTTACAGTGGTTCTACTGTATGTCTTTATAGAGTTTTGAATTTACATATGAAATGTGGTGTTTCATTCATTACAACGGCAGATATTAGGGTGTTTGTCCCCCCACTAATCACCCCTTCCCTTTGGCTGATTTGAATGAAAATCAATATGTCTATATGAAATTGTGTAATCGATCAAAAATTCTTTGAGGGATTTTCTACAGAATATCATGTTTTCCTATCTACTGATTCAAAAAAAAAATTTTTTTTCACCTTTATTACATAATTTCCAACTATGAAATATATCACAACAAGGAAATATAATCACAAAGAAAAACAGGAATACCACGATTCAAAAATTTAAAAAAAAATTGTGCCTTTCTGGGTGTATTTGAACACAATAACTCCCAATAGAATAAATGTATCGATATGTGTATCCAGAACCTCTAAAGTCGATACCTATTGATTTATAGACCAACTCGGCCAATGGGAAGAGGAGAGGCACAACACAAAAATTTTAATAACTGCCTTTGTGATTTATGTATTGATAGGAAATATATGATAATTCGAAGCCCTATAAAGACGACTTACCACTTTTCAGCGGAATCAGAGGGGGGCCCAAACGGTCAATTGGCTTTGGGGGGAGAGCGAAAACGTAATTGATTAATTTGCTCTGGGGAAGTACATAAGTGATTCACCATGATTTTTTTATTTTTTGTATTAGGGAGTGGGAAAACATGAAATTCCGGTGAAAACATGAAATTTCTATCTTTTTACATAATTTGCCAAAACACCAGGTGATTAGTCTTCTATCATAATGGGGGCACTGGTAGCTCAGTGGTATGCGTGCTTGCCTTCTAAGCTCATGGTCGTGGGTTCGAAACCCGACCGAGGCCCTTAGTTTACTTTATCTGGAAAAATAAACTTAAACACGCCGTCCTTCGGAGGGGACGTTAAGCGATGGTCCCGAGCCTGTACGATGTCAGATACTCGTTAAAAGCCCCTGCTCTAAGTGAATAAAAATTTAGGGTAGGCAAAATTTAGGACTCCCATAGTAAAGTCGGGCTCATGTTCACCAGAGTGACGAAAGAGCGCTCTTAACTAACTACTATCATAATAATCCCATGTGGAATGAACAAATTGACCGACTTTTAGATCTAAATCATAAAACCTAAGTATTTTTTTAGGTCAACAGCAAATGTGTAGCCTAGGTCAGTCGGTGCGATAATAGACCTCGCCGACAGCGTAGCGCAGAATGAGCTTCATGTTTATTCAATATTAATTCTTCCTTTCTATTAAAATATTCAAATCATATTGTTAGAGAAGGCAAAATGTTTGACTTTAAGAGTGAAGAAAGAGCGCTCTGGTAGTAGGCGATATGACCTTGTATTTAAAGCCCGGGCAAGAGTCATAATAACTACTATCATAATAATCCCATGTGGAATGAACAAATTGACCGACTTTTAGATATAAATCATAAAACCTAAGTATTTTTTTAGGTCAACAACAAATGTGTAGCCTAGGTCAGTCGGTGCGATAATAGACCTCGCCGTCAGCGTAGCGCAGAATGAGCTTCATGTTTATTCAATATTAATTCTTCCTTCCTATTAAAATATTCAAATCATATTGGTAGAAAGCGTGTATCCTGTTGTGTAAATATGGCTTCTGTCTTAGACACGAGCTCCATTCAGGAAAACTGTTAATAGCTTTATAAGTATAGAAAAAAAAATACACTTTTTATTTTTAATTTTCTATCACTTGGAAGAGTGAAAGGTGTGAGTGAAGGTGACCATTCAGCCAGGGAGAGTTTTCACAATATCTCTATTTTACTTTTCCGAAGTATACCGAAAGTTATGTAATTCGTTAGAAATTCGTTGAGTTTACACTAGAATTTAATATTTTCCGACTGCTTGATTTCACGATTACAGAATAAATCTATCGACACAAAATTTTATAAGTGTATCCAGAATCCTCTAAGGACGTAGTACACCGATTTATAGGCCAACTTGACCAAAAGGGAAGGGGGATCAGGAGAAGGGGCATTAAAAAAATTATAATAAAGAAAGGCCGAAAAGCCGATGAATGTATTGGAACGAAATATCAGTTGTAAATTTAAAGCCCTATAAGGACGACATCTATTAATATTCAGCAGAGTCAAGCGAAAGGTTTTCAACGGAAGTTCATGTTTTCTGACCTCATTCAATAACAAATTGCTATGTGTATGTCTGTGAACACGATAACTTCAATGTATCATCACGAAATTTTTTTTGTGAATCCAGAATTCTCTAACGACGACAATCTTTTTCAGTCAAATCGACTCAAGGGAAAGGGGGACTGAGGTAGAGGCTTGACTCAATAACTCAGATATCTGCCGATAGAATGAATATATCGAAATGAGATTTCATATTTGAAGACAAAACCCAATGAGAAGAAAATAACCTATGTTAGTCAAATATAGAAATAATTCAAATGATCCATTGACTTTGGAGGGAAATAAAGCTGATCAATACTAAGCGCTGTAGTAGGTAAATTGACGGTGATTCAGCGACGACTTTTTATCGTTTTTGAAGTGATACTTCTTTAGCGAGACTAGTGAATCGAAATTACTTTGACATAAAAAATCAAACATGAAACGCTAAGGAGAGGGAGATGTGTTGCGCATGCATACAAGTCAACTTCTAAATATGGAAAACCGTAGCGTCATAGTGGTTATGTCAATCTGATTTTTAAATCAAATGGGATTGCTTGATCAACAAACGACTATGATAAACCGTTTTGCAGTTAAAAGACTGTTAGGTTAGGTTAGGTTTTATGACTCATGACCGGGCTTTAACTACGAGGTCATATCGCCTACTACCAGAGCACTCTTTCGTCACTCTGGTGGACATGAGCCCGACTCTACTGTGGGAGTCCTAAATTTTGCCTACCCTAAATTTTTATTCATCTAGGGTAGGGATCTTTAACGAGTACCTGACATCGTACAGGCTCGGGACCATCGCTTAACGTCCCATCCGAAGGACGGCGTGCTTAAGTTTATTTTACCTCCCAGATAAAATAAACTAAGGACCTCGGTCGGGTTACGAACCCACGACCTTGAGCTCAGAAGTCAAGCATGCATACCACTGAGCTACCAGCGCCCTCTAATTTTATTATATAAATAATGATAAATAATAATGTGAACACTGACCTTGACACTGGGACACTGAGCAAGGGATGGTTTCCAGACGGATGCGTGAATGGTGAGGAAGGGGTGGTGACGGAAAGTAAACAAGATCATAGGTGAGAGGAAACCTGCCATGTGCTGAACGCAATCAAAACCAATCATAGAGGAATCGTGGAGGTCGGAGACATAATGTATGTTTACAATGAACTGCACACACATGCATGAAATTTCTCAAGAAAACGTTCTTGAATTCGGTCAACCATTTCTGTAAATAATTACTTTGAAATAATGACACACCAACCTTGACACATAATGTTACGTTACTGTATCTATATATAATTTATAATGAATATTTATTTTTTAATGAGGTTCGAAATAGTACATTAATTTTATGAATTAATTAAGAAATTAAAAAAGTTTGTGAATCACCGGCAATGTACTTCCCTAACACAATTTAATTAACAGTCTACAAAATTGTATGACGTATCCAATTAGCATGTTATGGTTTAACGGAAATAAATATATATTTTTACAGATATATTCATTTCACAATTTATTTATTGATATTAGCTATTTAGCATATAGACATTTCGGGAAGATGTTCTCAGTGTCTAAAAATGTTACATTAAATGAAAATAACATCATATAAGTTAGTTAATTATTGTTATTCATTCTACGTAGTTCTACTACGAGGTCATATCGCCCACTACTGTTCTCTACTGTGAGAGTAAATTTTGCCTATCCAAGTATATTGACTGGTGTAGGGTCTTTAATGAGTACCTGACATTGTACCTTTACCTACGGCCAAAATTACCTATCAAAACACTTTTAGCTGACTGGACATTCACTACTACTTTTCATAAGTACAGATATATATATAGAGGGCGCCGGTAGCTCAGTGGTATGCGTGCTTGCTTACTGAGGCCCTTAGTTTATTTTATCTGGGAAGTAAAATAAACTTGAGCACGCCGTCCTTCGAGCGGGATGTTAAGCGATTGTCCCGATCCTGTTTTATGTTAGGTACAAGTTAAAGAATTCTACCCTAGGAGAATAAAAATTTAGGGTTAGCAAAAATTAGGACTCCCATGTTAGTGTCGGGCTCACGTCCACCAGAGTGACGAAAGAGCGCTCTGGTACTAGACGATATGACCTAGTAGTTAAAGCCCGGGCGTGAGTCATAATAACTACATATATTTATATATAATAAAGCTGTGAAAATATGTATTACTGTAATTTCAGAATCATCTCAAAATTGATTAATATTATAAACTGGATGTCATGTGTCGGCCTGGTTTCTTTATTACCTTGCTTCAACTCCGACAGAGTGTTATTCCTTGTCATCCGGTCAGGAATTTTGCTTGAGGAAATGCCCAATTTCCGCTGAATGATGGCACATTCTAATCGTGGGAACATGGAAAATAGCACACTGTCTGCCTTCTTTAGTCATGTAACTGGATTAGGTTTATCTATAAAGGAAATGTTATATAGTTAATTATGGCGACAGATAATAATACTGCCATTATTTACTTAATAATTAGATTTCAAGCAGAGCTAGGCTACATCCTGACCAAGTCATATTGCCATGTTTGCTTGAGTCGGTAGTGCCGCTGATTCACGAATGATTCACGAAGTTATGTAATCGGTAAAAATTTTTTATTTTTTTTTTTTTTGGACAATATTTCGGGACACTTACATCTCTCTTCTTCCGGTCACTATGAACCAATTTCGTAGTTCATAGTGACCGGAAAAAGGGAGTGTTCCGAAATATTGTCCAAAAAAATAAATAAATAAATAAGAAGACACCTCTGGAAGAAATGCCGGGAACAACCAACTGTATACGTGTATCCAGAAGCAGAGTAGGACGACACCTATCGATTTTTAGACAAATCGGGCTAAGAGAAGTTAGGGTTTAATTCAAAAACTCTAATAACTGCCGTTATAATGAATGTATCGACACAAAATATCAAATGTAAATTCAAAACCCCATAAGGATGACACTTATTAATTTTCAGCGGAATCGGCAGAAAGGAAGAGGGATCAGAGGGGGCTTAACTTAAAAATCGCAATAACTGCCGATCTAATGAATTTATCGACACAACATTTAGTATGAGGATTTAGGATACCCTACTTAAGTCAACTATTGTATTGACTGTTAGTGCAAACGGTCTACTGGGTTTGGAGGGGGAGCGAAAATGTATTTGATTGATCCCTTCTAGGGAAGTACATTGTTGGTGATTCACCGACAACATTTTTTTTACATCTCTTTAGCTATACAAAGTATAGGGGCAGTTATATAATCGATTAAAAATCCGATTCTGAGCTTTTCCCGAAATTTCATGTTTTCCAACCTCTATTGATTTTCAACAAAATCGGCCGAAGGAGGGATCAGATGGGACTAAACTCGACTTCTTTTTTTATTCATATTTTATTTCTACTTTTCTGTAGGAATATTTCTTTTGGAATATAACTATGAGCATGCCTATTCGAAGCACGTAGCTCATATACCCGTATCAATGCCGGCATATTTTTAGATCCATACGTGATTTACCATAACAATATTTTTCAAGATTTGCACCACTAAAATAAAATCTCTCAGGGAAGTAGACGATTGTGATAAAATTTAACAGAATAACTCTCAATAAAATGAATGTATCGACACGAAATTTTATTTCGAAAAATAGCAATTACAAACCCCATTAAAGCCCTCCGTTTATTTTATCTGAAAGGCAAAAAAAACCTTAGAATGGGACGTTAATCGATGGTCCTGAGTCGGGCTCATGTCCACCAAAGTGACGATAGAGCGCTATGGTAGTAGGCGATATGACCTCGTAGTTAAAACTTTCCTGTTCCAGGTAAGGGATGTTTGGAGATGCCAGTCTTTCCGAAGGACCTCCAAGGTGTCCTAAAGCTCTGCGACCCAACCCAAACCACCCTCTTCTCGCTAAACTACTTGTATCGATATTGTTGAACTTTCCTGTTCCAGGTAAGGGATGTTTGGAGATGCCAGTCTCTCCGAAGGACCTCCAAGGTGTCCTAAAGCTCTGCGACCCAGCCCAAACCGGCCTCGTCTCCCTCGACTACTTCACACAATTGGCTCGTCAGCACGTCAACAGCGAGGTAATTCTTAACATTATTCAATTTAGCCTCTTAGATGGGGAGCTAAACCCAGTTAGCGGTTCTACGATGATTACATCTTATTGAGCGCATCTGCAGAATGTAAAATCTATACTGTAAAATGGTTCAAGTCCAAACGGTCTTTTGGTTTTTGGCAGAGCAAAAACGTTTAATTTTTTACTGGGGAAGGACATTGCCATTGATTCACCGACGACATTTACTTCATATGTAAATTCAAAACCCTATAAGAACAATGCCTATTAAAATTCAGCAAAATCAGTCGATGGGAAGTAGGGGACCAGCAAAACTCAACTCAAAAACCTAATAACTGCCGTGTCGATACGAAATTCAGCATGTGGATGTAAGTCAAATCTTGATTTTTAAACTAAATATAAACACGAACCCCATAAGGACAACACCTATTAATTTTCAACGGGAACGGGCAAATTAGGGGTTATCACAAAAACACTAATAACTGCAGATGTAATAAATATATCGACATGAAATTTCATATATAAATTCGAATCCTCATAAGGACGACTAAATGTATCTAAATGAAGTATAATGATTCAGAAGTCATTATGACAGTCAACGATTCAATTTTAGCTCAAACAGTCGATTAGTTTTAGATCGAAAAAACATATTTGAATAATTTTGTGATAGGGAAGTAGGTACATTGCCGGAGATTCACCACTTCAGAACTATAATATCCAATTTTAAACATCCAATTTAGAACTGTAACAAACAGAAGTTAGTGGATAATAATCACAACGAAGGATCATTTAGATCCACATTTCCAACGATGCTCAGCCCTGAAGATATAAGATTCGATAGCAGTATCGATTAGGAGAAAGGTCACGATTACCATTATCGATTTGTCCTCTACTTTCAGAGGTGAACCTGGGTCATTGTTTCTTCTGTATTCTTTTAATGGAACGCCATCACGTTTAGTGTCTATAATATTGAAAGGTTGTTACCTACTTTGAAAACTTTCCTTGAATGCTAATCTGAGAAAAGGTAGCTTTCTTTCTCTCGAATTTTATATTCTTATATTTATGACCTAGTCAAATAAATGTTGCAGGGAAAATTGAAAGACACTTTTTATAATAAATAGAATTATTCGAAGGACCCCTGTTTATGAGATGTGTCGAAAACCACCTTAAAATAATATCTCGAAATAAATACATTTTTTGTTTACGTTTGTTTGATTTATCGAAACATTGGTCCTCACCATAAATGATACTTTTTAAATATCCAACTATTAAAATGTTTTCTGGTTCAAGATAGGATCAATGTTATAATGTACGCCAAATTTAAGAAAATATTTTTAGAATACGTTTAATTCAATTTTAATGCATGGAAGCGTATTTTAAAATTATTTTATTATTGATAATTATTTTTATAGATTTCCTTTTTTTTTTTACATATTCTCTTTTATTTATATAGATACTTTTATTATTTATTTTCTTCATCAAATGAAGCTGTGAATATTATGTATTTTCATGTTAATCTTTTGTTTATCTGTATTTGTAATTGTCTAATTTTTCTCCAATGTAGCACTAATTTATTCATTTTATTTATCTATTTCTTGTATATACATATGTTTCTTTATACATACATTCTTAGGGGACCTCGGTCCGAGAATAATAAAATTTATTTTCATTTCATTGTATAAAAAAGGATTTTAAATAACAATGGGCAATAATAGGACTATTCTGTACCTTTACACTTCAATCTCCCCTCCCCCTACTTCCCCCCTCTCAAACTCAAACTTAGGATTTAAGAAAGTTACTTTCTGAATTACGATGCACAATGAAACAAAAAAAAAAAAAATTGAAAACACATTACCCAGAAGAGGGAAGAGGGTAGAGTGATCTGTAAAAATGTATTTGGTATATAAAAGTGCCATGGCCACATTAGATATATATTACTTCCCCAGTTATACGAAGTATAGGGAAAGTTATGTAATCGATTGAGTTTTCACTAAAATATTAAGTTTTCCAAAAATGAAGAAAAACATTTCTGTTTATGTGTATGTACAAGAACATGTTATAATATAATCTGCAGTTAGAAAAAATGTATAGACACGGAATTGTATATATGTGTCCAGAACCTCGAATGGATGACGCTCAACTCAAAAAATCTTGCCGATGTAATAAATATATTGAATTGCAATTTTATTTTTTTAAATTCAAAGCCCCATAAGTATGGCTATTCTCCACAGAATTTGAGAGCGAAATACTTATTTCGATGTATTTATTATTTCGTGCTGTAGAAGCAAATTGCAATTTAATCAGAGAAAAGTCCCCTCCAACTAAAGAAATAATAAAAAATAAACGATTTGAAAGTGATAGCTCGCCGCCGCTTCTGATGATAAAATGTCAGATCCTGTCTCGGTTTTTTTGACTCCGTTTTTGAGTGATCCTCATTGTGAGATTATTATTTGGGTCTTTGATAGTTTTTTGATATAATATTCTTTCTTTTGCAACTACCAAAGTTATAAAAAATAATTATATATCTATCAGTTTTTGCTAGATTTCTAGAATTTTTCAATATTGATTAGTGAAAGTCTGACCTCCATTTTTTTCAATTTTTTTTTTTGATTTCGCTCTCGAGAAGTCAATCATCTGCAAACAAACAAAAAACGTCGAATCATTGACAATGTACTTCCGCATCACGAATTAATTAAGTTTTCGTTCTTCTTCCAAACCCAATCGACCGTTTGGGTTAAATATAAAATAATAAATCAATAGTCTTATATAGAGACTTCTGAATCCTCGTATTAAACTTTGTGTCGATACATTACTGCTGTTATTGGAAGTTTCGTCCGATCGTAGAATTGAGCATTTCATGATCTGCCCTATTGTCTAGCGGTCATATCATGATGTGCCAAATGAAAAGTTGGGCAGATGAGAGCAATACGTTAGTCGATATTCCAAACTAAACGCTTCGCCACATAATGATATGACTGGGCATATCTTCAAATAGTAGCATTTAACACCGCTAGTGGCGCTGTCTCCCCACTCTCCGCTTTGTTTACATGCTCGCAAGATGGCTGCGTCAAAAAAAAAACTTCATTCGTTTCGTGAATTAGCTTTCGCAAAACCGGAGAACTAGTTCTGTTTCGCTAAAAGAACCGACGGGAGGCTGAAATTTTTCTTCTTTCCGATAAATCCCAGCCTTTTCAAATTGAATCGATATGCCCAACTATGGCTCGCCAAATTGTCAAACGATTTGCATTGAACGATATGGCGGATATTAGTTGGTTATTTCATGAAATGGCGGCAGATCATGAAATGCCCAGACACATCAATGCCCAATTATATATATACACTGACCTCCATTTTATTTTATTTTTTTTTTTTTTGCCCTTGAAAGTCAACAAACAAAAATATGGAACACTTGAAAAAATAAAAAAAGAGTCCTTGCCATTTTTAATGATTTTATTCAGTATTCACGTGGTGTAGATCTTGGTGGGATAAGGGAAACTACGTGACAGTCACACAAATTTAATTTAAAATAGTCAGTTTTCAACGTCTAAGCCCAGACTTGTAGCTAGGTCAATGCTATTGAAGATAACGTTTAGTCGTTGAAAAACCTTTTGGCCTATTTTCATAAAATTTGTGAGGAGGCTTTAGTTTAGTTTCTTTCATCCCTGTACCTTTTAAAACAATATTCATTACTCCCAGTTTATATTCGAAAGTAATTCAATTCAGATTAATAGTTATTCGATTTCCTCTTATAGTTAAAATATAACTCATAATGAAATTAATTTTTTTGCCCTTTCACATTTCTTGAATGCAATTTAAACAATAAAAAAAATTGAACTTCAACTAAAAAATTGTATGTTAGAAAAAACCCTCTAATTGGGATTTTTTACTTTTTTTAAAAAAAGTTTAAAAAAAAAAAAATCAAATAACGAGGATATAAAGGTCATGTTTCATGTACTAAAACATTATTTCATACTTAACTTTCTTATAAGGTACCTACCTATGTCAAAATCACCTTTTGTTTAATATTTTTATTTCTGTTATCGTATTATTTTTTTTATTTTTCTATTGGTTTATTTTTTTTTTGCATGTAATACTTTTTTTCTAATAAAAACATCCTGAAATATCATCTTGAAAAAGAAACTTCTATAAGTGTGTATTATAATCTAAAATAAAATGTCAGGTAGGTACGTCAGGTGCTTGTCAGGTACTCGTTAAATACCACTAACCCAGGTATGCAAAATGTAAGACTCCCAGAGTAGAGTCGGGCTCATGTCTACCAGAGCGTTCAGATAGTAGACGATATAAACTCATAGTTACCCGGCCGAGGTCCTTAGTTCATTTTATCTGGGAGGTAAAATAAACTTAAGCGATGGTCTTGAACCTGTACGATGTCAGGTACTCGTTCAAGACTCCTTATCCTATGTGAATAAAATTTAGGGTAGGCAAAATTTAGGAGAGTCGGACTCATGTTCACCAGAGTGACGAAAGAGCGCTCTGGTAATAGGCGATATGACCTCGTAGTTAAAGCCCGGACATGAGTCATAATAACCAGCTAATTAAACTCATAGTTAATGCCCGGGCATGGCTAACTAACTTACAAGTTACGGTTATTATAACGATGATAATAACAGATATTCCCTATCCAATGCCATTTCGTTTTTACATTATCTTACACTTATTTTGAAAAGTTTATAATATCGAGTTTTATCATCAGAAATCATAGCGCAAACCGTGAGAATAGAGAAGCAGTTTGAAGGGAAGTTATAGTTGGTAATCTGAGAAAGTTTGCAGTCCAACTTTAGTGTTTTTCTTTAATAAATTGACTGACCAAATGTAGACATGTTTTGCTTCCTCTGTGAATGGCTGGCATTATTATATATTATTTATGTTAATATTATTAATGAAAAGTCAGGTAAGTACGTCAGGTACTCGTTAAATACCGCTACCCTAGGTGAATAAACCTAGGTAAGCAAAATTTAGGACTCCTACATTAGAGTCGGGCCATCAGACCGACGAAAGAGCGCTCTGGTAATTGGCGATATGACCTCATGGTTAAAGCCCGGACATGAGTCACTTTAACTAAACTAACTCCAAATAAAATTGTATAAAAAATAAAATATATTATTATTTTTTTTTTATGACTCATGCCTGGGCTTTAACTACGAGGTCATATCGCCTACTAACAGAGCGCACTTTTGTCACTCTGGTGAACATGAGCCCGACTCTACTGTGGGAGTCCTAAATTTTGCCTACCCTAAATTTTTATTCATCTAGGGTAGGGTCTTTAACGAGTACCTGACATCGTACAGGCTCGGGACCATCGCTTAACGTCCCATCCGAAGGACGGCGTGCATAAGTTTATTTTACCTCCCAGATAAAATAAATAAGGGCCTCGGTCGGGTTGTATTTATTAGTATTAATATTTTTATAGTAATTTACTTATTATTTATTTTTTATTATTATTCATTATTACTGTTATTAATAATCTCATGTTTTATTTGAGTGATTATTTCACTGGATGTAAAATAAACTATAGTCTGACCTCTCACAGATTTTATTATTTCTTGCTAGCCGACTTTCGAGGTGCCCTCATCATCAGGTAGTCTGATAAAATAATCTTGCAAACAACATCATTTAAAAAAATTAAAAAAATAAAAATAAATTAATGTGTTTCTTAAACTTCTCTGGGATGTTACATTGTTCGTTAATTCCGGCATTTCTTCCAGAGGTGTCTTCTCATTCTTTTTTCCGAACATATTTCGGGACTAATAATTTCGTTCATAGTGACCGGAAGAAGGGACTTGTAAGAGTCCCGAAATATTGTCGGAAAAAAGAATAAGAAGACACCTCTGGAAGAAATGCCGGAATTAACCAATAAAATAAATTATACAAAAAAATATCATAAGAGGGGACCTAACTCTAAAAACCATTATTAAATAGTCGATCTAACGAATGTATCAAAACGAAATTTGATTTTCAAATCCGTGCATTTAGTTCAGAGGGAGAGCGGAAACATAATTGTTTTATTCGTGCTGGGGAAGTATGTTTTTTGTTATTATTATATAATAAAGGAGCTAGAACAATTTACAAAATAAAGGAAAAAAGTGGGGTTGGTTATGTTTACATACATAACGCTAGTTGTCCTTTTCAAGGAAGTCTCCACACTCCTATGTTCACACAGGAAGTGACAAGGTTGACCAGCGGACGGTGAAGCTACGATCACCGCTATCATGCGACAAAAAAAAAACAGTCACTATTGTCTCACTTATTGCAATCCTTGAGTTTGTTATGTATCAAGTGATAAAGTGCTGTTCTTGTCATAACTGGTCCGTTAGTCTGTCCGTCGTCCTTCTGTAAAAGGAAATCGAACGCTCCTCAGATCCTGAAGACTATGAAAATATTTTTACTTTCCAGCTATACGAAGTATGGGGGAAGTTATGTCATCGGTCAAAAAATGTGAAGTTTTCAACAGAATTTCATGTTTTCCGACTTTCAGATTCCAAATATACATATATTAAAAAAAAGTCTACCTGAGTGTCTGTGAATACGATAACTCCCGATAGAATAAATTTATCGACTCGAAATTTTATATATGAATCCAGAACCTTCTAACGACGACACCTATTGAGTTTCAGTCAAATTGACCAAAGTAAAAGAGAGGGTTAGATACAGAATAAATTTATCGACACAAAATTAAAAATGTGAATTCAAAATCCGATAAGAACCGACACTTATTAATTTTCCTCGGAATCGGCAAAAGGGAAGAGGAGGATCAGAGGTGGGCTCAACTCGTAAACCAATAACTACCGATGTAATGAATGTATCGACATGAAATTTCAGTCTTATTTCCAATCTTAGTTATTCAATTCATAATGTAGGTTAAGAAAAAAATAACCCAATATTTGTTCTCTAATTCTATGCTATTCATTTTCCCTGTGAACCCAATAAGATAATTTATACCTTTGGATTGGATTGAACATTTTCGCAAATTTAGAAAAACAGTATGGCATCTCTTTAGTATCTTTAGAAGAAATCTAATTGAAATAATTATTAATTGAAATTTTTGAAGTGAAAACATCTTTAGCACCGTTGTGATTTGAAACTCGATGAAACGAAAAAGCGACACTATTGCCCCTATATATATATATATATATAACAGTTGTTTTATTTAGTCATCTGTTTGAATTACTAACCTAAGGACTTCTTGTAACTGAAAGTGAAGAGAAAAAAAGTTGCCGATAATGCTTCTTCTCTAGTCTTGCGACACAAAAAAGATAATCATGAAAAATTCCATCGCCTGCTCCTCTCCCTCCAAAAAGTTTGGAATTGTGAATTTTTTTAGACGTTTAAGAACTTATTAAGGAAACATTTATTTTACACTTTAGTTACCATAAGCCACTCGTGTTATTTGTTGAAATTAAAAACATGAAATTTGAATAATAAAATATAAAATAATTTTTAAACTTGGTACCAATATTATAATAAATAAACCCTATAATTATCCCACTCCTGATACTGCATTCGTCTCATTCTCTCGCAGTTTCGTTTTATGAAGGTTTCACTTCTACCGCGTGTGAACTGCACACTTTTTTTTTTAAATACGTGCACTTTCTTCAAAATTGCACGTCTTGAACATTCGATTTTTATGGCCCTTTTCGGAAATTACTGTAGAAACAACATTTAGTAGGAGACCAGCTATAACTTCTACAGGAAATGTAATTTTATTATTTATTATTTGTTTATTTATTATTAATTTGATTTATTTTATTTTATATAAATTTTTTATCACAATTCATTCATGCGCTGTTTATATATTCTGAACAGTCTGACTTATGTCAAACAGACAGTGGGGGAGTACAGTCTAGTAGAGCGGTTCTCAACTCAATTTCGCCTATACTTTGTGTAGCCGAGGAAGTAAAAAGAACTGTATTGAGGTCAAATGTACACAGGTGGTGCTATATTGTATATTCTGTTGATATTTTCTAGTCAACGTATTGACTCCTGTGCTAATTGTTTATTATAGTGCACTTTGAAAAGTTATAATGAAATCTTTCAAGGAAGAAATAAAGTAGAGCAGAGAAAAAAAAACTAGTCACAGTGTGATAAGTGTAAAAACTAGTCACAGTGTGATAAGTGTAAAAACTAGTCACAGTGTGATAAGTGTAAAAATGATAGTACACTAAAAGTCAATTAGTGAGTTGATAATTGGTGTGACGTGGTGTATGTTTAGATGTAGCAGAGTGAAATATTTGGAGCAGAAAGGAATAGTGTGTCTGATTTAAGTAGGTTCATTGTACTAGGTTGGGTTCCGTTCTATTCAGCAGACGTCTCATGACAATCGTCATGTTTGCAGGTCAGTCAAATGTCATCACGCAGACAACTTTCAATATGACGTAGAAGAGGAGGCCTTTACAGTCTGTTAAATCATTTAAAAAAAAGTATCAATTTGTTGATCCTTTGATCCCTATATTCCGATTTGATCTCAGGTTCTGTATCATCATTTTGAGTTTGGACCCCCACCCCCACACCCATCATTCCGCCCCTTCTCTTCGGCTGATTCGACTGAAGATGATTTCTATGAGGTGACATTACTTTGGAATTTATTTCAATTTTTATGCTAAGCACCCCTCTAATCTATACTTTCCCTTCCCCGGATTTGGCTGAAACTCAATAGGTGTCGTTTTAATGGGATACTGGATACACATAAAATTTCGTGTTGATACATCTATTCTTATCGGGAGTTAGATCGTATTCACAAACTCACGCACACAGATAAACAGGCATTATTTAATTTTTATTTTTTGTACATATAAAAGTACATCTAAAATCACATAATATTCCGCCCATCAATATTTCGACCGACGAAGGCAAATGGACACTTTTTTTTTTCAACCAAATCGGTAAATTGGATTCAACGAGAGAGCGAAGGCTTAGTCAATTCACGCTGGTCCATTTTGTCAAACACTGTCTGAAATCCCTCTCCCACGTGTGACACCTCCACGGGCTTTCATATTCTTCATTAGTGTTTGTTTGCTCCATGGTTGGACCTGACCAGTACCTGTTGGAGCGTCTTGTTGCTTCTTTGTCGGTAAATCATCAGGATAGAATGTAATGTCAAGTTTAATAATTATCTCTAGAACTGCAATAGTCAGGAGAAAATAGTGAGTGTGATGGTCAGGGGGGCGGAGGCGAGAGAGGGGGATGGAGGCGGAGGAGGGGGTTGGGGGAACTTGAAAAGATTGAAATTGTCAATGTTTGGGAAGCTGTAGCGCGCTCACTATTCATTCTACAAACAAGTTGTGGGAATGCGAATTGTAGAAAATTTAATCTCCTCTAAAATTTTACCTGTAAAAGAGTCGCTAAAGTCGACCGTTTCTGAGATATTTTGAAAAAACTGAAAAAGTCGTAAAATTTCGTGGTTTTTCGGCTGCCAAAAGTGGTCCCGAGGTCGGTTTTGTTAGCGAATTCGGTTTTTTCCATCGTGGTACCAATATACACAAATCAGAAAAAAAAATCTTGTACTGCACCTTTTGTAAGGCACGCCCCTTTTTCCATACCTGCGGACTGGACTACTAGTCCATCTTTGTATATTGGTTCACTAATTAAGTTACTTCACTCCTAACACCTGTTTTTTTATACAAATAATAATAATTGATTTTATAATATAAAAATAATCTTAATGTAAATTTTTTACATCACAATACATACTAACTCCTAATCACCGACAAATATTCACGAACAAAAAGTATAGACGTTCACTGAGGAATGATAGGATTGATTGGTTCCGCTGGCCCTGCTAGCTATAGAGGAGGCGTTCAACCGGACGAAAGGAAGGTGGAATAGCAAACAGGCCAGTCCTACGTGAGGCTTCCTCTTGAATAACTAGGTGACATTCACTTCTTCCTATCTGTCATGACTTTAAATTTCCCGGCACGGAAAATTAAGGAAAACGTCTTCTGTTCATACCGACAATGTAAAAACGATTGACTCTTTGGCTAAAAATTAATAGTTGATTTAATCACAGGCTCCTGAATCCTCATATTAAATTTTGTGTCGAATGATTCATTCTATCGGGAATCCACACACACACACACACAGCCAGATACAATTTTTTTGTTAATTTTTGGGATTAGGTTGGTCGGAAAACATGAAATTCCGTTGAAAATTTCTTCTTGCCCTTGTAATGAATGTATTGACCCGAAATGTTATATGTGCATTCCAAGCCTTATGTGCCTTGATGTCATCCTTATATCCATTGATTTTCAGCGAAATCAGACGGAGGCAGGAAGGGAATCAGGGAGTGTCTCAACTCAAAAATCCCAATAATTGACGATGAGTTGAACGTATCAACATGAAATCCCGTGAGGATGAATATATTAGTTTTCCGCAAAATCGGTGCAAGGGGAGGGGGACCAGAGGAGAGAGGCTCGACTTAGATACCCTCGTAACTGCCGATGTAATGAATGTATTGACACAATGTAGTATAATAATTCAAAAGTCAATAAGTCAAAAGGTCGATTGGCTTTAGAGGGAGAGCGAAAACGTTATTGTTTAATTCTTCTGGGGAAGTACATAGACAGTGATTCAGTGGATTAACAAGTTCTACGCAGTAGCCCCCTTCTCAAAGTTACAAACCTGTTTGAAGTTACTAACCTGTTTAAAGTTACTAATCTTGTTAATGTTACTACCTGTTTAAAGTTACTAATCTGCATAAATTTACTAACTTGCTTATTGTTACTCGTGTAACATCCCGGATAACCGACTGCTAATAGATATGTGCAGATTGGCCGAATGAAAATCTCATTTATATGGTGCTTCAATTAAGTTATCCACATTTCAAGGTGTTTAGTTGTTTGTGACTGATGGCTTTAAGTACGAGATCATATCGCCTATTACCACAGCGCTCTTTTGTCACTCTGGTGAATATAACCCGACTCTACTGTGGAAGTCCGAAAGATCTGCCTACTTTGTGTACCTGAAGGTACAGGCTTGGGACTCCCAAGGACATGCTGTTCGATTTCTTAGCCGGATTCGAACCTCCCATATTGAGCAGAATAGGCAACTACTACCTGTTTTGAAAGCATGAGATAGCGTGCGAGCTTACTGGGCTCAAGATCGCGGGTTCGATATGTTTTTTATCTGGGAGGTGAGGTTCTTCGGATGGGACGTTAAGCCTGTATGATGTCCGTAGGTCAATAAAAATTTAGGATTCCCATAGTAGAGTCGAGCTCATGTCCACCAGAGCGACGAAAGAGCGCTCTGTTAGGAGGCGATATGACCTCATAGTTAAAGCCTGGGCATGAGTCACAATAACTATCTCTTCATTTTCATTGCGGAAAATATTTAAATAGGTTATTAATTTTTTTTACAGGGGGCCATGGCGGCCGTGCGGGCTAGAGCGTAGGGCTATATCGCATGGTCTCACCATGGTTTGCGGGTTCGAATCCCGTCCGGGAGTGAGTTTTATTTCGTAGATAGAACTCCCTCCCTGGGCCATGGATGTCGTAAATAACTTGATAACAAACACGTTGACATTGCTAATATGCACCGTACATAAAGCCAAAAAAAACATTTTATAGTTAAACCATAGAGTGCACAGCTGTCGTTATCGAGCAATTCTACATTTTATAAAATTTAGTTTTATTGC
This sequence comes from Aradus depressus, assembly GCA_963662175.1. Taxonomy (NCBI): domain Eukaryota; kingdom Metazoa; phylum Arthropoda; class Insecta; order Hemiptera; family Aradidae; genus Aradus; species Aradus depressus. The sequence goes on from OY759220.1 coordinate 31,946,216, forward strand.
ATTAAAATTCATTTTTTTAGGTTAATAACCTTCCCAATTTTCATTTATATATTTTAAAATTCTTTTTTTTTTTTCATTTTTAAATGTGTGCATTTAAATGAACCACTTTCTCAAGAAGAATAATAACTGGCGTCAATGTCGGAATTTTGCAAGAAACGCTGACTGCCAAACAAGCCGGATAAGCGATGCTGGGGTGGAGATAACATTGCCTGATAGAAGTCTCAGCGATTATTATGCCAGATATACTCGAACAAAATTTCTCAACTATGATGAAGACGGAAATCAAGCATTAAATTATTGGAAATTTAATGAGAAATATAGTCCTGTGATTTTTCAGCGACCTCCAAGACTCTCTATATCACGCAGGTACAGAATTGGCTGTAATTCACTTAATTGTTAAGTTACGTAATTGATTACAAATGTATTCATGGCTATCGTAATCATGATTTTTGTTTTTACTTGCACTCAGCTCTACCAAGTATAGAGGAAGTTATGCAATCGGTCAGAAATTCGATGTCGTTTTTTCACCGGAATTTCATGTTTTCTGACTCTTTCATTCCAAAAATAAAATCGTCCGTGAATCACCGGCTATGTACTTCCCCAGCAAGAATTAATCAATTACGTTTTTGGTCTCCCTTCAAAGCCAATCGACTGTTCAAGATTAAATTCCTAGTTGAGTTGAGTTTACGAAGCTCTTCCTTAGGCGACTCATGTATTTCGTTGTACTCGTACTCCTCCTAAACCCCTTTACCGATCAAATTGAAATTTGCCACGATGGTAGTGGACACGGTTACGATGGCTTACTACTAAAAAAATCTGAAATCAAACATACCACGGAGGAATAATCACCTAAAAACCAAATCCCCATTGAAATCAATTGAGAGACAAAATTCTCGCGCAAAAATAGAATTTTTCGATTTCAAAGGTAAAAATCCGGGTGAAGAAGAAAAAAAAAAAAAAACCTACGGTTCCATCCAGTGATCACAACCAGGTTCATATGCCCCATTTCAAATGCACTACTTGTATGTTAACCGACCACATTAACAGTATGATTATGTAGTATGAGCAGAATGTATTGCAAACCTAGTAATAAATTTATAACACGGTTAAAAAAGTAAACGAATAGTAAAAAAAATAAAGGCAGAGTAAAAAGGATATACTCAGAGTAAATAAATTAAATATTAGTATGAAAATATTTAACGAATAGTAAAAAAAATAAAGGCGGAGTAATAAAGCTAATATTATATTCACAGTAAATAAATTAAATATTAGTATGAAAATATTTAACGAATAGTAAAAAAAATAAAGGCGGAGTAATAAAGCTAATATTATATTCACAGTAAATAAATTAAATATTAGTATGAAAATATTTAACGAATAGTAAAAAAAATAAAGGCGGAGTAATAAAGCTAATATTATATTCACAGTAAATAAATTAAATATTAGTATGAAAATATTTAACGAATAGTAAAAAAGATAGAGTCGGAGTAAAAAGGAATTCACAGTAAATAAATCAGCCTGTTCGCAATTAGATGTTTTTTTTATGCTCCCCCATGGGGTTTCTCTATATCAGGAGAACCTGGACTTGTTTCACTAAAAGGTCAAAATTTTATTTCTTCGGATACATCAACTGGATTTACTTGGAAAACTGCAATCTTGTACTCTGCATTTTAAATCTTACTGTTTAATTTTTTTTACTGGGCATTCAAATTTTTACATAATGTTCTGAAATTTTCTACTGCGCCTTATTAACCATGTTCTTGGATTAACTTACCAGGCATTTTACTAGACATTTTTAGTTATTGGGTTAATATTTTATTTACAGTGTTGCATTTTACTGTGCATTAGGGTGGTCGTAATAAGTAAAAAGTTCGATTTTTCAAAGTCCTCATCCAAATTCTTGTGTAGTTTGACGAAAAAAAATGTTGTGAATTTTTTCAGATTATTTTGAATGAATTAACCTGGCCCTGTGGGGTTTACACATGTTTTAAATGGGGTTTTTGAACATTTACATATTTTTAAGTGTAGGTATTTTTAATATAAAAATCTAAAAATACATGGATTATGGGTTTTCGGGGTCGTTGAAAACGAATTTCATATTAAAAAATTTTTTTTGACAGTCACATTTCCCAAAAAACTCGTACAAAATTGACTAAAATGATAAAAATTTTCGAATCGATGATTAATTTTAATGAATTATTAATTTTTTAATATGAAATTCGTTTTCAGCGACCCCGAGAACCCATAATGCATGTATTTTTAGATTTTTATATTAAAAATACTAAGACCTACACTTAAAAATATGTAAATGTTCAAAAACCCCATTTAAAACACGTGTTAAACTTTGACCGCCCACAGGGCCAGGTTAATTCATTCAAAAAAAATCTGAAAAAATTCACAAAATTTTCTTTTCGTCAAACTACACAAGAATTTGGATGGGGACTTTGAAAAATCGAACTTTTTACTTTTTACGACCACCCTACTGTGCATATATCATTTTGTACCTACTGTGTAATTAACCTTTCTTACTCAGTAAGCTGCATTTTTTTAACTGAAAATCGGCTATGAAGTTACTAACTTTAATAATGTTACTCCGTAGGAAACCAGGTAAACTCCTAATTATTTATATGATTAATAAGATTAATCTCTTTTAATATCATTGATGAGATTACGTTTTGCCCTACTCTGTGTATAGGTACGAACACCAAGGCAGAAAGTCTGTTGGAGTAGAAATTGACTCGGATCGTGGCTTTTTTGGCCATGTTCTCAGCGAGGAGTATGAAAAAGAGTCTCAAACTATGTCAGTAACATCCAACGACTCAGATCATGACTTGAACATCGGGAAAATTGACGATTTTACTATTCAAGACAATTTTGAACAATCGTCAATATCTGTCACAGAAGAGAATGATTTTGATGCGACCGATCTGGATGTAGTCAATTTTGATAATGGTTATAATATTTGTAAAAAAGCTGATTTTAATGACACTGATTCTATGTCATTTCATGTTGCACTTTTATCTGAAAAATATTTTAATGTTGAAATTGTGGAAGAGAAAAGATGCTGTTATTACACTGGGGATTCTTCCTACATTGATCAAGAAATTGTCGAAGATGAGGGTAATTTTGAGGATGCCGAAGACTATGGACAGTTTAATGAAAGTGGTGATATTAATGTTGATCCTTCGAAAACATTTTATAAATTAATTAACAATGAAAATGGTCGTAATATGTTTGTTGTTGAATTTGTTGAAAATGATTGTGAAAATGTTTATGAGAATTTAGTCGAAGAAGATAAATTTGAAGATTCCGCAACTGATCTTGTAGAATCCAATGACTACAGCGGAAGGCCCTTTGCCCATCTATTTTGTGATGAAGATTCTATACAGAATCAAAAAGGAAATGATACTAAATGCAGTTCCGGTGCAGTTAAGGACTACACTGCTGGTGAGGAAGATGTAATTGTACTGACTACTCCGAAGAAGGCTCGCAGACAGAAGGTAGTCATGATTCAACATTTTTAATATTTGTTGTCCGTGGCGGATCTATAGTTTTTGGGGCCCTGAATTTTTTTCTTCGAAGGAAGCCCCCCTTCACAAATTCGTTGAGGAAAATATTGTTGATGTGGTTAGGTGACGTAGACCATGAAGTAAATACTATTAAAAATTGTATTGTAACTCATCCCTTTTCGTACTCCTCCCTAGTAGTTATCGTTTATCGTTTATAGTTATCGTTTTTTTTTACTTTATTATACCTTCAGTATAAGGAAGTATTGTAATCGTGCGAAAATCCGAGATCGAGGTTTTCGATTTTCACGTTTCAAAATTCCCTGAATACTTTTTGACCATTTTCGCGATGATCTCTGTGAGTGTATATGATTGAAACGTTGTGAGCTCTCTACCACAAAAACCATTGTAGCTATGAAATTAAAATTTGGAATGAAGAGGTCACATGTTCTAACTTAGGTCTGATTAGATTTTGGCCGAAATCAAAGGAAAATTGAGACCACTTTCCCCAGGACCTAACTACATTTTACAAGAAACAGCTAATTTTTATGACCTAATCAAAAATCTTTTCGAGTAATAGTTGCAGAGAAGACACAATTTATATTGAAATATAATTTTTTAAAGGTCGTCCAGTTTTCGAGATATATGCCGAAAACCATCTTGGAATGTAGTTTTGAAACACATATTTTTAGGCGTTTCCTTGATTAACCCGAAAACGGTTAGTCCTATCAAAAAATTGACTTGTACCAAAATTGTTCTTTATGAAAAAATTAATGCGACAAAAGTTATAGCGCCCCGAAGAATGTAAACTAAATGTCTATAAGGAATTCGAGTACATCTAACAATAAATAATTTTTAAATCGTAACTCATAGCAACGAACTAAAAGTTGAATAAAAACTGAAAAACATTTTATATTGAATAACTTTTTGAAAGGTTGCCCGATTTGCGAGGTACATTCCGAAAACCGTCCCGAAATTTCGTTTTAAAACCTTATAATTAGCCTTATACATATAAATCCGATCCTACACAAAAGGCTCATTGTAGATCCGCCACTGCTTCCTGTATCTTTTTTTTTTTTTTTATTATTTTTTAATTCTTATGATGTTTATAGAGGAAGACAAATCAACCACAGCCCTGGTGGATGTAAAGGTAAGCAGAAGTCTTGCAAGATCTTGACTAGTAAAATTACAGTTGCGTACAGCCATAGAGAATCGATTATAACACATAATATCGTTATTTTCAAGCTGTAACACTATGTATAAAAGTAGTTAGTATTTTCAAAAAATGTGAGTAGTTAAACAAAAATAAGAAAGTCAGTGAATGACCAATGTACTTCCCCAGCATTTTTGGCCAAAAATGCATTAACAAGCAATGAAGTGTGAGCAGATGCATTATCATGGTGCAAAAGACAAGAATTATTTCGCCACAAATCCGGGCGTTTTTTTTTTTTTTCGGATTGTTTTACGCAAACGGCGTTGCACTTGTAGGTAGTGCTCCTTATTGATCGTTTGACCTTATGGCAAGAACTCATGGTGCACTATGCCGTTAAAATTGAAAAACGCAGTGAGCATGATCTTCACATTCGACCGCACTAGTCGAGCTTTTATACCACTCGTAAACCCTAGTTTTACTCACAGCAGACTCAACAAAAGCAATATTAACCAAAATCTTGCTGCACTTTATAACCTCTTTGTAACATAAAACACATGTAACCTCTTTGACACCAGACTAAACATCCGGTTTGGCTAACAATAACAGATACTTTTCAGACATTCATTGTATTAATCTGCTTCTATTTCCTGTTTCAGCTTCTTGGATCACTAACAAAGTGATAATAAATGTTCGGCTATACTCAATATCCAATTTTTTCTTGTTAATTATTTAATTTGTATTTCATAAATAATATTATGAATTATTATTATTGTTTATTATATAAATGTTACAATCTCAGATTGAGTGGATAAAGTTTCACATAATCTATGTAGATCAGTAGTGAGGCTTGATCTAAAAGTTGAAGCTGAAACTCCGCCCCCTCCCACACACAAAAATATACAATTTAATTGTAGGAATATTGAGGGTCAGACAAAGATGGAAGAGAACAGGCCACACTATTCAAACGTCAACGTTTCGATATATTTTGTATCATCATCAGGGCCTACAAACATGGGGGGAATCTAGATTAGAATCACACTTAAAACATTAGTGTGTTGATAAACATTACTGAACGTTAAAATAGACATTGTAACAAGTTAAAAATTGAACCTGACTTACTATGAATACATTACTAAACATTAAAATTAAATATAGATATATTGTTAACCATTAACATGAATGTACACTAATACAAATTAAAAATTAACTATGAATACATTACTAAACATACCTAAACATTAATAATCATGGAAATAGACAAATAGGTAGAACATAATAAAGAGTAAAAAATTAAACTGACTTACTATGAATAAGCAGGGTTGGGAAGAAGGCATGTACACTGGATGGAGTCTTACATTGCAATGAAATGGTACAATAATACAGGGGTGCTGAAGGAACCAGGTACAGGGAGCTAGGAAAACCCCGTCATAAATGTCACATTACAGCCAGAAATGTTGAAAATAATATATAATGATTGAAATTGGAGAAATAGTATATCTATATTTAATTTTTATGTTTAGTAATGTGTTCATAGTAAGTCAGTTTCAATTTTTAACTCGTTACAATGTCTATTTTAACGTTCAGTAATGTTTATCAACACACTAACGTTGTTTAAGTGTGATTCTAATCTAGATTCTCCCCCCCCCCCCCCCCCCCCCCCCATGAATGTAGGCCCTGATGATGATATAAAATATATCGAAACGTTGGCGTTTGAATAGTATTGCCTGTTCCGTTCCATCTTTGACTGATCCTCAATATTCCTACAATTAGAATCTACAGTCGCTAATCAACATCTACAATTTAATATGAGGATTCTGAAGGTCCTAAATAACTATTGATTTAAAGACCAAATAGTCATTGATTTTGGTGGAGAGGGACAACCTTAATTGATTAATACCTGACCAATGACCAGTTTTGTCCGATTTGAGCCTGAGAAATGAAGTGTCACTTCCTATTAAATATTTAAGAAGAACTAGTCGATTTTAGCCAAATATGATACACTATTCTCTAGTGTATAGGTATCTCTAAAAGAAAAAGGTTATCCCTATCGACATACAATAATTGACTTGATCATGAGTTTCACTTGTAGCCCGCAACATAGCTATCGTAACATAGAGGGCGCCCGCACCTCTCTCCAAAATAGTACCATTAAAAAAAAAAAGTTTATCATGGTACGAAAAATTCCTACTTTGTGTTCACGACACGATAAGGTAGGTACGTAAATGTATGTGCTTACGTGTATTGATTAATAGCCAATATCAATTCTCGGGTGTTTGGGCAAAATTTAGAAGGGGAATTTCTGAAGGTTTGAAAATTTCCAGCAAATCAGGTAAAACACATTTATGTTACTTGAAATATTATTTCAATACATTATTAAATATAAACAAAGTAAAATATTTCAACATTCAGTTAAATATAGTAAAAATATTTAAATGCACTTGTCCTTTGGATCACAAGACTTGTTAGCTTACCGAACCTGAATTAAAGAATAGACTAAGGATCTTTCGGAGCGTACATGGAAGAAAAGACCACATGCAGGCAATCGAAGATGTTCCTGGGAGGGAAGTCCAGGGTTCTGAAAGACGGGATCCTGAACCTCAAAAGGAACGAGCTTAGGCAACTGACTGGAGTTCTCACAGGACATGGTCCGTTCAATAGACGCCTACACACTGTGGGAGTCAAGGACAGTCCTACCTGCGATAGATGTGGGGAAGAAGACGAAACGGCTGCACACTTCCTAGGCATCTGCTCGGGATATGCGCGAAAGAGATTCCGCATCTTTGGTGGAGATGTAATCGCAGAGGAGGACTTTAGAAGATTGGAGACTATGAGAGCATTCTCAGGTTCATTAAGGAAACTGGGAGGCTGAGCACTTCATGAAGGGCTTGGTTTAGGTAGTATAAACATACAGGTAATATAATAAGGGGGAAGCCCAGCGCTTCCAGGGAAGGGATAAGAGCACTGGATGCTTAGGTCCCTAGATGTAAAACACCAGCTCACCACATATATAATAATAATTTTTATTGTTTAAAGGGATTACCCCAAATGCAATTGAGTCAATGACCATTACATTTACAATATTAACATAATAATGACACATATAAAGGAATACACATATAAAACAATAATGACACATAATATGTTTTTTATTTAGTTTGTTCAAGGTTCCTTTATATTATATTATAAAGGAACCTTGAACAAACTAAATAAAAAACATAAATAAATAAAGAAGTAATTACAAATTACTATTTATATATATATAATATATAATATACATATGGTAAAAATATTTAAATGCACTGGTCCTTTGTATCACAAGACTTATTCTGACTTAAGCCCTTTTGCCCAAACACCAGAGAATTAATAACACAACTTTTCATTTGGTTGGAGAGGAAGGGGGAGAATTCATTAAATATTTTATTTATTGTTATTTGTATTTTTTATTCTACAATGTGTTCAAAAACAATAAGCAGAAGGGTACACAAGAGAATAAATGATACAATAATAAGTAATAGATAATATTTAAAACAAATATGTAATTAGAATTGAGAAACAATAAAGAAATAAATATGTACCTACCAAATAATACTTAATATATACAAAAAAGGAAATATAAAAAAAAAGGAAATAAAAATTAAAAGTAAATAAAAAGAAATTGACACAACAAAATCGGTAAATTTGGCAGAGGGAGAGAGAAAACTTAGTTCATTAACTCGGGCTGGGGAAGGACCCCACTGACGACTTTTTGATTCTACCAATTTAGAGAGCTTCTTTTTCCGGCCGCCAGAGTTGAGCTGCAAGCTCTCTCAAAGCTCCACGTTAATTAACCCATGAATCACTCTACGAAACATAAGAAGAGTGATTAGAACTTTCTAGCCAGGGGTAGGATAGGCTTGGTTAGTGAAGAGCGAGTTAGGGAAAGTTGCTCAAAAAGCACAACTTGGACAATATTGTCACGAAACTGTGTTTTCGTGCGCACACCTCGCAAAATCTTACATTGGGGACTTCTGAATCATACTAAATTTTAAAAAATCTGTCACGCGCAAACTATACTTGCAAAATTAGTGTTCCGTGCCATCAGCTCCCCACTTAAATTAAACGGAATACCCGACGCCAGGGGCCCCGCCGATAGTCGCTGCGGAAGCTGCCCCCGGCTTAGGGAAGCAGGCAGAAAAGTACCCCCGACAAGATCCCGAGCTCACTCGGTGTAAAGTGCCGAAAACCAAGGACGACCATGGACCGTAGCCGTCGAGCCGGTCCACGGCCGTCCACAACATCATGTATAATATTGTATATTGTAAATAAATTGGAGAAGGTTACCCATTCCCCAACGAAGATAGGGTGATGTGACCAACCCCCAGGGGGTCAGAGGCACCCAATAAAAAAAAATAAAAAAAAAAATACTTAAATTAAACGTGTAAGGACAAAAGTTGTCCCTTATATCATGAGAAATATTTTTTATCGAATAACTTTTTCTATAAAACCAATGGTTCTGCAGTTATAAGCAAATAAACAATTAAATTGTTTATAACAATTGATCGCGCTAGAATTTTTCAATGTTGATAATTTTGGCTCAATCTACACCTAATTCTAAATGTTCATGATTTTTTCAGATTTTTCTGAGCGATCCTTTTGGTGAATAGGGTGGGGAACAGCAATTTTTAAGAGTTTTTTCCCGAAAAAATGTCTTAAAAAATGCATAAAAAAATACATCATATTCAGGGTGGCCCAGATAAGCGGGCCAAAAGTGAAATAACTCCTAAACGGTTAGAGGTATCAAAATTGTGCATAGAACTAAAGTTGTAGCACTTGCCGAGAGCTATAGCATGGCGTCCTCGAAAATACATAAATGACCCTTTTAATGGCCCAAACAGCCCTTCGAAGGGCGGTGTTCCCTTTTGACCCTTAAGTTTCATTACATTTTATTAAAGTACTAATGAAACAAGGAAGAACTGTGCAAACAGATTTTTGATACGTCAGGTAGTTCTTAAAGTTTCACGTTTTTCTTATTCTGAAGTTATTAAATTCCATCTAACTTCAGAATAAGAAAAAGTGAAACTTTAAACTTTTTTTTTTTTTTCGAGAACTACTTGACGTATCAAAAATCTGTTTGCACAGTTCTTCCTTGTTTCTTTAGTACTTTAATAAAATATAATAAAACTTAAGGGTCAAAAGGGAACCTCGCCCTTCGAAGGGCTGTTTGAGCCATTAAAAGGGTCATTTTTATCTTTTCGAGGACGCCACACTATAGCTCTCGGCGAGTGCTACAACTTTAGTCGTATGCACAATTTTGATATCTCTAACCGTTTAGGAGTTATTTCACTTGTTGCCCGCAGAATTCTTTTATTTAAAAAGATGCAACTGTTGCTAGGGTGCAACAACCAGCATCTATGATGGTATTGATATGTTGGCGTGAAGGGCTTGTGAGAGGAAGGCCATCCAGTGGTAGGTCCTCGGGACGAAAATTTATCTTAATTATTAGGACAAGAACCGTTAAAAAAATAAAAATAAATAAATAAAATAAATAAGTAAATAAAGAAATAAAAAAATAAACAAATAAAATAAATTAAATAAATCAAAAGGAATTGAAAGACAATTTTGATGGATGGGTAAAAGTAAAGGAAAATTATGTAAAAAAAAAAAAAAAAATTAAGGAATATGTTTCAAGGTGGCAGTAAGTAGCGGTTCCATCTTCTCTTCAACCCTTCTAGGGGTTTTTTTTTGGTAAGTGTTGTGAAGATTAAATACCTACGTATTTCTGGGTTTGTATGTGTGTAAAGTTTTCTAAAAAATCGTACGTAAATAGTTTGTTTTGTGTCGGGTACTGTGTGTATCATAAGATCGTTATGAAGGGTTTATGTATGGGGGGCACTGTATTATCAGTCTGAGGGTATTTGACTGAAACGCCTGAATTCGTTTGATGTTGGAAAAATGTAAAAAATAAAAAAATATAAAATCTTAAAGCAATAGTGTACAGAGAGACAAAAACAAAACCTTACTTACCCCACCCGTACAGCGTAGAGACTAAAGGACGACTGGCATAGCTCAAAGGGGTCTTATTTGTGATAGTAAGATGTGGGACGAGACCCCTTCGAGCTATGCCAGTCGTCCTTTAGTCTCTACGCTGTACGGATGGGGTAAGCAAGTTTTTATTTTGTTACTCTATACTCTGATTCTTAAAGAGGTAATACTTTTTATTATTTATATTTTATATTTATTCAATCATAGATGTGCCACTGATGACGCTGTTGCGTTGAAGACTGGTTCTGGTCGAAAATAGAACAGTACTTACTCTTACTCCGTTGGCGACGAACCCTGAAGATCCTTAGCCGCCCACACTAGTCTTCTCCACCGCGATCTGTCGTGCGCCACCGGTCGCCAGTTCACCACGTGGTGTTCCACAGCATCCTTCTTCACCAGGTCAGTCCACCTCAGCCGTGGTCTTCCTCGTGATCTGGCTCCTTGGACTTGAGCGTCCATGATGCGTCCTATGGCTCTCTGCGGTCAGCTGCTCTCCACATGTCCAGCCCATCTTAAGCGCCGTGATTTCATATCTGCAACTACGGTCGGGTGTTGCCAGAAGATGTCCTCCACTCTTGGGTTTCTCTATCCTTGACCGGACCTGCTATTTTCCTCCTATAGATTAGTGGGAAGACTAAAATTTTTATTTTTATGAGACATTTTTTTTTTCATTTTTGGAATCAGGGTTGGAAAACATGAAATTCCAGTAAAAACGGAACAACTTCTGACCGATTACATAACTTCCCCTATACTTCGCATAGCTGGTGCTTCCCCAGGGCGCGTTAATCAACCAAGTTCTCGATCTCTATCACCGATCGTCGGTTTTGGCTAAAAATTAATACTTACATAGAGACTTCATTACATCATTAGCATAAGTGGTTAATGACAAATAATTATTCAGAAATAAAATAACAATTAGGTACAAAACTATTGTATTTGTAAAAATTTAATTGCAATTAAATCTGTGAATTATCATTTTCTACTTTCACAACTAACAATTAAATGTAATTGTTAATTGATAATTACAGTTACAAATTTGTTTAACTCTGACTAGAGGAAATCGAAGCTATAACTGATGTGATATAGACGTCTTCCCCCGTAAAGTCGGCCAAGAAGTTCTCTGATCAATAACCGAACTGGTCTAGATCTTCTTCATGCCTGCGGTTTCTTACCCGTTACTTTGTAGACCACGTTTTTCTCTCTGGTTTCCTAAAGGAATTTCATGATGATATTATAATGAAATTAACAGACACTATATCCTACCGCTATACCGAAGTATAGGAGAAGGTATGTAATCGGTCCGAAATTAAAAAAAAAAATAAGCTGTTGAATCTTCGATAATGTAGTTAATTAATCGACTAAGTTTTTGGGGATCTGGACTACTTTTTTTGGTTTTGACTGTATCCGCTGGAAATCCGTAGTTGTCGACTTTATGAGATTGTAATACACATATAAATTTTCGTGTAGATATTGTCATTTTATCGGGAGTTATCGTGTTCCCAAATCAACATAGAATTTAGATTACATAATTTCCTAGGGTGGTCGTTAATAATGTAAGATTCAAATTTTAACGCTCTCACCCAAAAATCTCGATCGACATGATAAAAAAATACGATTGGCATTATTCCCATAATAAATGATTTAACCCATGCCGGCAGAGGAATCAAATTTTCCGTGTATTTTAAATGGCGTTTAGTGATGTTTCGGGTTTTTGTTCTATAACTATGGAACTGTCTATCTATATCTATTTTGCAGCTCAAAATGTCGATTATAAATAATAAAATGCGAGTGAAAATTGAAATTCAACCGCTTTGGCCTTTTCACTCGCATTTTATTATTTAGCATATAATCGACATTTTGAGCTGCAAAATAGAATTCAAATTGAAAAGAAAAAAAAATTATATGAATTAGATTTTTTATTCCTCAAAAAAATCGAAAAATATTTTTCGCAAATTCGGAAGCCAATTCTGACAGTTTTGACTTGACCAATATAATTGTTGATGAAATATTCGTGTTCAGCAACTTCAAAAATAGTAGTGTACAAATTTTCAGAGATTTACGATAGACACTAAACGTCATTTAAAATACACGGAAAATTTGATTCCTCTGCCGGCACGGGTTAAATCATTTATTATGGGCCCGGAATAATGCCAATCGTATTTTTTTATCATGTTGATCGAGATTTTTGGGTGAGAGAGTTAAAATTTGAACCTTGCATTATTAACGACCACCCTAATAATTTCCGCTATACTCGTAAAGCATTTTTATCGATTTTCAGACCGATTCGGTCAAAGGGGAAGAGATATTGTTTGTGCTCAACACAAATAACTTCCAAAGTAGTGAATGTATCGACACGAAATTTTATATATAAATTCAAAACAAAGGATGATAGGAGATGAGAGGGACTCAAAAATCAAAAAAACTGTTGAGGCACCTACTAATTTTCAACAAAATCTGTAAATTGGTTTCAAAGAGAGAGCGATAATTTGATCGATTCTTGAATTTGTTTCTGTTTTTCACAAGAGTCCTGTGTTCCTATCTCAAATTTCAATCATCACGTTCTTGTATTATTGCAAAAAGAGAGACCCAAGGATATTTTACATAATACATGAGGAATGCTAAGAAAGAAAAAAAAGATTGGTAAAAAAAAAATTGGTAAGGTAATATGTAAAAAGTGAAAAAAAATGTTTTACGTAAGATACTGTGTGATGGCATTCTCAACACGCAGTCATCATATCTCATAATTTTCTGGATAAAGTGAGTGAGCACACTGTCTATCCGTTATCACTTAGCCAAAAAAAAAGTAATTTTTTTTTTTTGGTTTATCGATTATTAGGTAATAGGTAAACTGCACTAATACATCGGAAAAAAAAAAAAAATTGTCGGTGAATCATCTTTTTTCTCTTTCACTCTGATACTAATTGACCGTTTTGGTTAAAAATCAATAGTTAGATATATAAAGGGACTTCTGAATGCTCATACTAAATGTCGATATATTGATTACTTCGGCAGTTATTAGAGTTTTTGTGTTAAGCCCTTCCCCTAATCCCATCTTCTTTTTTGGTCGATTAGGCTAAAAATAAGTAAATTTCGTGTTCCTAAATTGTAGGGGTCTTTAAAGAGTACCTGACTTCCTCCTGACGTCCCATCCGAAGGACGGCGTGCTCAATTTTGTTTCACCTCCCAGATAAAAGAACCTAAAAGCCTAGGCCGAGTTTCGAACCCGCGATCTTAAGCTCAGAAGACAAGCACGCAACCTCTGTGCTTTCGGCGCCCTCTATTATTTTTTCTTGAATGGATGTATTTTCCATTATCTGGTTAATATTTATATAGTCATCGATGCTCAAACAATTAGGATCTATTATGTGAAATTTAAGGGAAAGTGTGGAAGAAATTCTAGAAAAATGGCTCTTGCTCAAGGCACATTCATTTTTTTAGAATAGTTTTATTTTTACTAGCAGGTTACCCTGCGTTGCTCGGGAGGAACTTCGCGTTATTTTATTTTCATCTGACGCCGATTTATTTCGTGTACAAAAATAAAACTTGTATCTCTCTCCTTCCCACTTTCCCCTCTACCCTCCCTCACCTTACCTCCAATCAACTACCCCCTCCCTCCCACTTCCCCCTCTACCCCCTCACCTCACCTCCAATTAACTAACCCCTCCCTCCCACTTCCCCCTCTACTCCCCTCACCTCACCTCCAATCAACTACCCCCTCCCTCCCACTTCCCCCTCTCCCCCTCACCTCACCACCCCTCACCCCACCTCCCATCCTCCATCCCCTCACCTCACCTCCCTTCCCACCTCTCTACTTCTCACCTCTTTCGTTGAAAATGTTATTCATCTCCGTTATTTTTAACATTAGAAAAAAATGTATGGAATAAAAAAGGTTTAGAATAAAAATGTCTACCATATTGATTTTCTACGTTTAATAGTAACGGAGAAAACATGAACTAAAAATTCAAAGTCTCGCTGTCCCTCCGAAAACTAATTGATTGTTTGAGCTAAAAATAGAGACTTCTGATTCAGCGACACAACGTCCCATCCGAAGGAAGGCGTGCTCAAGGTTTTTCCACCTCCCAAATATAAAACCTAATAAAATGTTTGTATTATTTTCATACAAATATTGCAGTACCTACTCTTTCAAAGCATTTAAAAAAATAGCAGATGTTCTAACATTAAAAGATGTTTCTAATATAAGACATGTTTCGTAACATCAAATTATATGGTGAGCGATGAATATTGGACGCCTACTGTAGGTCCATTGTGTGAAGATTGTGGGCGGTGAGGTTATAGTTGGAGTCATCTTTCTCTTCATCTTTCTAGGGTATCGCCAAGGTCGAAACTGAAGAAATCTTGTCTAGTTAGTGACCACAATATTGTTGTAATACTTAGACAAACCGCAGACTCCTGACCAAATGCCAACGAACCTTCACCATCACCATGGAGAAGATGGCTTCTGCCATTCTGGAATCAATCGTGAAATGTCCTACTTTCTCAAAGTACAGGGGAAGTTATATAGTAAGTAATTCTTTCCGGTCTTTCTTATACCCAGTAGTGCCAGTATGAAATTAATTTCAGAGCAGGGAAGGGAATGGAGAGTCCTATAACGGACAAATTACTAATATATTTTCCCCCTCTTTAATTATAAAATGCGTTGTTATTAGTTACAATTTAAACATTACTTTGAAATACATCCAACAGAAAATTTATTTTATATTCTTTGAGACGCTATAACTTGGTCCAACTTCAAATCTAAGGACACTAGCTATTGGAAATTTAATGAGGAAAATTTTTGGTTAGAATCAATTTTTTTGTAGAAGTAATTGTTTCCGCATACATGAAGAAAACTTAAAAAAAAAACAGGTTTCAGAAAGAAAATGAAATGAAGTGAAACGTTATTGCTTATAGAGATACAAATTTCATAGCAAGGGTGAACTTAACTAAACAAAAAATTAATTTTGGAAGATACATTATAAATATGGGCCGAAGTAAAGAAAATAAAAATACCAACTGTTGTGAAATGTTTTTATTGAAATGTATAAGGTAAAACGAGAGGGCAAATCATAATAAAACTGTTTTTCTAAATTTAGAAAAACTGAATCTAGAAAAAATTTAATTTAAACTATTAGTTACGAAAATAAATATATTATTGATTTTTCATTGTCATCAATACTTTTTTTTTTTTTGGCCTTATGTACGGTGCATATTAGCCATGTCATTGTGTTATCTAGTTATATACAACATCCATGGCCCCGGCAGGGAATTCTATCTACGAAATAAAACTCACTTCCGGATGGGATTCGAACCCGCAAACCATGGTGATACCATGCAACCATAGCCTTACGCTCAAGCCCGCACGGCCATTATGGCTCCCTCATCAATACTTAACAAATTAATTATTTTATCGGAGATTGCATTATAGTGTGAAATATATTTATTGAAGAATTTGTTTCTGTATTGGTTTAACATTGGACCAGTTATGAGAAGATAGAGTATGTTACCATTATCACTGTTACAAAGTGGAGAAACAGAGTCAAGCTGGAATTTAGTTGGGTAATTTTCAGACGATTTTCAGCATAAATACTTCGCAAACTGGGCGACCTGCGAAAAATCATCGTTCACATAAAACGTGTCTTTCAGATTTTTTTACAACTTTTATTTGCAGCGATTTTGATTTGGTCATAAGCAATATCCTGTAAAATTAATGTAAGCTCTGAAGTAAAATGGTCTTATTTTTCGTCTAAAACTAATCAGACGTATGTTGGCACACGTAGACACAAACAGAGAAAGAAATCATCGCAAAAATTTAATTCCATTGAAAACTCGATCTCGGATTCTTGCACGATTAGTACAGACAAGTTTGAGAACCTTTTGACATATGGGTACAGTACCACTTTATTTGATTGTTCCAAATGTTCATCAGCACGACTGTTTACTTCCATTGTATCCTTAGGCTCTGTTATCCGACACATTAAACCTAGGGTAATTGTTATGAAAGCGTAAGAGGACTTTTCTTTCAATTTCTTGTTAGAAGAAGATTGGCCACTCCGTCTGTGGAGATCCCCTGGGGATTCGACTCTCCAGTTGTCGGTCATTTCCTTCGGATCTCACCTCTTTTCTGCCAATTTGTCTTCCATGGATCATTTCGTTTTCCAAATGAATACGTAATGGTCGATAGAAAAGAACCGTAGTATCTCACAGTTGGGTCTCCTATTTCAGTTTGCTATATGTCAATTTTCACTTTCTCATTCTTATAATATAAGGAAGTATTTTAATCATACAAAAATTCGAGATCGAGCTTTTGGATTTATTCTTTTTAATCTGAATATTCTTTCGCTATGATGTATGTCTGTGTGTATGTAATTTGAAATTTGTGAGCTAACTCCGAAACTATTGTCGCAATGAACTTCGGGGCTTAAGTACATTTTAAAGGATACAACTTATATTTATGACCTAATCAAAAATCACTTCATATAAAAGTTGTAGAGAAAACTGAATGGCATATTTTATATGAAATACGATTTTTTGAAGGTCCCTCCCTCCCTTTGTGA
The DNA here is from genome assembly GCA_963662175.1 of Aradus depressus. Taxonomy (NCBI): domain Eukaryota; kingdom Metazoa; phylum Arthropoda; class Insecta; order Hemiptera; family Aradidae; genus Aradus; species Aradus depressus. The sequence goes on from OY759220.1 coordinate 31,963,450, forward strand.
GATAATGCTGAAAACCTGTAAAAAAGACATCTGGAAAACCATTTTTTAGACGTTTGCTTGATTTTCGGAAAAAGGGTTAAACCTATAAAATTGCTATTTCAAGACAAGAAAGTACAAATACAAACTCGTTTTGTGTCATTTTGAAATATGACCTACAGTAGAACCTCTGTAAGTCGAACATCAAGGGAGACGCCAAAAAATTCGAGTTATAGAGTTTTCGACTTATGGAGGATTTCGACTTATGGCAGATTTTGATTCGACTTGTAGAGGTTAAGATTCATTCTAACTAATTTTGAGTTAGAGAGGTGAAATAAATAAAAATTCAAGTTAGTTGTAGAGGTTAAGATTCATTCTAACTAATTTACATCCAGTTACCGTGTTCATACACACAAACAGACAGACGAGAAGAAATGTTATTTGTGTATCCAAAAGACACGCATTGATTTTCAGTCAAAACAGCCAAAGGGATGAGGGTCTAAGGAGGGCTTAACATAAAAACTTGAAAAACTACCTTTTTATTATTTTTTATTTATTTTATTTTATTTATTTTTTTTAAAAGTCACTGTCATCAAATTTACTTATAGTTATATTTTAACTGATTGTAAATATACCAAATAAACAAATAAAAAAAAGTTAAAAAAAAAAAAATACTAATACAGTAGAACCTCTATAAGTCAAACATCAAGGGAGACGCCAAAAAATTCGAGTTATAGAGTTTTAGACTTATGGAGGATTTCGACTTGAGCGGATTTTGATTCGACTTGTAAAGGTTAAGATTCATTCTAACTAATTTTGAGTTAGAGAGGTGAAATAAAGAAAAATTCAAGTTACAGAGGTAACAAACATATTTATATTTATTATAAATCAACGTTATTTCAAAACATCCTTAAAATAAAAAATACGTAGTATATGTAGGTATTAAAAAAAGTCAGTAATTTTTTTTTGCTTTTGATAATTGGTAATCCTATTTATTGTATACTCCTAAATTGTTTTCTAAGAAACAATGGTGTACATGGTCGGCTAATTCTTAAAGTCGGTAACTTCTTTTTCTTCGAGCTATAGAGGTAATAAGTTTCAAATAATCAAGTTGTAAAATAAAACATTGCTATGTTCGAGATACAGAGGTCCAATTTATTTTTTCGAGTTATAGAGGGAAAATATGTACCAAAATGGCTTGTTGGGACTCACTGATTATTTCGACTAATAGAGGGTTAAGATTTCGACTAATGGAGGTTTTGGGGTTTGAAGGGAAAGGAACAGAACTTTTTTTCGAGTTTTGGAGGTTTTCGACTTATCGAGGTTCGACTTAAAGAGGTTCTACTGTATTTGGAAAGTCTCTTTTATTTCAAAAGTGTTAAATTTGTCTACGGAAATCCTTCCAAGAGCGCTAATCCTTAAAGAAAAAAGTTAAACACCGGCAATGTACTTCCCTAGAACAAATTAATCAATTACCTTTTCGCTTCCAGAACCTGTTTGCGCTAATATTCAGTTAAAGTAACAGTTGACTTACATAGAAGCTCCTAAATTCTCATACTAAATTTTATGTCTATAAATGCATTACATCGGCAGTTATTAAGGTTTTTTAATTTACCCCCTCCCCTAGACCCCCTCTCTTTCAGCCGATATCGTTTCAATTTTTAATATAATTTAAATATCAAATTTCATCTCGATACATTGGGAGTTATTGGAATTTATGAGTTGAGCCCCCCACAGATCCCCCTTCTCTTCTGCCGATTCCACTGAAAATTAATAAGTGTCGTCCTTATGAGGTTTTGAATTCACATATAAAATTTTGTGTCGATACATTTATTACAACGCCATTTATTAGAGTTTTTGAGTTAAGCTTCTTCTCGAATCCCTCCTTTAGTCGATTTGGCTGAAAATCAATTGGTGTCGTCCTTGTTGTGTACAGATAAAATTTCGTGTCGATACATTTATTAGGAATTGTCGTGTTCACTGACACACACACAGGCAGACCTTTTTTTTTTATTTTCGAATTCGCTGAGTTGGAAAACATGTACCGATACTCAGTTAGTTAGTTAGTTATTATGATTCATGCCCGGGCTTTAACTATAAGGTTATATCGCCTACTACCAGAGCGCTCTTTCATCCCTCTGGGAAACATGAGCCCGACTCTATAGTGGGAGTCTTAAATTCCTCCTATCCAGGTTTATTCACCTAGGGCAGGGGTATTTAACGAGCATCTGACATCGTACAGGCTGGGGTCCATCGCTTAACGTCCCATCCGAAGGAAGGCGTGCTTCAGTTTATTTTACCTCTCACTGAGCTACCAGCGCCCTCTGTACCGATAGTCAACATCGATTAGAATTTTTTATGTTCTGGGTATGGTCCTCTGATGGGCTGTAGAAACTATGAAAAGACCCCGTCGTTACTCAGGTAGGTTATTGTGCAGTGATGTAATGCACTTTTTGTTCGCGTTTGACACACCCTGCCTCTGGGTGCATTACCTCACGACGGGGATCGATGCTCTACTTAATGCACTTTGGCACAGTTTTAGAAAAAGAAAAGATGAAAAATAACTATTTTTTAGCTCTGAATCAAATTTCACAGAGCTCTAATATATTCTTTACTTCCTAACTTTTGAAGCTACTTGTGAGTTATGGATAATCCACACGAGTGAATATTCCTTTACTATTTCCAATTGTACACGCTTCATGACCCGGTCATTACAAGAAAAACAACTTGAAAAAATAAAAATGTGAGAGAAAACACTGGCTTTATATAACTAATACAATCACGAGTTCAAAATAAACATTACTTACGTTTTGAAAAGTCAATTTAGAACCAAATACTGAAAAAAAATGAATCAAATAAACAGTAAAAGCAACTATTACATCTTACTCATTACGTATATAAGGCGAGGCTGTTAGTTTTTTATCTGGGAGGTGAAACAACCTTGAGCATGTCGTCCTTCGGATGGGATGTTAAGTTGGCCTGTACGATGTCAGGTACTCATTAAAGACCCCACCCTAGGTGAATAGGAGGGCGCCAGTAGCTCAGTGGTATGCGTGCTTGCCTATTGAGCTCAAGATCGTGGGTTCGAAACCCGGCCGAGGCCCTTTTATCTGGGAGATAAAATAAACCTAAGCATGCCGTCCTTCGGATGGAACACATCGTATCCACGGTCAGAACCCTCACATGAACAAAAAGAAGTTCACCAAATAAAGAGATCGAAAGTTTAGAGAGAGAGCCGTATGAGGCGGGGTTGGTTTAGAGAAAGAGTGGAAACTTATGTTTGAGTCAGATTGTCCGGGTACCCGGAACTGTAGTTTTTCGGTTGTCGACAGCCCAAATCAGGTTGAAGCCTCTCTACTGACATTGCTGTTTTAATGTGTTTTCCAGAAAATTTAAGGAATCAGGCCAAAAGAACGACGTATATTCTATATTTCTTCTTTGACTAATTTTGCTAAAACTAACCAGAATGTATGTTTTATCTTAACTTATAGTTGACTATCATCGTATCTGATTGTAGCCATCTCCCTACTTGCTGTTTTTCAAAAAATATCGACAAAGGTCAATTTTCGATAGATATTTTTCAGATCGGACAAACTTAAACTATATGGAATCCTTATTTATAATTAGTTGAATTTTAGGAACTCGGGGGCGGGCCCTACACTGCTACGCCACTTCCAGAGAGGCTGTCACACATTGTCCGTCTATGTGTGAGGTCTATTTTCTACTACGTATGACCACTTTCACTCTTTTGACAGGTTTTTCATCAATTTTTCTTACGGTCTTTGTATCATATGATTCACAACCACATGACCGTATCAATTTTCTTTGAAAAATCCTTGAACGAAGTGACGAATCATTTTTCCTTATATGCATATCATTCATTTTACTTATCTATGATAAATCTGTCTTTCAATGGACCAAATGATTAGAACTTTTGTTATCTAACTTTATAATAATTCTTCCTTATTGAAGGGAACATTATTATAAATTAGGTTAGGTTTTATGACTCATGCCCGGGGCTTTAATTACAAGGTCATATCGCCTCCTACCAGAGTGCTCATTCGTCACTCAGGTGGACATGAGTCCTACTCTACTATGGGAGTCCTAAATTTTGCCTACCCTAAATTTTCAGATTCAGATAAAATAAACTAAGGGCCGCGGCCGTATTAGAATAGAAATTCGCTGAAGAAAGTAAGTAAATTATAGGGCATCTTCACAAACATCTGAACTAATAATAGTGTTTTGCAGACAATTATAAAACCAAGAACAAGTATAGAAACGACAAATAGCTTTATTGAACAGAATCACATGCTTCTTACATCAGAATGAATATAGCTGAATACCATTCAAAGAACTGCTATCACGTAACGTTAGCAGGTCCTCAAAGAACTATCACTCGTTCATCAAAAGAATCTATTTTAGTATTATCCCCCGTCTAGTCTGGGTTTTTCTTTCCCCAGCTGTAGTATATGGGGAAACTCGGCCAGAAATTCGAAGCAGAGTTTTCAACGGAAATTTATGTTTTCCGACCTCTTAATTCCAAAAATGAAAAAAAAAAAAAAAAAAAAATGTCTGTATGTATATAAAATAATTCCCGATAGATACATACATATATCGACATGGATTATTATAAAGAGAATCCATTCAGCCAAACACCTATTGATTTTCAGCCAAATCGAAGGAAAGAAGGGGACTATAGGGGAAACTTGAAATGAAATGAAAATGAAAAATAATCTTTATTCTGGGACATACGTCCCGTAAGAATAATAACATAAAGAATAAACAAGAGTATACAAGTATCAACCAGTAGAGAAGAATATAAATAAAATAAAAGAGTTCTCTAGGAATAAATATTATTTATAAATATATATATTATTTATATATATTATATATATGTTAAAAACAGGCAATGAGTAAAACAATATAATAAACTAGTAAAAAATGATAAAGAGAAATAAAAAAATAAATATTAGAAAAACAAATATGAATAATAATGTGAAATATGGTAACAATAATGACTTGCAGAGAAAAGTGCAATGATGCACAATGTGCTCTATATAGGAGGCCTGACGTTATAGGACACGAAAATATTCTGGGTAAGGATGCCTTCGCAAAGAAGGACCTTGGTTGACTGACTTTATGTACCACTTACAGTTGAAGCTAAAATTGAAGTATGAACGATTTTTACTAGAGGTTTAGGTTTTATGACTCATGCCTGGGCTTTAACTACAAGTTCATATCGCCTACCAGACCGCTCTTTCGTCACTCTGGTGGACATGAGCCCGACTCTACTGTGGGAGTCCTAAATTTTGCCTACCCTAAATTTTATTCACCTAGGGGGTCTTTAACGAGTACCTGACATCGTACCGGCTCGGGACCATCGCTTAACGTCCCATCGGATTTCTGACCATCGGAACTCGGCACTGTTCAGAAAGGCTCCCTATCATATGGGTTAGCCCACAGTTGACTGAGGTGTCGCTTTCCCCTAACTCCCTAGAAAGCCAGGCTTGTATTGTCTCCATCCGCCGTCTCTCTGACGTAATCTACCCCGTGCCAACTAATATACGCCATTATATACCAACAGAGAATAAATAGGCCATAAGAAAAGTTGAAAAAAAAAAAAAAAGATAACTGAATTAGGGATAAAAAAGAATAAATAATAGGATTGATGATGTTGCCTCAATCCTGATCGAGCAATTTAAGATAATTCGATTAAAGGGTAGAGTTGAGCCGGGGGGGGGGGGGGGGGGGGGGGGGGGGGGTTGAAATATATGGAGCTCATAAAAAAAAGTTTATTAAGAATAATATAGTAATATGAATTACTAGCAATATATTTCCCCACAACGAGTTAATCGAATTTTCACTCCCCTCCAAAACCCGTCCGTGTTCGCTAATATTCTCATACTAAATATTGTGTCCATAAATTTATTACATCGGGAGTTATTTGGTTTTTTTGAATTGAGATTAACTCCTATTAATTCAGCCGTTAACGCTGAAATTTTACGGGTCATGACAGGGGCGTAGCCAGGATTTTGAGCAAGAGGGGGAAAAGTTAGGCCACAGGGGGGGGGGGGGGGGGGGGGAGAATCAGACTCCTAGAAGCTCCCCCTGAGGTAACCACTTGTTACTTAAGCTGACTTTACATGAGCAGCAAAATGCAAAGCGTAGCAGCAGGAAATGGTTTATGTGCTTTTAGAATTAAATGACTCACATTCAGTAGCGTGTATTGCTGCTGTTGTGCTGTGCTTTTTTACTGCGCATGTAAAATCAGCTTTAAGAGTATAAAGTATAACATAAATGACGATTTTGAGCGAGCAAATGAAATGATCGAATTCATGTATTTTAAATAAATGTAATATGACTTGTTTTGTACATGTACATTTAGGTAAAGCACAATTTTCGTTTATCCTCCGAAAATCGTGAAAGAACTTCCTCTTTGAAGTGTTCTCTGAATTTTGCAAGATGTGCTATTATTGCAAGAACATTATATTTATTTAAAATTTCACAAAACATTGAATCAATTAAAATAATTATGTTTTAGTACACTTTGTTCAAAGCTTTGTGTCATGTTCCTAATTAAAATGTATTATTCATTATTCATTTAGTAATTTCTTCACACTCATAATTGTTAGTTTGTGATTTAGTATCCTTCTATTTCACACATTTTAGTTGTAGTTTTCTCCTACTCAGTGTAGTTATTTCCGGTAATATTTGTGGACTTCATAAGAAATCATTTACCGATTTGAAGTTACTTTAGTTGCCAGGGGAACAGTTATCTAATCGGTTAGAAATTGCTGATTACAAAAATAAAAAGTCCTTGAATCAATGGCTATGTACTTCCCCAGGACGATTTACTGATTATGTTTTCGCTCTCCCTCAAAACCTAATCGAACGTTTGGGCTAAATATTTGACTTACAGAGCGGCTTCAGGATCCTCATACTAAATGTTGCATCCTGTAATGAAGTTCCGTATTTCCAGCCATGGAAATTGTGGAGGAAAATCAAAAATCCGAATGATAACCAAGTTATCTTGAATAATAAGAGCCGGTAGCTCAGTGGTATGCGTGCTTGACTTCTGAGCTCAAGGTCGTGGGTTCGTAGCCCGACCGAGGCCCTTAGTTTATTTTATCTGGGAGGTAAAATAAACTTAAGCACGCCGTCCTTCGGATGGGACGTTAAGCGATGGTCCAGAGCCTGTACGATGTCAGGTACTCGTTAAAGACCCCTACCCTAGATGAATAAAAATTTAGGGTAGGCAAAATTTAGGACTCCCACAGTAGAGTCGGGCTCATGTCCACCAGAGTGACGAAAGAGCGCTCTGGTAGTAGGCGATATGACCTCGTAGTTAAAGTCCGGGCATGAGTCATAAAACCTAACCTAACCTTGAATAATAAGAATTATATATTTTAAAAAATTCATATATTTACATTGATGACGTCATCCGGACGCCCGGACACTGAAAAAGGAAAAAGAAAAAAAAAGTTATTTTTTGCCAATTTTGACCCTTGGTCAAACTTGGTCAAAAATGATTCTTTTTGGATATTTTTTTATTTTATTTTTTTTGTTCAGCTCTGAGTTCTCCAGACGGCTATGTCGGAAAAAACATCATTTTGTTAATGAATAATATACTTTTTTCGATGCAGAAATGCATTCGATGGCATTAACCAAATTTTGGTGTCATGAGAAAAGTAACACAGCTGTGTCTTTCGACATTTTTTTCGGACTTGGCCAGAGACACTGCCATGTCTCCTGATACAATGCGGGAATTGGAAATTCCAGTTACGAAAACCAGACAAAAATTCCCTTAAAAAACCTATATTTCCTAGATATATATCTGGATCCTTCGGTGTCGTCAATTCTGCTGGGAAAATGGCTCTAATACAAAATAAAGAAACTATTGAAAACAAAACCAAGCCAAATATAATCTTAGATCAAAAATAAAGTCTCTTCACAACAAAATGAAATCGGACCAGCAAACGTCTATAAACAAAAGGTTCCCTCTAAATATATATATATATATATATATATATATATATATATATATATAATAAACCTTAAATATCTCAGACAAATATAATTTCAATATAAAGTCGTCTGTCTTTTAAGCCTCGTTTACACGAGGCCAGTTGAGCCAAATGATGCCGGCAGACTGACCAAGTAGTTGTTTACACTGAGCAGGTATACTTGCCCTTGTCAGGCAGGTTACTTGCTCGCAGTGGAGGGGGAAGGCAAGCTGCCCCAAAATAGAACCCCGGCTAATTAACTTGCCTTACCTGACAAGTTGCACGCCAAGTTGACTTGGTCACCAAACAATCTACAAGTGACTGTTCAGACGGAACAAGTAACTTGGAGCAAGTAACTTGGACCAAGTTACTTGTCTCTCTACTGGCCTCGTGTAAACGAGGCTATAAAGATGGCTTGAGGCAAGTGATAAGAATACAGGTTCGGTCCGCCGGCCTAGGGCCTAGCGCGCCCAAGATCAACCGCCGAACTATATATCAAAACTATAAAACCGGGTTTGGGGGGCGGAGATATATGTAATTACTTCATTACAATCCATACATTCATTTGTTAGTGTATTTGAGTCGAGCACGCCTTCTCTTATTCTCCTCCCCCCTTCGACCGATTTGGCTGATAATTTATATGTGTCGTCTTTATGAATATGTATATGAAATTCCATGTCAATAGATACAACGACAATACAACGACAGTTATCAGTTTTTGGTGTGTTCCTTATGGGGTTTGGACTTTAAATATAAAACTTCAAGTTGATTCATTCATTATATCGAGAGATATTGGGTTTTTTGAGTTAAGCCCCCCTCCGATCCCTCCTTTCCCTTCAGCTGATTCAATTGAACCTTCATAGGTGTTATCCTTATAGGGTTTTGAATTAACATATGAAATTTTGTGCCCATACATTCATTACAACTGGAGTTATTAGGGTTTAAGCTTCCCCAACCCTTTGGCCGATAAAATTTGGCTCCATATCCAAAGATCAAATCCAAAATATCTAATCAAAAATATCAAACGAAAAAATAACAAACGACAAAATTCCTAACTACAAAATAAACAAACATCGAATAATTTTTCTAACTGACAAATTTATAATGAATAAATAAAATATGGAATATTACAATACATTATTATAATTTAATATTAGCACGATCCCAGGGTACAATTGCATAGTAAAATGCAACACTGTAAATACAATTTTAACCCAATAACTAAAAATGTATTGCCTAAGTTAATCCAATAACACGGTTAATAAGGCGCAGTAAGAAATTTCAGAACACTCGGTAAAAAATTTGAATTCCCAGTAAAAAAAAATTAAAGACTAAGATTTAAAATGCACAGTTCAAAATTGTTATTTAATGAGTAAATCCAGTTGATGTATCGGAAGAAATAAAATGTTGACCCTCCCGTCGGTCCTTTTAGTGAAACAGTCCACGTTCTCATAACACACGTTTAATGCAGAAATAAATGTTTGTTCAAAGTCAACGATCAAAGACTTCGGCTTCAGATCCGGCTCCAACTCTTTTAATTTCTTAAGGACCTGCACCAAGGTGTACAAACGAGATAATTTGTTAGGAGCTAAAACATATACGAGGGGCAAAACTTTACCATTACGCACGCCATGAATTGAATATAATTGTAAAGAGAAAAACAAGTCATACTAGGCATAAACATTCCATTTCGAACTAAGTGAGTCATGATAATTATTTTAACGACCAATATTATTAAGTATATTACAGAATATATTTAAGTTTTAGATATTATACTCCATGATATTTTTAAATTAGATATTTAGACGTGATACCTAAAATTTCATGTAGATACATTCATTCGATCGGGATTTGTCGTGTCACAGATATAAACACAGACAAATAGACAGACATAATTTATTTTTGTCATCTTTGAATTCAGGGATGTTAGAATATATGATATTCCGTTGAAATATCAGCATCGAACTTTTGACCGATTACATAACTTCGTATACCTTGGAAAATAAAAAACGATACCTATTGCTTTTCAGCGGAATTTGCCGATGTAATCAATGTATCGACACAAAATTGGGTAAAAGGATATATGATTTTTAACCGCCAATAGTCGAGAGAGAGAGTGAACACTTAGTTTATTAATTCTTGCTGGGGAAGTAGATTGCCGGTGATTTATGGATAACACTTGGCAGACCTGTTATAGCAGCCAAGAGCTGTTTGCTGAGATGTTTGTAGGTCAAGGTGCGACTGTGACTGACTCACAGATTCGATCCCTTCCCAGATTTGTCACGCTGAATATTTTACTATGCTATATGATCGTAGTTACACAAATGTACCTGAGTCACTTGTTATACTGTGGGTTAAACAGCCTAAACAGGTGGTAAACCAAAATTGAAATCCTTATAACGATTGATTGATGATATCTGTTAGTCCATAATGGTTTGTTTGCTGTACTTCCAAACCTAACCTAGTTAATCAATTAACTTTTCGCTCCCCCTCCAAAACCAGTCGGCCGTTTGCGGTAATATTCAATAGTTGTTAATGATTAATAGAGTCAGTATATTTTCAATGTAGAAGGAAATCGAGGTTCTGTCGTGTAAAAGAAAATGCAAAATTTGACCAACGTTTCGAAAACTATTTATTTACTTCTTCAGGGCCTTATAATGACCTGAGTGGATGTGTGTGGTGAAGGTGTTGTGAGATTGTGTATGATATCATATAGCACTATACTGGACACAAAACTCACAACACCTTCACCACACACATCACTCAAGTCATTATAAGGCCCTGAAGAAGATCAATATTTTTCGAAACGTTGGCCAAATTTTGCATTTTCTTTTACACGACAGAACCTCGATTTCCTTCTACATTCAATGGTTGATTTGGTTTTTGAGTTGTGCATCCCTCTGATCTCCCTTCCCTTCTGCCGATTTAGCTGAAAATTAATAAGTGTCTTACTTACGTAGTTTTGAATTCACATATGACATTTCGTGTCTATACATTCATTCTATCGACAGTTATTAGCCTTTTTGTGTGAAGCCTCCCCCTAATCTAGTCCTTCTCTTTGGTCGATTTGGCTGAAAATCATTACTAGTTGTCGTTAGAGCATTCTGGATTCACATATAAAATTTCGTGTTGATACATTCATTCTATCGTGTTCACATACACACAATGGAGGTAGGGAAACATGATATTCCTTTCAAAATACTTGTATTTCATTATTTTCTTTTTTCTTAAGACGATTCGACTACATTCGTCATTTTCAATTCTAAAAAACAAGTCAACATTTAAAAAAATAACATTAATTCTGACTTTCACAACCAATCTTTTTCCATAACATTATCACATACTATAATTAAGAACAAATAAGGACTTACCAAACAAATACAGATCAACCCATATATCATTTATTCATTCCAAAATTTGTTTTTCAGGAATGTCGTCAAAAGTCAAAAGTTAGTATTTTTTAAAATTTTGACTAGTAGTATTTTGAAAGTTGTATACCTAATTGCCTTACTACCAAAGTGTAAATTAAATAAAAAGGTATTCATATTCATAATTTCATGAAATTCCGTTGAAAACTCTGCATCGAATTGTTGACCGATTACATAACTTACCCTATACTTCGTATAGCTTGGTAAGTAAAAGGTGATACTGAGACGAAATATACCAAAATTTCATGTTTCTATTTTTTGGTCGAATGCAATTTCTCATAGTAACATCGTTACATGGAGAAAGTAAATAGGTAACTGAAAGATCATTAGCTGCACACCTTCACGGCCCATGCTCTGCCTACCTCCTTGTAACATATGTAAACATAATGTGCTCATACAGAACCATGTTTTACATCTAATCATCATCCGGAAAGTAATTAACTATAGAGAGAGGTGTTATCATAATGATAATAACCAGGAATATCAATGTCAAAATACATTTTTGAGATCTTTATCGAAGGAGGGGAAAGCTGATAAAAAAAAAATGTCAGTTAATCACCGACTGTGTAATTCCCCAGCACGAAAAATAAAATAAAATAAATAAATATGGAATGAGCATTATAAACTATTTTTCCGAATAAATTTGACATATTAAGAATTAGCGGCGAATTGAAAGACAAAAATAGAGCAACAATTCATCGAATCGAGGAGTGTTTTCTCTAGTCTCCTGAATTGTGGGATTATTATTAGAAAGAGAGAAATCAAATTAAAAAAAATTGGGCGATATTAAAAATTGGGCACGGCCTGAGTTAGTGGGCGGTCATGTATTGTCAGTTATATCCTTTTTATGTTCCGCTGGGTCTTTAGCCCCTTCTTCCTGTCACCTGGCGAGGAACAAGTCAACTAAACAACTGTCTCTCCCACCCACCTGTTGTGCATCTTCCGTCCGTTGCATTTTCAAAACCGTTGAACCCAATGAGCTTAAATTAAAAGTATATACTTAGATTTATGTTTGCGACAGTTTACGACCACAATGGTGCTACAAAATAGTCACGAATGCACATAAAGATAGCCATCCGTTCAGGAATAAATAATAATAATAATAAAAATACCTAGTTCTGTTAAACCATTGTAATACCATAAATAGTCATTCGACGAATGTACTTCCTCAGCACGATTAGGTAAGTTTTTGCTCTCCCTCCAAAACTGTGTGTCGGCATTTATTTTGAGTTGAGCCCTCCTCCTCTGATGACCCTTTTCTTCGGCCGATTTAGTTGAAAATTGATATTTGTGATCCATCATGGGGTTTTGAATTTACAAATGAAATTTCATGTCACTACAATCGTTATATTGTTTTTTTTTTGTTTTTTTTAACTTTTTTTCGGGTCTGGCACGCGGGACTTCTATATAAACTTAAACCCCTCCTACCCCATACATATTATCTTATTCTTCAGTCATACTTAACGGATAGGTATTTGGCCGTCCGTCAGGGCTCAACTATTTCCTCCTGCCACCCCATACTGGCCGGCGTGCCTCAGGGCTCAATATTAGCCTCCCTATTATACTCCATGTACACCTTCGACTTACCCACCGACCCTCTCACATTAACAGCCACATACGCAGATGACACCGCCATTCTAGCCTCTCACACAGATCCTCACACCACTTCACTCACTACAGCAACACCTCAACAAAATTGAAGTTTGGAGTAAATCATTGAAAATTAAATTCAACACCACAAAATGTCAACACGTAACATTCGCTCTCCGCCGTGGTGACTGCCCCCCAGTATTTATTGAAACCAGCCATTACCTCATACCTCTTCTGTAAAATATTTAGGATTAACCCTCGATAGAAGGCTGACTTGGAACCCTCACACTCGGACGACACGACTCACACTAGACCGGCGACTTAGACTATTGTACAGTATTTTGAATAGGCGTTCTAAATTATCTACTCGACAAAAACTAAATTGTTATACCTATCCTTCTCCGACCTCTCTGGACCTATGGCTTACAAATGTATGGTACAGCCAAGACTTCAAACATCAAAAGAATACAGGTATTTCTATCCAAGACTCTCCGACTGATCACGCAATGCCCACCATACGTTAGCAACAAGACTTTACACCGCGATTTGAACATCCCACCCACAGACACAACCATTAAACATTTATACCAACGTTTCTACAGCAAAATTTACTAACCCACCAATCCGGAAATTCGAAAATCTTAAGTACAAATTTACCCCACAATCCCCCAAGAAGATTAAAGAAAGTTTGGCATAGAGATCTCCTGGTATGAAGTGATGCCATGAGGGTTCACCGCTGCGTGTTTTTCCTCTCTCAAGCCTCTCATGTCATATTTATTTTTATTATTTTATTTTATTTTTATTATTTTTGTATAGTACCTACATGTCAGCTCAGCCGCTGGTTGTGCATTTTTTACATAGTTGTGGCTTTAAATAAATAACTACAAAAAAAAAAATTTATTTGTTTATTTGGTACCTATATTTACAATCAGTTAAAATATAACTATAAGTAAATTTGATGACTGTGACTATAAAAAAAAATAATAATAAAAAGGTGGTTTTTTCAAGTTTTTTTTTTTTTTTTTTTTTTTATGTTAGCCCCTCCCTCAAACTAATACTATACGATACTTAGGACTGACATTAGAACGAAGACTGACATGGAACCCTCACACACGTCTCACACGAAACACGCTGAACCGTCGACTCAAAATACTCTACGGACTTCTAAATAGACGATCAAAATTAGACATGACACAAAAACGGAACTGTTATACTTACTTACTTAGACCATTATGGACATACGGATCACAGATATACGGTTCAGCAAAAACATCCAACATCAAACGAATTCAGGCATTTCAGTCAAAAACCCTCAGACTGATAACACAATGCCCCCCATACATAAACAACAGAACACTTCATAACGATCTTATGATACACACAGTACCCGACACAATACAAACTATTTACATACGTTTTTTTAGAAAACTTTACACACATACAAATCCAGAAATACGTACTTTATCTTCACAACACTTACCACAAAACCCCCCACGAAGGTTGAAGAGGAGGTGGAACCGCGACTTACTGCCACCTTAATTCCTATTCGTTCTTAATATTTTTATTTTTTTTTTATTCTTTTACATTATTTTCCTTCAGTTTTACCATCTCTCTCACCCATTCCATCAAAGTTGTCTTTCACTTCCTTTTTATTTATTTATTTTTTTTTTTTTAATTATTATTATTATTATTATTTATTTATTTTTTTATTTTTCCCTTGTCCTTATAATTAATATAAATTTTCGTCCCGAGGACCTACCACTGGGTGGCCTTCCTCTCACATGCCATTCACGCCAACGTCTCCATACCTACCAACATAGATGCTGGTTGTTGCCCCCTAGCAACAGTTGCATCTTTATGAATAAAAGCCAAAAAAAAAAAAGTTTTTATGTTAAGCCCTCCTTAGCCCCCCATCCCTTTGGCTGTTTTGACTGAAAATCAATGGGTGTCTTTTGGATACACAAATAACATTTCTTCTCGTCTGTCTGTGTGTATGAACACGGTAACTGGATGGAATAAATGTATCAACACGAAATTTCATAAGCGCATCCTAAACACGAAATTTAGTATTATTCACGTTTTCCTTTTATTCACTGACATTATTTTTTACTTCCCCAGCTCTATACGAAGGAAGTTCTGTGATCGGTTATGCGAAGTTTTCAACGGAATTTCATGTTTTCCGACCTCTTGACTCCAAATGTGAAGAAAAAAACCAACACTTCTGTGTCAATGAACACGGTAACTACCAATAGAAATAATGTTTCTATTCGAAATTTTATATGTATAACCAGAACTTTCTAACGACGACACCTATTGATTTTGAAAGGGGATTAGAGAAGGAAGCATAAAACGAAAACTGTAATAACTGCCGTTGTAATGAATGTATTGAGATGAAATTTCATATGTAAATTCAAAGCCATACAAGGACGACACCTATTAATTTTCAGCGGAATCAAATGACAGGAAGAGAGGGCTCAACTCAAAAATCCCAACTACACTGGACCCTCATTATCCGCGGACTGTGTTCGCGAACTTTTTATCCGTGAAGACATAAATGTAGAAATAGTGTGAATGTATGTACAATTCCATTCGCAGAAGTAAAAATAAACAAGAGCGGGCTCCACTGCCGAACTCTGAGGGGCCGCTGGGTGTTTGCACAAGTAAGAACAGTTCCCCACTGTTGTATTGATTGCTATAACAAAGTCCTGTTATGGACACACCATGGGCGCTATAACTTTGGTCGTATTATTATCCTAACTCAAATCTAAGGTCATTTTAAAATTGGAAATTTAATAGAGAACATTTTTGATAAGAAACTATTTTTCGATAGGGCTAACCATTTTCGGGTAAATAAAGGAAACATCTAAAAAAATGGTCCAAGTATCCACTCAGACGGATGAATGCGAAGAAGCAGACCAACCAACAAAGAAGATCAACTTAAGGCTGATCACGAATTTTCTCAAAGCTAAGGACGACTTGGCTCAAATGACACTAGATTTTGACCCTGACGTGACCAGATGTGCAGCTTTTCAGCGTACCCTTGACACAGCTATGGCGCCTTACAAAGAACTGCAGAACACACTACGAGAAGAAGCCCGGCAAAGTAAAATTACAACTTTTTTTTATGAAAGAAGTAAATTAATGTTCACGTTTCCTGAAAAATTTTTATAAACATTAATTTCTTACACAAGTATTTTGCAGTTTTTGATATATAATATTGTACTTACAATAATTTATTCCCTCGTTTATCCAGTCCATCTTAGGTTGTTTAACTTTAGGAGTAGAATTTTTATCCGCGGATTTAATATCCGCGAAATAATTTCGGGACGTATCCCCCGCGTATAATGAGGGCCCAGTGTATTATATTTCCTATATGGGGGGGGAGAGGTATTACGTAGTTTATTAATATATAAACCACTCGTAATAAAATATCGAAGTCAGTGGTTTACGTAATGATCGTAATAATAAAATAAAGAAGTCAGTGGTTTACGTAATGATCGTAATAATAAAATAAAGAAGTCAGACAAGTTATTAATTAATTATATATTTAGTACTTACAAATGGTGTACAGGGCAACAGCTCACACAAGAGGAAAGATAAGGAAACTGGATATAAAAACAATAAAAATGAACAAACTGTGCTACAAGGTAATTTACAATGTAATAGTGAGTGATCTAGTGAGAGTTCATCGATTGAATGATTCCTCTGTGATGCCTGGGCTTTTATATAGAACCATAGAACCTTCTAGGCCCATGTTCCAGAAGGGTCCATTTACTTTGGTTCTTTTCTCTATAAACAGGTATTTACATAAATATTTAATATTAGTATCTTACAATGATAAATATATAATTGTCTATCAATGGCGACCTAGAAGTAAAAGCTATATTTAATATATTTTAAATATAGAGGACTGGTCCCTAGGTCGGCCATTGGTTCCAGAACTTTCTATAAAGTCGAAACGTTCTACAAACTTCTATATTGCCCCAAGTGGCTTTATTAATTACAAATTCATAATTTTTAATATTACATTATTCATAATTTTCTAATATGCATTATATCATAATTACATTATTCATAATTTTTAATATTACATTATTACATATTTTCCTATATGTTGGTCTAAGAATTTATCCCTCTAAGAATTGTGATTGTGTAGTGTATTAGGGTAGGTAGGGATATATGGTTATCAATTAATATATATATTGTGACGTGTAGAATGGGGGGGTCACAAAGAATAAAAGAAATTGTTATTCTTTATAAAAATAGTAGAAAAAAATAGTAAGTACAAATAAATAAAAATGTACATCTTGGCAAAAGATATTAAAAGTAAAAAAAAAAAAATTTGATTAACTGTAAAAGAAAAGACAAACCTGATGACATTTGGTGGGGGAAAAGATGGCGAGAAGGGCAGAAGAAGCCGACTCGTGGTAGTAGGGTTTTGTAGGATCTTGGAGGAGGTGTGGTGTGATTTAGAGCATCTTGGAGGAGGTGTAGTCTGTTTTTGGAGGAACTTGGAGGAGGTATCGTGTGTTTTGGAAGAGCGTAGAAGGAGGGTGTATGTTTAAGAAGAGCAAGGAAGAAGGTCCTGCGGAGAGTATCCCCGAGAAGATGGAAGATAGCACATTTATATGAAGGATTGTCGTAGAAGAAGAAGAAAGGAAAGTCCCGAGAAGGTTAAATTTTATATAAGGAAGGAAGAAAAGGCTGAGAAGAAAGTAATGAAGAAGGAAAGATACAAAAGAGGATATCGGATGCCGTGAGTTGCCAGAAATTTTATAATCCATATTTATAACCATATAGTTTGTTGTCATTTGCCAAGAGTACATTTTTTTTGTCTAAGTTAACTTATAGGAGGTTGATTTAATCTATTGTAAAAAAATTATTTTGTTCACTAACCCATTAACCTTTTTTTTTTTAATCATTTACAAAAAAAGAAAATATAAATATATAACTTATAATAAATTGTGATTTAAAAATGTAGTTATCATTTTCCTTTATTTTCACCAAAGCACTCTAAATAAGAACAAGGATGCCGCCCTGTTTTTAGATAAATTAAAGAAGGAAACTAATGAATTCAATGAATATTTAGCTGTCTCAATATATGGTGACAGAGGGGGGGACCATAGAAGGTCGACTTAAAATGAATGTATCGACATTAAATTTAGTTTGATTCAGAAGCCACTACATTACTCGAATATTGAGTTTTAGCCCAAACGATTTATTGATCTTGCAGGTAAAGCAAAAATGAATTCGAGCTGGGGAAGTTCATTGCCGGATGACACCCACGATTTTTGTTTTTTTGATAATATTGTCTTATGAAAAGAAACAGGAGCTCAATAGATATGAGTAGGTCGTTATATAAAGTTAAGAAATAAGAAATCACAGTTTGTCCATAGATTTTACAATCACTTTGCTTTAATAACTCTTTCCTCTAATAGTAATAAAAATTCAATTATGTCTTGTTCTATCAGATAATTACATGTACACAACTTTGAATCGTTTGAGAATTGCATAACAGAATGAACTAATTAGTTTCAATTTGTCGTAATTTCTCTAGGAATTCGCTGTCGGTGGCAAGCATACCGCATGCGACTCTCGTCGATATCTTGTGTAGCAAGTAAAAATAGGGAAATTGAGTTTACAGTTTAAACGAGGCTGGATTTGGTTATTGTGACTCATGCCTGGGCTTTAAATAAGAGCTCATATTCTACCAGAGTTCTCTTTCGTCGAACTGGTAGACATGAGCCCGACTCTACTGTCTGAGTTTTGTCTATCTGGATTTATTCATCTAAGATATGTCTTTAACGTAGTGCCGAAACCATCGCCCGAGCCTGCTGTTTCGAAACCGAGGTTATTGATTTCAGTAGTCAAGCAAGCTAATAGTTATTGTGGCCCATGTCCGGGTTTTAACTATCGCCTAGTGCCTTCTGATTTTAAAAATGAAAAAAAAAAAAAAAATGCTGTGTGTCTATAACGGTAACTTCCGAAAAAAATCATCAACACGAAATTTTAAAAATATACCCAGAAGACATCTATTGATTTTCAGTCAAATCAGCTAAAGGGAAGGGGCATTAGTAGAGGGCTTAACTTAAAAATCCCAATAACTGCCAATGTTATGAATGTATCGACATGAAATTATATATTTAAATTCAAAATTTCATAAGGATGGCATCTATTTATTTTCCGCGAAACAGTTGAAGGGAAATACCTTAATATCTACCGATGTAATATATGTATCGATACAAAATTTAGTATGAGTATTCAGAAGAAATATTGAATTTTTGTTCAAACGGTCGGCTTTGGAGGGTTGGCGAAAACATAATTGATTAATTCGAGCTGGGGAAGTACATAGTCGGTGATTCATTGAAAAAAATAAGAAACTTTGTTACTTTTTAATTATTCCTTGAGCTAAGCTCAAAAAACGTATCAGTAATATTTAAAACATAGCATAGGCATAAATATCATACACTGTACGGACCCTTACATAACGATACAATTATTATAACCCTCAGAAATGCTTTATGCATGTATCTTGATTGGTGTGCGTTACTTTAATTACTGTGTGCACACTTAATTGTAGTATTTAAATGACGTAATATGTATACCGTAAGAATCCATTATGTATTTAATTAGAACATAATTTGCATACTAATATACGTCGGTACGTGTGATCAAGCCGTCCATAATATGGCTAATGTTGATTTTCACTTCCTCAGTTTCAACCTGTTGCATAGATGCAGTATCAGGGTGGTTCCGGAAAAAGTGCATACACATATTCGAAATTTTCATCAACTTATTTGTAGTTAATACTCTCCTAAATAAAAAAAAGGTTAAAAACAATGGGGGAGAGGAGTCCGTAAAAATGTAATGGGTATAAATAAGAAAGTGTTATTTTATGTTCACATCAGATATTTTTATTATTATTTTTTTTTTCATTTTATTATTATCGAGTGAGGGCGCCGGTAGCTCAGTGGTATGCGTGCTTGTCTTCTGAGCTCAATATCGTGGGTTCGAAACCCGACCGAGGCCTTTAGTTTATTTTATCTGGGAGGTAAAATAAACTTAAGCACGCCGTCCTTCGGATGGGACGTTAAGCGATGGTCCAGAGCCTGTACGATGTTAGGTACTCGTTAAAGACCCCTACCCTAGGTGAATAAAAATTTAGGACTCCCACAGTAGAGCCGGGCTCATGTCCACCAGAGTGACGAAAGAGCGCTCTAATAGTAGGCGATATGACCTCGTAGTTAAAGCCCGGGCATGAGTCATAAAACCCAACCTAACCTCACCTTACCGAGTCCTCCTGGCGGCCTTCAAAAAATTATATTTCGCACAAAATTTTTCTTTTATTTTTCTCTATGTATTTTATTTGAAGAGATTTGTGATTAGGCTAAAAAAAATAAGCGGTATCTTGTGAGATTTAGGTATTTAGGCTCCGAAATAGTTAGTGTGACAACTGCTTCAACTACAAGGTCATAACGCCTACTACCAGAGCGCTCTTTTCATCGTTTTGGTGGACATGAGCCTGATTTTACTATGGGAGACCAAAATTTAGCCTACCCAGATTTATTCAATAGGGGTCTTTGTCGAGTACCTGACATCGCACAGGCTCGAGACCATCGCTTACTGAGCTACTGATTTCAACCGAATCAGATATAAAGTAGAATATGCGCCATCCTCATCACAAATTTCATAAGACTGACAGACAATGTGCACGAGAATGGTGTGCTAAACTCGATCTCGGATTTTTGCACGATTACAGTACTTTCTTATACTAAAGGTATACGAAAGTAGTTAGTCGTCGGTGAATCACCTGTAATATATGCTTTTCCAGCTCAAAAGTTTTGAAATTATTTAGGTTTACATTCGCAAGAGTTAAGATTTTTTTAGTCTTATTTTACTTTATTTTTTATATAATTATTTATTATTATTACTTGACTATTTTTATTTATTTTTATTATTTATCTATTTTTTCTCATAAATCTTGACTTATTCCCTTATTTTTTATTATATAATATTGTATTAAATCGATAAACTTTTGTTCAATTGTATTATACTATTATTATTTCTTGTTGTATGTTCATGCTTAATTATTGTTGTTCTTTCACAGAGGTAATGTAAACATATGTTTATGTACGAGTATCTATTCTTTTCGTTCCTAATTTTATTTAAATAAGTATACTTAACAAATTATAATTTATATTTTGGGCTCAGTCTGGGAAATGAAAATTATTATTCATTACTATGGGTGATCATGTAATTAATTGATTGTATCGTTATAGATAAAAATTATATTATAATTATTTGTGTTTTTTTCTCTTTTAGGCGGAGGCGGAGAGATTGGTTCGAAAGTTGGACAGGAGAGGTCGGGGCTACCTCTCTTATCAAGAGTTCTGTCTGGGAGTGAGCACCATCTTACAACAGTCAGGTGAGTTACTTCCACAAGTAGTTACAGTCTCGACTAACTAGATAGTGCTGCCAACTTCAGTTTGAGTCTAGTGGCCTGACTTTTTACTTCTCCAGCTATACGAAGCAATGTAATCGATCAGAAATTCGATGCTAAATTATTAATGATCATGTTTTCCGACCCACTAATTTCAAAAAAAAAAAAAAGACTGTCTGTCGGTGGGTTTGTCTGGGAACATGGTAACTCCTGACAGAATTGTATCGAAAAAAATTGTATATGTGTTATCCAGAACCCCATAAGAATGACACCTGTTGTTTTTCAGTCAAATCGGACAAAGGGAAGAGGTCGTTCAGAGAAGGGGGGCTAAACTCAAAAACCCTCATAATCATGCCAATGTAATCATTGAATCAACACAAAATTCACTACTAGGACTCAAAGTGAAACAATAAAAATATTCGCCGAAATATATGTAAAATTATTATTAAATATCGGTATTAAATTGAAAATTGAAAAAAAATTAAAGATGTCGTCTCATATGAATCGTAAATATGAGCGGAATTATAGAAAACTCAAATAAGAGGAAAGCTCGCATCAAAAGGAATTTTAAAAACCTAAAAAGTCCAGTGTCGAGCAAATGCAAGAGCTACGGCGGCATAGAAAAGAAAATTAAAAATGATTTTATCCCGACGTTTTCACGGAAAATCTACGGCGTGAACCTTGACTAAGCCTTAATTTTTTAATTTTTTTTGTTAATTTGTAACATGTTTATTCAATTGACCAAAAAGTTCTTTTTTTTTATATAAATTTAATACAAGGCTATGTATGAATCGCATTTCAATTACAGATATGAATGAATTTATGTAATACAGATTTGCCTATACCACGAATTGAAGGGAATTATTTGTTCACCTAGTGCGAGCTGCATTACACCATCGTCAGGTTTAGTTGTGAACTAAGGCAAGTTTGCTGAGCACGAATCATAGTTATGATACACAAGTACATCAGGTATATAAGGAACGGTTCAGACTTTCAAATAGGAAATCCCCGCTTCTTATCAGTTATGGTTGGTTGATGTATTAACGTGTTCGACTTTTTGATCATTACACCTAAATGTTCTCCCTAATAGTTACTGATTTGCTTACTCTTTACCAAACCTGTTTGTCTCTCGACTATACCACATCGGTATCATTTTGCCCTTTTTTTTGCAATACGGTTTATATTGTTATACATATATATATTTTTTTAAATTCTTTACAACTAGGAATTCAATAGTTCTGAAAATTGTCTTCCCTTTTTTTCAATAACCGTGGTAAAACTAAAATTAAAAATACAATTATTACATTTTAAAAAGATTACCCAATATTTATATGATATACATGAAATGATGTTTGTGTATTTATCAAAATGGTTACTGATAGCAAGATAACATTAATAAAATTAAAACCAGAAGCTTTTCTTAACTTTAAAATAACTGAACGAATAACATTGAAGATATAAATTAAAGTTATAACAAAATAGAAGTTAAACAATCAAATTGTGTTATTAATATATTAAATACAATTAATTATATATGTATTTAATTAAAATAAACAAATAATAAACATTTAAAAATTATATTATTCCGAAATATAGTTTCTGCCTACACCACTGTCACTATTATCTAATTTTGTGATAAGTATTTTTTTTTGGAAATTTTGTAACGTAACGGCCTCCAAGTTCAGTATTTGGTTATCGTATAAATTGAGTCTGTTATTGTACTATCGCTCTGATAAAACGAAAATTAATATTTACCAGACTTTCAAGAAGTCTGTAAATTATAACAATATTTTTTTTTTTCTCCCCGTTTGCAGCAACCATATTGATAACGTAGTCAAGTGTTAGCTTTTGACATTCATATTTGATCATCGTAAGTTAATTTTGGAATAATTCATTTTATTATTATTATTTAAATGTTTATTTTCTGTTCATATTTGTGTGCTTTATTCCCTTCTGCACTGACATTCAAAATTACACAATGCAAAAGCATAACTGCTACAAATTTCTACTCAAACCACTTTGGATATACGGCTCGCAAATTTATGGTTTGGCTAAAACTTTTAATCTGTAACTTATTCAGGATCTTTACAGATACATAGAAAATTGCATTTATAGACAAACACATACATAAATTCACTTACTTCATTACACTTGCAATCCTTCCAGGAGACTGAAGGGGATGTGGAATCGAGACTTGCTATAATCCCAAATTGCAAACCCCCCTTCTTGAAACTTAACCGGCATAATAGCCCCCATTGTTTTTAAATTTCGCGCTGAGAAGCTACCGCTGGGTGGCCTTCCTCTCTCACACCTCTTAAGATATCTATCCATCACATCCACTTGGTAGCTGGTTGTTGTGTGAAAGCAACAATTCCGACCAAAAATAAATAAAATACTAACAACTACAATATTTTATATTTACGCATTTCTTGTATATATATATATATATATATTTTTTTTTCAAATAGGAATTTACAACAGTATAAATAATATATACAACATGCAAATAGCCTAAAAGTGTAAAATATGGCATTGACAAAATTTCAAGAGGGGAGAAATCATGCAGTGGTGACACTCCCTAGGCACTGTGATGCACTCGTTTATAACTCACTGTCACTGCTGTTACTAAGGAGGTCTCTAGGCCAGTGGCATTTAAGGCATCGTTGGGGAAGTGTGGCATGAGAGCCAGGCTAGAGGATTACTTTGGTAACTCAGGGAGGAAAATAACTTTATGAACCTGGATTTAACTATTTCGGTGACGGGGGAATGCTGAGGTCAGTGTGGAGTATTTTGGGAACATAGTATGGTGCATTGACTATTGCACAAAGGATTTGGATAGAAGGGGTTAGATGCGCTTTGGCAGAATCCCAGGGTTCATTTCTGATATTCCGCTGTCGTAAGTGAAAACTTATACAATTACCGTGTTTGTGTATTTCCCAATATATTCCTTGTTATATAAAAAAAAATGTGATTGAAATAACAAAAAAAATTGTCAAACTATTGTCAATCATGTATCCTGCAATCATTGACCTAAATTAAATAAATAATAAACTCAGGCATTTTGTTAGCATCACTGAAATAACCTGTGAAAGCCGTCCTTGCTAGAGAATAGGGAAAAGGACGGATTAAGGTGGATTTACACACAACAGTGACGTGACAGTGTCGTGACCAGCCCGTGATTCCACCGACGAGGCTGAAAATATTCTTCGTATGTGGAGCCAAGGTCCAGGCCAGCGCCGCCATTACGCCAATATTGGTGACCAATGCATTGGCCTACCTTGGCCCATAGTGTAGAGGGGCTATAAGAATTTTAAAAGGTGTTGTTCACACTCGTCCGGCGCGACAGTGCAAACAGTGCTCTCGCCGTCACCGACCCTGATCGTCTGGTTATCTTAGCTTAGATGAACTTCCAATTGGCTCAACAGTAAGTTGAACGAATTTTCTGACATTCTGATTCCACTATATCAACACAGAACGCAAAAAATGTATTCTGACACTCTCATATAATCATTACATCGGCAGTTATTGGGATATTTAGGTCGAGCCTCTATTCTCTGGTCTCCCATTTATTAGGTGCCGTCCTTATGGGGTTTTGAATTTAACTATAAAATGTCATATCGATACATATCGAGAAATATTTCATTCCGTTCGTCTTCACATTCGCCTTCTGGCTTCATCTATCTTTAATATTTACAATAAATACAACATATTTAAGATTTTCTATAAATTATTTTATTTTTATGCGCCATACAGGGAACAAAATTCATCTTCGAAATTAATCCATTTTCGTACTCTGTTATTTTATTAGCAATATATTTTTTCCTAGCTTCATTCTTCAAACATTTTCTTCCGTGTACATTTAATTCTGCACTTCGTATTTTTTAAGTATGTGTTTGTTTGAAATGATTTAAGTACTTCAACGAAGTTAAATATGTGAGGATGATGGTGATAAAAGTTTGCATTAAAGTCGGAATGAAAACTTTCACAACCGTTTGTCGTCGTAAGTCCTAAGGCTCCGGCTGGTCGACACCAAACTTGAGGGGGGAACGTACTTTCTTCTGATATATAAAAATCCTACAGTCCCTATTAATCCCCCTCCCTTCCGTCTACTACCTGAACCTTTCGCCTTCAATGGAAGGTCATGACCGTCTAGGAATTTACACATCTTCGTCTAGGAGTTTACATATCTGAAATTTTTATACCTAAGTTCGTCTGGGAGTTTACATACGCCCGTAATAATAGCTTTTGAGATTTAGTTTTCCCCACTTGACACGAGAGGCGGTACTTGTCACTGGTGCCAGTATAAACACCTAATGCACTTTACAGACCATAAACCGTGTACCTGTGCACCTATACACTTAAATTCCGAAACTTTTCAGCCGGAATGTCCGTCTACCTGTAGGTTTGACGCATGCGCCCCATTCCCTCGTACCTTTCCCCTGTCTCCTCGTCCCGCCAGTACACCTCTAACCACGGTAGGGGTATATTCTTTCGTCTTTTTACGCTATCAAAAAATTGTTTTTTAAAATTTTAATTTTGTTACAGTGTAAATTTGTAAGATTTTATTATTATTATTTTTTTTAAACTGATTACATTTGATTCTTGCTGTGAAGAACATTTTTGAATGTGTTTCAACATTTAAGGATTATCAATTTGTTTATCTACTTTGGTATGTGTTCCCATTTTATATCTTAAAATATTCTAACATTTCTATAGTGCAATTATTTTAGTTTAGCATATAAAATATTCGTTGAAAGTTTATAAAACTGTTTAATTAAAATATTTTTTATTTAAACTGAAGAATTTAGCAATTTTATAGACTGAATTTTTCAATAAAAACTTAATTTATTCTTTTCATTACAAAGCGAAATTCATGACAAAAGATTTTATCAAAGTAGGTTACATATTTTGTTATCTTTCTGCTATTTTCATTACAACTGTTGGAAATTAAATTAATAATTCTATAATTCAACATTATGTATTATTATTTTATGATTATTACTTTTGATGTCATTCTCTCCTGTTGCATGTTTTGGTACTATGTACGTTGATGTTTTCTAATTTCATTTACCTGAGATTTATTCTCAATTACGTACTTTTGCTATACCCCAGCCATACAAAGTGTAGGGAAAATTTTGTAATTGGCCGAAAATTCGATATTGAGTTTTCACCAGAATTTCATGTATTCCGAACTTCTAATTCGAAAAATGAAAGAAAAGTTCAGAATTTCTGACTCTGTGTATGTCTGTAAACACAAAATGTTATATGTATTCCCAGAACCTTATAAGGATGACACTTATTAATTTTCAATGAAATCGGCCGAAGGGAAAGGGTGTATCAGAGGGAGACGACTCAAAAAAAACCTATAACTGCCTATGTAATGAATGTATCGATATAAAATATTATATTTAAATTCAAAACCCATATAAGAAGGGCACCTATTAATTTTGAACGAAATCGGTCGATGTGAAGGGGGTGGATCGGAGAGAGACTCCACTCAAAACTCGAAAACTATAACTGCCTATGTAATGAATATAAAATATTATATTTAAATTCAAAATCCACATAAGGAGGGCACCTATTAATTTTGAACGAAATCAGTCGAAGTGAAGGGGGTGGATCAGAGAGAAACTCCACTCAAAACTCGAAACCTATAACTGCTTATGTAATGAATGTATCGATATAAAATATTATATTTAAATTCAAAACCCACATAAGTAGGGCACCTATTAATTTTGAACGAAATCGGTCGAAGTGAAGGGTTGGATCAGAGGGTGACTCGACTCAAAACTCGAAAATCCCTATAACTGCCTATGTAATGAATGTATCGATATAAAATATTATATTTAAATTCAAAACCCACATAAGGACGGCCCCTTTTTCAATTTTCAACGAATTCGGCCGAAGGGAAGAGGGGGGGCTCAATCAAAAACTCGTATCGATACTATGAGTTTTTAGATGCCCTTACGTAAGGCAGCAATAGATTTTTAGCCTCAACGGCCGATTGGTTTCTGAGTTCGAGCGAAAACTTAATTGATTAATTCTTTCTGGGGAAGTAGATACACCGACGATTTTTAATTTCGTAAAAAAAAAATAATAATAGTTCTGACAAATTAAGAATTAGTCTAATTTTGTTGTGCCGAAAAAAACATAAAGCCTTTATTGTGTACTCTCGAAACATAGGTTTCGGCAGTCATCATATTGAGATTTTGGCAACACTGCAAGGTATTTTGTTATCGCTGTCTTTCTTATGTATCGTCATTTTTACTTCCCCAACAATTTAAAGTATAGAGAAAGTTATGTAATCGGATAAAAATTCGATGCGGAGTTTTCAACGGAATTTCATCTTTTCTGACCTCGACATTCCAAATCTGAAAAAAAAAATGTATGTTTGGGAATTATAATTGAATTGAGTTTTGTATCGACATAAAATTTAATCATAAGTGAATTCAAAACCCCATAAAGACGATTATTTTTAATTTTCAGCAATTTCGGCCAAAAGATAAGGAGGTTCTGGGGAGGGGGCTTAATTCAAAAACCCTAATAACTGCCGATGTAATGATATTGCTACACAAAATTATGAGGATATAGGAGCCCCTATGTTAGTCAACTGTTGAATATTATTGCAAACAGTCAACTGGTTTTGGAAGAGATGCGAAAAGTTAATAGATTAATTCTGGGGAAGTACACTACCGGTGATTCACCAACTACTTGTTTTAATTAAGTCCATATCTTTGAATAATAGCTCTACTTTGAAGTCATTCTATTTATTCAACTTTTTCGTGATATTTTGAGCTTTATGCCCTCATCCCTTGTAAATAAAATTTTAGATTTTTAACAGGCATTCCGCCATTGATTCTAGTGAATTTGCATTAACGTTTCTCCTTTTCCAATTATTTTAATTTTATTTTCATTACGTGTTTATTATTAAAATAAAAGAAGAGTTTATTATAACAGTCGCTTTTACAATACAGTAGACTCTCCCTTAACCGGCGTTGCCGGGACCGACGTAACGCCGGATAACGGAAATCATCAATTAATGAGAAAAAATATATCTATTAAAGCATAAAAAAAAAGTGTTTTTAGGTGAGCTAAGGAATAAAACACGTAGGTATGTATTTTGTTGATAACATTTATTAAATTGACAAATATGTACATACTGAACATTGATTTATTATATGTACGTACACATGTACATACATATATTTATCCAAGCATTAAAAAGATATTTTGAAATCTGCATTTAATTACATACATATTTAAAACAAAATCTAAAATTCTAAAAATATTATTTGTTAAAAAATCGTAATCGGTAAAAAATCGGCGTTCCCTTCATTATAAATACAATGTAAATGAATCTTTTATGTACAATAAAAATACATAAAAGATTCGTGAGTTAAGAAATTATTATGTGTTCATAAATACACATGGCTCATATAATTAATAATCTAATAATAGAATGTTAATTTTAGTTTAACAAATTTGATATTATTTTGTGAGCGCCGGTTAACAGAACGCCGGATAAGGGAGAGTCTACTGTACATATATACAATAAGTTTCCTTAACATTACTCTTATTCACTAAATACAAATCAAAAATAATCAGTTAAATTAAAAAGAAAGCTACAGCTTGAGTAAATTTTAAAAAACTCTTAAAGAAAAAAAAAATAATAATACAAAGTAACTGAAATTAATAGAAAATAAATTAATAAACATTCAAAAACAGATTTGTTTTTTTCATCTCTAGAAAATGGCAGAATTTTTGGAATATGTATGTATAATATGTGTATATATATAAAAATATGTATATATAATTCGAAATCATTGAATAGAGGGGGGAGACAGTAAAATTTCATGTTCATGTTTTCTCAGTTACAACTCAGATAAGGAGTTGATCTTTCGCGAAAACTGCTCAGCTCTGATATGATACTTTTCTCATTTCTACAATTAAATGGAGGTAGAGGAGATCACGAGAGTCTCTGTCTAGCAGTGAAGGCAGACCGAGATGGACAGAACTGAAGAAAAGCGAAACAATAAGAGGGGAAACTGATCACTACCAGCAATCACAAGGCACTGACTATCTTATTATAACTGATCTCGTGTATTTTTTGAAAAATGTTTTATCATAGGGCCTGATTATAATAATAATTTCATTGCCAAATATAATATATATTATAAAAACACTCTTTTTTTTTAAAGTTCCTTTACATTTTTATTAAAGTCTTTATCACTCGAGTGTCTTACTTCCTGTGACAAGCTGTTGAACAACTTGAGTCCCAGGAGGTGGTTGCTTCTCTTGGTCTCCAGCCTGTACCAGATGACCAGATTGTGTTGAGATCTCAACTGATACTGGCTTACCCACTCTACCAGACTGTATTCCAGTACTGTCTGTTTGACGAGGGTCAGACTGTTCAGAATATATAAACAGGGCAATTTTAATATGTCAAAATCAAGAGAGAGTTATTTCTGTCATTATTCTTATGAATTTCTTTTGTAGTCTAGATAAGTGGACACTTCTTGGAGCAGAGCCCCAGAAGAGGTTGCCATATTTAAGCTGATGCTGAAATAGTCCATAATAAACCTGTTTCATGACATTTTGGTCCACAACTTGGGCCAACTTCCTCGCCCAAATAGAATCGTCTTAGTCTTCAGTTCGTTTAGGTAGAGTCCATTTGCATTGATGATGTTAACCTCGAAAACCGGCTATCACAAAATAATAAAATGTGTAAGAGCTCAGACTACGTTTTTATAACAACTTCTCTACATCTTCTTCAAGAAAGGTGTATAATGAAACCGATAGTCTGAATCATTTATTGTTTCTCAAACAACTATGACTGATATGTAAACAAAATAATTGTGTAAACAATTATTGTATAATGAACGGCACATATTTTCGTAGAATTTCAACTGATAAATGTTTTTTATTTAATCATAGGTGTGACACTAAATTACTATTTCGCAAGTTAGTAACTTTATCTGCCCGGTTAGTAACTTTGAGTTACAGGTTTTTAGAAATAAGTTAGCATTTTGATTTTGAGGCCGGCGCCCTCTACATATTTATATATAGAGATAAAAATCTGTTGTTGGCTTATAAAAGGCTTTCTGTTGTAGATAGAGGACTTTTTTTTGTAGAACTTTTTATTGCCAAAAATTTATGAATACATTATTTTGGTGTATCTTTAACGGTTTAGGCAGCGTATACAATAAATGGCATTCGGACGGCGTTTCTCCAACTTGGTTCACTTTTACCATGAATGGTAGCTCCTTTTTGAAAGAGCGCTAAGCTTCTTAACGCTGTAAGAATTATCCAAAATGCAAGCGCGAATACAAGGGGGGGGTCCTAGGGGTCATGACCCCCCCCCCCCCACACCAAGAATTAAAGAGAAACACTATATTATGAGGACATTTGAAACTTACTTATTTAAAGTAGTCACATGACTGAGTTCAAATCACTGTCTATTAATAAATTTTCAACTACAAAATCATTTGAATAAAAAGTTTATATTATGATAATTAGCTGTGTCGTTGAAATGAAGATTGACATAATATTTTTAATATAATTAATTTTAAATATCGCTAAAATAATTATTTTATATGAGTTATAGGAAATTGATTTGACTTGATGCATTGTTTCGATGTAACTCTTATCGTTCAGGCGACGCATTCTCGGATTTTCGCAAAAAATGCGATTTGATGTCACAAATGGTCAATGGATTATATATATATAGGTTAGGTTAGGTTTTATGACTCATGCCCGGACTTTAACTATGAGGCCATATCGCCTACTACCAGAGCGCTCTTTCGTCACTCTGGTGGACATGAGCCCGACTCTACTGTGGGAGTCCTAAATTTTGCCTACCCTAAATTTTTATTCACCTAGGGCAGGGGTCTTTAACGAGTACCTGACATTGTACAGGCTCGGGACCATCGCTTAACGTCCCATCCGAAGGACGGTGTGCTTTAGTTTATTTTACCTCCCAGATAAAATAAACTAAGGACCTCGGTCGGGTTTCGAACCCACGTTCTTGTGCTCAGAGGCCAAGTACGCATACCACTGAGCTACCGGCGCCCTTGATTATATATATATATATATAATCTCCAAGAAGTTAGGCTGTATACGCGCCTGCCATAACGGTTAAGTAGTTTTCAAGATTACCTCAAATACACAAATAAACTTTCTCTTTTTACATACGAGTACTAGTGTTGATAATAGAATGTAATAGCTACAGAAATTTGTAATAAGAGTTTCTATTATTATTATTATTATTAGACAAAACTCCAGACATACTAGTCATTTCTAGTGACTTGTAGGCCCACCGGAAAAATGTTGTTGACTTTGCCTCTGATAGTTTCGCTAGGTTAAAAGACTGAATTGACTTTTCAAAACCTGTTTTGTTTAACCTACATACCTAGATAGCATTTCATTCCTCTTTTAAATGCATAATCTGCATACTATGAAAATTTAGTTTAAAACAATTTAATTGTTTATGAATATTGTTATAAAGAATTCAGAATATATTTGTGATTTTTTGTTTTCATATTTATGGTAATTTGTCTTTATTTAAAAATCTTACTAATTATAACTTTTGCAGTTCGAAAAAATTTAGATATTATGACTCATGCCCGGGCTTTAAGTATGAGGTCATATCGCCTACTACCAAAGAGCTCCTATGTCACTCTGATGAACATGAGCCCGACTTTCACTTAGGTTTATTCGCTTAGAGTTGGAAGTCTTTAACGAGTACCTGACGTCACAAAGGTTCGGGACCATCTTTTAACGTCCCATCCGAAGGACGGCGTGCACAAGGTACAAGGTTTTTTTTTACCTCGGGAAGCTGTTCATTATATTAACAATTTTTCTCATGTCAATTTTTTCCGGGATTTTTCCAAAGGAACCATTTGGTTCATAGAGACCTGAAGACGGGATGTGAAAATACCCCGAAATATTGTTAAAAAAGAAAAAAGAAAACACCTCTAGAAAAAAAAACGGAAAAAATCGAGATACGAGTATCAATATTCCAGAGAAGTTTAGAAACACATTTCTCATGTCAATCAAAATCTTCTTTTTACAGAACGTACCTATTTATTGAGTTGACCTCTATCTTGAAATCCCAAGTCAATAGTCTAAATGTTTAACCCTGCACAATGTACGGTGATAATAAAACAGTGGGGAGGGCGCCGGTAGCTCAGTGGTATGCGTGCTTGGCTTCTGAGCTCAAGAACGTGGTTTCGAAACCCGACCGAGGCCCTTAGTTTATTTTATCTGGGAAGTAAAATAAACTTAAGCACGCCGTCCTTCGGATGGAACGTTAAGCGATGGTCCTGAGCCTATACGATATCAGGTACTCGTTAAAGACACCCTAGGTGAATAAAAATTTAGGGTAGGCAAAATTTAGGACTCCCACTGTAGAGTCGGGCTCATGTCCACCAGAGTGACGAAAGAGCGCTCTGGTAGTAGGCGATATGACCTCGTAGTTAAAGCCCGGGCATGAGTCATAAAACCTAACCTAACCGGGAATTAAGTTTTAATTTTTTAAAGTGCTTCAAAGAAATTTTTTTGTAAGAACCAATTTTTTATAGGACTGACTGTTTTCGGGTAAATCAAGGAAACATTTAAAAATACGTGTTTCAAAGCGACATTAGTCCTGTAATGGGCATCACATATATTTTCCTAAATTAAAATAAACTGCCGTTTTTGCCCCAAAATTTGCAGCCTTAGGCAGTTCCCCCTCTTGCTAGTGCCATCCCTGTCTGTATACTTAGTCTGGTTATTTAGGAAAGTTAGTGTTGGCACTGTTAGATAAAGGGTCTTGCTCCTACTACCCATCCTACGTTTCATCTCCCTTTCTCTACCTGAGTCAAGGTAAGGTGGGTAGACTGGGGTCATGAGTCATGCCTCATTTCTGCCCACGCTCCATCTCACGCATTCCCTTCCCAGTGGGATCCTCTTTGGAAGACGTGGGTAGGGAACTCCATAAGTGGGACACAACACTCATTTAGGTCAATATTCACTTTTCGAAATTTCATAATATTCTCATTCTAAGTCCCCGGAATGCCAAAAATAAAAAGAAGTATGTTGTTTGTTTTTGTAGCTTATATCCGGGCTTCAACTACCAGGCCATATCGCCTACTATCACTCTTCAGTGGGAGTCCTAAATATTGTTCCTAATAAGGGGTCTTTACATTTTTAATTATTTTTTTTTTTTAATTCACCTTGAGGCGTGGTGACTGCTCAACTGTCCCTCTGACATACGACTGACTTGGAATAAACTTGTTACGCAGACTCGACAGAAAATGAAATGATTTCAACTTCGCCTCAACCTCAAACTGGGTTTCTATAAGACAGTTATCAGACCTATCTGGACGTATGGCGTTCAGCTCTGGGGTTCAGCTAAGCCCTCACACACCAAAAGAACATTCAAAATAAAATCCTCCGAACAATCACATGGTGTCCATACTACGTGTCAAACATTATTACATACACGAAGTTAGACAACAATTATACTGTATCATCGTTGGCCTCGTGACCTCCTGCCTGAGGAGGCGGTGGTGCTGATGAGCCGCTTCATTAAGAGTATCAAGCCATGTTTATTGTTACCCAGCGCATATTTCCTTGTTATTAACGTTCATAGTTGGAAATTTTTACGTAAATAAATACCAAAAAAAATATATATATATATATTTTTTTATACCAGGAATACATAAGGAAGTATTGAAATCGTGCGAAAATTCGAGTTCGATGTTTCAACGTCCTCTGAATACGTTTTGACCATTTTCACGATGATGTCTTTCTTTATGTGTGTATTTGATTTGAAAGTTATGACTCTATTGCAAAAACAATTGCAGCTATGAACCTGAAATTTGGAGTGAAGAAGTCATATGTAATAATTTAGATCTGATTAGATTTTGGCCGAAATTAGACAAAAATTGAGACCACTTTACTCCATGGAGCGGGCTCAACTGAGAAACTCTAATAACTGGCAATGCAATTTATCGACACAAAATTTAGTATGAGGTCGACTGGTTTTGGAGGGATAGCAAACTGTTAATTGACCAATTCGTTCTGGGGAAGTAAATTGCTGGTGATTCACCGACTTTTTTATACACACTTTTTTTGTGGAATAGATAATATTTCAATGAAGTTTGTTTTATTAGATTATTTTTATTTTTCACATTATGTCCGCATTTCTCAACTTAGAAATCATATTAAAAATACTTTGAGTTTGAAAATGATTTATTTTTTTGTAAGACATGATAAGTAAACGTTTTTTGAGGATTAAAGAAGATTAGTTTGGAATTACAGACAGTTCTGAAAACTCATCAGTCCAAGTTGTAAACTCATCAAAATTCAATTCGTCTTGTGTCAAGCAAGCTGTCTCTGACATGCAACCAAAATCTGGGGGAAAAAAAGGAAATGAAGTAAATATTGAAAAATGGAAAAACTACGACAGAGTAAAAGATCCTCTGTACGTTACTAACATACAGGGCGAAGCAGTTACAAAAGAATTTTCCTCTTTTGAAATTGAAAAGAACTTTTGAACCAGTCAATTGAAATTGATGAGACAATTTTCATCTTTACTAATAAAAGATAATTCTTTCACCGTTTGGAAGTTTATTTCTTTCCGTTGGACATAGGCTGTACATCTTCACGCTTTATCAAAAAGGGAGCTAAGCAGTGATGATAAAAGTGAAGCAAGTCAGAGGAGAAACGGCCGTCCTGGACATTATTTATTGCATACTGTTCTTAAACCGTTGTAGATATATCAAAATGATGTATGGAGGAATTGTTGGAAATAAAAAGTTGTACAAGACAGTCCTCGACAGCATAAACATATCTATAACATATAGTCTTCAATAACAGTTTTTTAATCTCTATATATAATTCTGTAGTTTTGTCTGTCCGTGGGTTAGCAAACAAACGCGCCAAAACAACTTAATTGATTTTAATGAAATTTCATATTTAGCATCCTTATAACCCAGAATCATAAAATATGTGCCGACCCAAATTTTTAAACGGGAAAGGGTACCCCAAAATATAAGATGAATGCTAGCTCTAACGGTTGATTTTTTGAGCATAATGTATAAAATCAAAAATGTAGCAAATCATATTTCCAATGTTGTATATTTGATGTATCTATATATACGGGGGAAGGGGAAAGGCGCTGCTAACATGGGTTGGGAGTTTTGAATTGAACATTGGGTAGAACATTGATTTTTAAACGTAGAGCGTAAGATATCAGACATTTCGAATTTCCATTTATGCTGAAGGGTTATAAATCAGCAACTTCAAAATCATTGAAAACTTAAAGTTTTTTTTTCTAAAATCATGTAACTTGAAAGTTACTAACCTGCTTAAGTTACTCGTGCGAAGCCGTGTAACCTGCTAGTTTTATATAGTTATGTGAAAATGAATTTCTTTAAAAATATTTTGCTCAAGAGAGGTGAGATAAGGCACCATTGCAAGGAAATCTCCTTTATAACTGCACTGTATATAACTCCTTTATAACTACACTGTATATAACTCTTTTATAACTGCACTGTATGTAACTCCTTTATAACTACACTGTATATAACTCTTTTATAACTGCACTGTATGTAACTCCCTTACAACTTCACTGTAAGTAACTCCTTTATAACTACACTGTATATAACTCTTTTATAACTGCACTGTATGTAACTCCCTTACAACTGCACTGTAAGTAACTCCCTTACAACTGCACTGTAAGTAACTCCTTTATAACTGCACCGTATGTAAGTATTTTACAACTGCACTGTATGTAACTCCATTATAACTACCCTGTGTCTTTTACCTTTTGGTTCTCAATAATTCGACAAGAGGAAATACAAATAAGAAGATTATAATATATATCTCTAAAGAAAGATTTATATGATATATATTCAGCCAAATAGTTATTTTTATATTCATATATATATACATCGTGTCTGTGGTCTACTAGTACATAGTGCGGTGTGGTTTGGTCTCGCGAGGGATGCCACATTGCCTATGGTATACACCTGTCTGTCCCCTGTGCACCTTATGGTACCTCCATTGTCAGGTGTCCCTAGTCCCTATTTATATTCATAAGCTATTTATCTATGCCTAGCTCCTTCTCTTAGATTTTCTCACCCAAGAAGGAGAACATTTTCGAATGGATTTTTGTTCGAAAGGATAAAAAATATATATATATTTTTTAAATAATATTTTGATTGTATATTTACAATCGGCTACAAATAAACATAGGCAAAGAGGACTCTTTGACTACAATATGAAGTATATATACAAAAAAAATAATAAGAAGGGAAAACAAGTACAATAATAATATGTAAAAGTATGTGTTCTAAATAATAAATATATACAAAATAATAAATGAAAGTAAAACTAAATAAATAACAGAATAAATAGGAATAAAAACATACTCTAAAACAAAAAAAAACTTGTACAAAATAATATGAAGTTCAGCTGCGAGAGAATACCTCCGCATGATATCGTCCTCATTCCTACAACTAAATGGAGGTCACTGACTAGCAGTGGAGGCAGACCGAGAAGGACAGTAGCTGAAGAGAGGCCATAATGAGGGAAAAGACTAGCCACCAAGCCAGCATCTCCTCAGTCTTCGTGAAGGATCGTCTGGATGGAAATGTGATGACAAGGATCGAGCAATAGGATTGTCATGGAAGGAAAGATTAGAGTGAAACTTTGAGAAGCGGGATTTAAGTAGTCTACTTCCCCAGATCGAATGAATCAATTAATTTTTCGCTCTGCATACAAAACCACTACGTTTGTACTACAAATCAAGATTTGATTGTGTCGATACATCGGCTGTTATTAGGAATTTTGACCAGCTCAACTTCTCTAATCACCCCTTTCCTTTTGACCGATTTCGCGGAAAATTAATAGGTGACATTCTTATGGTGTTTCAAATTTACATACGAAATTTCGTTTCAATCTATTCATTACATCGGCAGTTATTATAGCTTCTGCGTTAAGCCCCCATCTAATCGCTCCTTACCTTTGGCCGATTAGCCTGAAATCAATATACGTTTATATCGATACATTTATTCGAGTTATGTGTTAACAGAGGACATTTTCTCTATACTTCGTATAGCTGAGCACTTGATATGTTAGTGAAAAATATGAAACTAAATATAAAAAGTATTCTGTAAAATCATATAAATACTCGATCTGTAGTTGGAGATGTAAAGCAAGGATCCTTGTATGGTTAGGTTAGGAACAATGTTATAGCAGCCACTCATTATAACAAGTAATTATGCGTTATCTTCATGGGAAAACACGACAGACAGCAGTAGACCCGGGTGACCTTCACCGGCCGTCCCTACTGCTTTTCAACTTAACATCACCGGGTTATTTTACCTCTAGACCTCCCCAGTCGCCGGAGATAGATCATCACCATTTTAAACATTTCAGCTATATGACGTATAGGAGAAGTTATGTAATCGACAAGAAATTCAACGTTGTTTTCATTCCAAAAATGAAGGAATTTATCAATTAATTTTCGCTATCCCACCAACGTTTCGCCTATAAAAAATAGAATCAGGAAAAGTCAAAAATCCTTATAACTGTCGATTTTTTTTTTTTTTTTTTTTAATATTTTATTATGCATATTTACAATCGGTACAGACAGACGATTAGTAAATTAGTTGACAATAGGTAATGGAACAATTTATGTACAATGATAACTAAACACAAGAGAGAAAAAAAATAAAATGAATAATAATTTTAAAAAAATAATAAAAAAGTTAAATGAAAAAATAGAACAAAATAATAATAAAAATAAAATTGTCTCCGTGGAGTCATGAAGAATATGTACAAAATAATAACTTGTATACAATGAGACAATAATTACAACGATAGTAATAAATGCGATTTATTTTATTTTTTATATTTTTTATTATTATCGTTGTAATTTTTTGGGGGCCATGGTGGCCGTGCGGGCTAGAGCGTAGGGCTTTGGTCGCATGGTCTCACCATGGTTTGCGGGTTCGAATCCCGTCCGGGAGTGAGTTTTATTTCGTAGATAGAACTCCCTCCCGGGGCCATGGATGTCTTAAATAATTATACATAACACATTGACATGGCTAATATGCACCGTTCATAAAGCCAAAAGAAAAAAAAAAAAAAAAAAAATTATTTTCTTCATATTAAATTCTATTTATTTTATTTTTGAGCTGAGTTTACGAAACTCTTTCTTAGGCGACTCATGTATTTCGTTCTACTCCACCACGATGGTAGTGGACACGGTGACGATGGTTTACTACTAAAAAAATCTGAAATCGAACATACCACGGAGGAATAATCACCGAAACACGAAATCCCCATTGAAATCAATTGAGAGCCAAATTTTCGCGCAAAATAGAATTTTTCGATTTCAAATGTAAAAATCTGGGCGAATCCCTTTTCGGTTTACCATCGGACACCACTTTTCTTGAACCGTTTTTTTCAGTGTTCTAACATACAAACTTCGACTTTTTTTCGATAAAAATATTCTTCAACTTACAAAGAACACATAGTAAAAAGAATTTTGTTCAAAAACAGCTGTTGTTGTCTACAAAAGGCTAGAAAAAATCCATTGAATTCAATTGAAATCTATTTAAAGTATTAATATATTCATAAAGAACATACAAGGTGAGAAGTTACTGATAATTATTAAAACATTAACTGAGTTTTTTATATAGATATGCCTCACTCAGCTCAGTTTTTGCAAACAGCAGAATGTATTGCACACCTAGTTTTTTATTATTATCGTTGTAATTATTTTTCTTCATATTAAATTAGATTTATTTTACTTTTTATATTTTTTAATATGATTATTCAGTCTCAGATTTCTAACCGAATTGTTAAATTGATTTCAGCAGAGAGAGAGAAATTAGTTTTTATTTTCTCTTATGTATAATATTATTATATTTTTATTATTAAGTTTGCCCTTTGGGTTTGGGATTCGCTTCACTTTCTTCCATGACCATGCTATCATGTTTTGCCTACATATTTTTCCTGATTCTCTCTTTGTTTTCCTGTCTGGCTCCTTCTTCACATGGTCTCCTGCTCATTGTGCGGTAACGCTTTCTCTTTCTTCTAGTTATGGTTTCACGTGAAAACCTGGCGACCCAGAAATAGAAAAAAAAAAAGTTTTCTTCTCAATTTTGTGTTGTAGTTTTTTCTTGTGTATCTATTAGTGGTTCTCCTCTGTATTTTGTAAGAATAATATATTTTTACATGTGATTCAGTCTAGGTATTTGAATAAAAAGATGAAAAATGAAATAACAGATAATAATCAAGTTCTTTTTAATTCTAAAATATATGCAGAAAAGATTATTTATAAACTTGAAAATACCTTTCAAAATAATATAATCAATGAAATATACAATAAATCAAAAATAAAATTAAAATTATTATTATTATTTGAAAGTAATCTGACTACCTATCGATCACAAGTTTTTATATGTGATATAAGTTGTGAGATGAGATTTCTCATAAAAATAAAATACGTTGTCTTCCCACTGTTTTAGGTTAGGTTTTATGACTCATGCTCGGGCTTTTAACTTTGAGGTCATATCGCCTACTACCAGAGCGCTCTTTCGTCACTCTGGTGGACATGAGACCGACTCTACTGTGGGAGTCCTAAATTTTGCCTACCCTAAATTTGTATTCACCTAGGGTAGGGGTCTTTAACGAGTACCTGATTTCGTACAGGCTCGGGACCATCGATTAACGTCCCATCCGAAGGACGGCGTGCTCAAGTTTATTTTACCTCACAGATAAAATAAACTAAGGGCCTCGGTCGGGTTTCGAAACTACGTTCTTGAGCTCAGAAGCAAAGCACGCATACCACTGAGCTACCGGCGCCCTCCCCACTGTTTTATCATCACCATACATTGTAGAGTCCATACCGTGTCCATTTAGACTATTGACTCGGGATTTCAAGATAAGAGGTCAACTCAATAAATATGTTCTGTAAAAAGAAGATTTTGACTGACATGAGAAACGTGTTTCTAAACTTCTCTGAGATATTGATATTCGTTTTCCGGCGTTTTTTCCAGAGGTGTCTTCTTTTTTTCTTTTTTGACAATATTTCGGGACATTTCCACGTCCCTTCGTCTGGTCATTATGAACCTCTGGAAAAATGCCAGAAAAAATTGACATGAGAAAAATTGTTAATACGATGAACGGTAAAAAAAGGTAAAAAAAAAACCTTGTACTTTGGGCACGCCGTCCTTCGGATGGGACGTTAAGAGATGGTCCCGAACCTGTGGGATGTCAAGTTACTACCAGAGCGCTCTTTCGTCACTCAGGTGGACATGAGCCCGACTCTAATATATAGGAGTCATACATTTTGACTACCATAAATTTTTATTAACCTAGATTAGGGGTCTTTAACAATTACCGAAATCGTACAGGCTCGGGATCATCGCTTATCGTCCCATCCGAAGGACGGCGTGCTTAAGTTTATTTTACCTCTCAGCTAAATAAACTAAAGACCTCGGCCGGGGTTTGAACTCGCAGTCTTGAGCTCAGTACGCATACCACTGAGCTACCGGCGTCCTCATTTTAATTGTTTTCTCTTACAAAAAAAAAAAAAAATGCAATAAACTAGTACTGTTACTCAGTGAGATTTCACTGTGATTATTCTTCAGGTGCAGTGATAAGATTTAACTGCTGAGCTCTTTGTTCCGTTTGTGATAACGTATGTAGACGACTTGTTTTAATAGTCTTATACTAAAAAATTACTATAAATACTTTTGAACTTTCTCTTCTTTTTTTTTTTTATTACTTTTATAGCTGTTCTTAAATAGTATATTCATCACCATTTTCATTTAAAAAAAGTTATTAAGGAAGTTTTCGCCGTGCATAATGCTAAAAACTTCCTCACTTACTTTAATCCAGTTGTTACGCTTAAATATAATATTAATAATACAATTATATAAAACAATTTATTATATGAAATTTTAATTGTAAATTGAGCTCTCTAAGCAACTTTTCCGACTTTCACTACTTCACACTTTACTGATTCTTAATTTAATTCATAAAATTATATTAACTCTGGTTTCATTTTTGTTTATCATTATAACAATCTCTTATAAATATTAATATGTTTTAAAATAATTAATATCTGAAAGAAACAACACATCGTTGCTAAGGTACATCATAGAAACAAAAAAAGTCGTCCGTAAATCCGTAATCCGTAAATTAAGGGCGCTGGTAGCTCAGTGGTATGCGTGCTTGCCTTCTGAGCTCAAGAACGTGGGTTCGAAACCCGACAGAGTCCTTTAGGTTATTTTATCTGGGAGTTAAAATAAACTTAAGCACGCCGTCCTTCGGATTGGACGTTAAGCGATGGTCACCAGACTGTGCGATGTCAGGTACTCGTTAAAGACCCTTATCCTAGGTGAATAAAAATTTAGGGTAGGCAATATTTAGGACTCCCACAATAGAGTCGGGCTCATGTCCACCAGAGTGACGAAAGAGCACTCTGGTAGTAGGCGATATGATCTCGTAGTTAAAGCCCGGGCATGAGTCATAAAACCTTACTTAACCGTAAATCACCGGCTTTGTACTTCCCCAATACTAATTAATCAATTAAGTTTTAGCTCCAATGATCTTATCCCTTCCCTGTTAGCTCAACTGTGGGAGTCCTAAATTTTGCCCACCCAGGTTGAGTTAACTAAGATAAGGGAGAGTCATTAACGACTGACATCGCACCGGCTGGGGACCATCGCTTAACGTCCCATCCGAAGGACTGCATGCTCAAGTTTTCCTTTTACCTCCTAGACAAAATAAACTAAGGGCTCAATAAGCAAGCACGCATACCACTACGACAGAGCTATCGGCGCCCTTAACCTCATACTACATTTTGTGTCATATATTCATTACATTGGCAGTTATTAGGATTTTTGAGTTGACCCCTCCTCTGATCCCCTCTCTTCCCTCAGTTTGGTTGAAAATCAATAGATCTCGTTTTTATGAAGTTCTGGGTGTATATATATAATTTTTTCCTCTCCCCCCCCCCTCTAATCCCTCCTTCCCTTTGGCCGATTTGGCTGAAAATCAGTAGTTATCGTCCTCATGGGGTTTTGGATACATATTACAATTCATAGATACATTCATTTGTCGACGGTTATCATTTTTTACCGCGACTCCTGAGTAACGAAATTTCGATTTGTATCCTTAGAATCCCATCTGGACAGTTCCGCTAACAGAATTCCAGAGACTGGAGTACGAACTGACCGGAACAGCTCTGGCTAGCTAATCTGTAATTGGAGCAAGGAAGAAACTCACAAGAGCCACATCCAACGGGATTTCTTCTGTTTTTTTTTTTTTGTTTTTCTTGTTTTTTTCTCTCTCAGAGGACAATTGATATTTTTAATAGTTGCCTCTTTCTTGAACTTGACACTCGTTGGTTTTTCAAAAAATTTCAATTTGAAGTTTTTTTGAATTGAAATTTTAAGTAGGTATTAATAATATCATGTAATTTAGGAGTCACAAATGTTAAACATGTTCTTACAGAAAATAAGTCGAAGCTATTACTGACTGACCTCTCACAGATTTTTTATTTGTATTAGCTAGCCGGCTTTCGAGGTTGCCCTCATCATCAGGCAGTCTACAAAAGAAACCACCATTAAGCAACAAAAAACAGGTTCTGTTGGTAACAAACATAAAATATAAAGGCAACAAAGATTTAAATAAATATAAATACATTAAATT
Source organism: Aradus depressus (assembly GCA_963662175.1). NCBI lineage: Eukaryota > Metazoa > Arthropoda > Insecta > Hemiptera > Aradidae > Aradus > Aradus depressus. Next base: position 32,006,604 of record OY759220.1, read on the forward strand.
ATAAAAAGTAAAAAAGAGTTTGAAATAACTATACCTGATAAAATAAAAAATTTTGAAATTTGAATGAAAATTAAAATATTTTAATAAATCAAATTTTAAATTTTTCATAATAAAAATAAATAAATAAAACCTTCTAAAAACTTTAACAATTTAAAATTTCGTAGATGGAGACATGTTGAGTTATTCGTGTCCCCCATCTGAGTCACAACTTGAAGAACGGAGTACGTCAGACTATATCTTAATTGACAACCTGTGTCAATAACCATTTCAAATGTAAGTTTAGGAAATAAAAATTGAGTTAGTTATTATGACTCACTCCCTTTAACAACTAGGTTATATCGCCTACTACCAGAGCGCTCTTTCGTCACTCTGCTGGACATGAGCCCGACTCTAATATGCGAGCCCTAAATTTTGATTACCCTAAATTTTTAATTCACTTGGGGTAGGGGCCTTCAATTTCTTATCCAGAAGAGACCAGAAACATAAATATCCTAATAACTATCGATGTAATGTATTATGAGGATTCAGAAACCACTACGTAAGTCGATATACGAGAGTACCAAACAATCGATTGGCTTTGAAAAGAGTACAAAAATTGATTGTGATTCATCGATTACTTTTTTATTTGTTTATTCTAAACACGGACAGTTGGAAAAATCGACACCTTAAAGCACAATAGTTTTTTGGCAAATGCAAAAACAAGTTTTCAGTCTGATGTTTTATTTTCTTCTAATACTTTTTTCTCTATGACTACTACTTTTTATAAAGCACAATCATTCTAAGTGCAGTTGCAATTATTTTGAAACAAAAATTCTAAATGTTTTTATTTTTATTTGAATTAATTGTCATAAAAGTATGGACATGGCGGCACACTTTTGCTGACTTCTGGTCCACCAGAGCACAAGTGTGCCTTGTCCGTACTTTTATGATAATTTTTTAACTTTAATGAATCAATTGCATTAATTAATGCATTTAAAAAACTTCAATTCTGCTCTAAAGGTGAATAAAACCTTTAATAAAGACGTAAAAACGTTTCTTTTGTTAACAGCTGTAGACAACTTCTAAGTTGAGAAACGCGGACATATTTAGTTCATAACTAGACCTGACGATGGTATAAAGCCGAAACCGGTAGTTATATATGTATATATATCTTTAGTGGAATAGACAATATTTCAAAAAATAAGTTGGTTTTATTTATTTAACAGCTGTAGATCAAAAACACTGCCGAACTTCCGCCTATTAACGGCGTAAGGTCAACCAGAGGATATATCACTTGTGTGTCTTTTTAAAAGCGAGTGTGCTGGACATAATGCCTTTAGATTTTATAGTTTTCTGGTATATTTTGATATAGTTTGAACAAAGCAGTATTGTGCACTTGATGAGGCTTCTTATTACCAACCGATTGATATCACTTTCTTAAAATCGTAAAAAATGGACATAGCACTATTGTGCTTCAAGGTACCGAAATATTCCATATTCTCTGATTTGAACCCTGGCTCTTTAATTTCTTTAGCAATTCTTATATCTAAAATAGACAACTATTACGTGTCACGTTTTCCTTCTTTTGACTTAACGCCAGTGTGTTGCGAAACGCATCGTGTATTTTGTACCCACCCATTCATATTTTGATCACATTTCCATTTTCCTTTGTAAGCCGTTGATCATGTTCACAATGGTTGATTTGACGAGATGTTGCATATCGCATTATGTTGACTAGTGTGAGACGGTTTGGAGACTAAGCCAACTCGATACAAAACGGGTTTCGAACGACCGTTGTCGAGTGGCTTTGAGGTCACGAGTTAGTGTTGAAATTTAGGTCGTGCTACTCGCCTCACTAGGAACTTGTCCTTTGAAACTTAGCCCATAGGAAACAGTTAACTCTTAGTTTATCTGAAGCTGAAGGTTACCTGAGAGATGGGATCATAATAATAATAATAATATTTATTTCCGTTAAACCATAACATGGTAATACAATACGTTATAAAAATAAATACATCAAGATACTGTATGAATTAGATATAGTTAATTATTGTGACTCGTGCCCGGGCTTTAACTACGAGGCCATATCGCCTACTACCAGTGTGCTTTTTCGTCGCTCTGGTGGACATAAACTCGACACCTGACCAGGTTTATTCACCTAATGATTTGGTGTTTTTACGAGTACCTAACATCAGGACAGACTCAGGAACATAACTTAACGTCCCATCCAAAGGACAGCGTGCTAAGATTTTTTCTCAGCCTTGGCCGCTTTTCAAACTCGCGATCTCGAGCGATAAACAATTATTATATCTTAGAGTCGAACACACATGATATTAGTAGCAATAATAATGGCAAAAAATAAAATAAAATAAATAAATAATAGGAAATAAATTCATATAAAAATAATAATACTAATAGAGGGCGCCGGTAGTTTAGTATGCGTGCTTGCCTTCTGAGCTCAAGTTCGTGGGTTCGAAGTTATGTGGGAGGTAAAATAAACTTGAGCACGCCGTCCTTCGGATGGGACGTTAAGCGATGGTCACCAGACAGTACGATGTCAGGTACTCGTTAAAGTCACCTACCCTAGGTGAATAAAAATTTAGGGTAGGCAAAATTTAGGACTCCCACAGTAGAGTCGGGCTCATGTTCACTAGAGTGACGAAAGAGCGCTCTGGTAGTAGGCGATATGATCTCGTAGTTAAAGCCCGGGAATGAGTCATAAAACCTAATACTAATAAAATTTATTTAATACACTTTTTATTAACTTAATTATAATTTAAAATATGATAAATATTTGGTGTAATTCCACGTGTCTTTTTCACGACGATATTTCAGAACGTTCTTACATCCCTTTCTAATAAGTCACAATGTGCGAAATATAAAAAATAAATAAAAATAAAATAATAACAATAAAAAAGTAATAATAGATACTAAAGATATAAGAACGTGAAAATAATAATAATCTTAAATATAAAGATCCACCAAATTTCTTTACAATTACTTGTCAAAATTGAAGTTTAAATGGTACCATCTGGATTCTGTTCAGATTTACATACCCTGAAAGCTGATTTCAGGCTTCCATCAAATTTTGGAATCCGTCAATATTGAAAAATGTTCTTTTGTGTTATTAAACTAAATAATATCAATAGAAAAGTCACAGTCAGCTACCGACATGACAAGCAAGGCATGTGATATTTGATACCACAGGTTGATGACTTACATAACACTGTATAGGTAAGATAGTCTGGACTTCACAGTGTCACTAACATCATCATCGTCACACAAAGTGGCTCTTATATTTTATTTCCCAAGATATATGAAGTATAGAGAAAGTTATGTAATCTGTCAAAAATTCTATGCACTTTCATGTTTTCCGACTTCTAATTTGAAATCGAATTACTAATATCAAAAAACATATGCTGTCTGTCTCTGTGTCTGTGAACACGATAACTCCCGATAGAATGAATGTATCGGCAGCAAATTTTAAATGTGCCACCAAAACCTCATAAGGACAATATCTATACATTTTCAGCCGAATCTGCCAAAGGGAAGAGGGGATTAGGGAAGAAGCATAAATCAAAAACTCTAATAACTGCCGTTGTAATGAATGTATCGACTCAAAAATTTATTTGTGAATTCAGAATCCCATAAGGACGACACTTATTAATTTTCCGCAGGATTGGCAAAAGGGAAGGAGGAATCACAAGGGCCACAACACAAAAACCCAAATAACTGTCGACGTAATAAATGTATCGACATGCAATTTTATATTTATATTAAATTAAAAGACGGCATTTATTAATTTTCCGCCAAATCGGCTGAAGGCCTTGAGAGGGGAGACTCAACTCAAAAAATTTAATATCTGTCGAGGTAAGGATTGTATGGACAATATGAGGGATACAATTTAATATGAGGATTGCTTTTTCTGAAACTGAACTTACTCTTGTGGAAATATAATCTTTCAGTACTTGTGAAATCTTACCTACAGTTTTATTAACAACTTTTACCAAATTCACAACTCTACCTTAATTTATTTATACATTTATATAATTTATTATAATTCTCAGCATATAGGGAAGTTATTGTAATAGGTCCGAAAATAGAAATCAAAATTTTCATCATATTTTAATGTTTCAAGATCATTACAGTATTTTTACACTATATTTGGAAAGAAGTATGTGTGTGTGTACGTATGTACGTGGTCAATTTTTCCTGCACGATATCTGACATCGACTCCGTTTTGGTGCCAATCGAAGCGTATCAACGTAAATATGATCTGAAAGGAATTTTATCAAATTTGGTCCACCCATTTTTTTGTTTGAAAAAAAAAGACTGCTAAAAAAGTGGATTTTAGGAATTCTTGAAAAAGATTCATCCGTTCTAATTTGTTCTCGTGGCAATGTAGCATCCTTTAGAGCCAGATTGAAAAATAAGCTATATGGCGTCTGAAAATTTTGAACGGGAGGATGGCTTATGAGAGGGGCTAGGCATAAAAATTGTTCTAGCTCATTAACGGATTATCGGAGTGTCATGAAATTTTTCATGTAATAGTTTTAAAAGCAAACTTTAAAAAAATAGGCTATGTGCCTTTGCATAGGTATCAATTAAAAATCTATGTATAGATTAAATTCAATTAAATGAATAAATAATTCTGTACTGAATAAAATGCATAGTTTTGGGTTATTATTATTAATGATATTGATATCATGCTGTGGAGTTTGTCGTGTGGACCTAAAGGGCCGCCCTTAGTTACAAATGCTACCTTAGAGTCCTAATAGGCCCAGTAAGTTCCTCTGATTTAGGGTGAAAACAGGCGAAACACATCGGAGAACCTGCTTGTTTAATTATAATATTTAGATGATAATTTTATATTATTCCTGTTGAATTCTTGCAATGATTGGCAACTAACTGTTTCAAGCTCATTGGTGTCTAACGATTGTTTCTTTGTTCTTATAAAAAAGTAAGAATTGATTTCGATTCAGATTGAATAACAGTTTTAAATACTCGTTATTCACGGTTTGTAGATTTGTGGTAGCTGCTGTTCCAATATCTATGTAATAAACTTCTTTATGCTCCAGTGACTACTAAGAATTTTTATGCTCTATTCGAAGTGTAGGAATCTGTCAGAAATTCTATATTTATTTATCATCGGTATTTCTTGTTTTCCGACCATCTGTTTCCAAAAATGTATATTGATTTTCAGTCAGAGGAGGGGTCGATTCAAAAACTCTAATAATTGATGAGGTAATGAATGTATCGACACGAAATGTTGTACAAGGATTCAGAAACCAGTATGAATGTCAAAAATTGATTTTTGGCTTACGAAAATTTAAAGCAGGAAAATGAGACATGATGTAGCTTAATATTTGGAAGGGTTAGATAGTTATTATTACTCATGCCCGGGTCTTTAACTATGAGGTCATATCGCCTACTGCCAGAGCGCTCCTTCGTCACTCTGGTGGACATGAGCCCGACTATATAGTGGGAGTCCTAAATTTTGCCTACCCTAAATTTTTATTCACATAGGATGAAGGGGTCTTCATCGAGTACCTGACATCGTACAGGTTCAAGACCATCTCTTAACGACCCATCCGAAGGATGGCGTGCTTAAGTTTATTTTACCTCCCAGATAAAATGAACTAAGGACCTCGGCCGGGTAACTATGAGTTTATATCGTCTACTATCTGAACGCTCTGGTAGACATGAGCCCGACTCTACTCTGGGAGTCTTAAATTTTGCATGCCTAAGTTAGTGGTATTTAACGAGTACCTGACAAGCACCTGACGTACCTACCTGACATTTTATTTTAGATTATAATACACACTTATAAAAGTTTTTTTTTCAAGACGATATTTCAGGTTCTCATTAGAAAAATAATAATACATGCAAAAAAAAAAAAAATAAACCAATAGAAAAATAAAAAAAATAATACGATAACAGAAATAAAAATATTACACAAAAGGTGATTTCGACATACCTTATAAGAAAGAAAGTTGAGTATGAAATACTCACGAGCCAGACTCTATTATGGGAGTCCTAAATTTTACCTATCCTAAATTTTTATTCACCTAGGGGAGTGGTCGGCAAACCGCTGCTCGCGAGCCACATGCGGCTTTTTGGCCCCTTGAGTGTGGCTCTTCCACAAAATACCACGTGCGGGGGCGCGCACGTACAGTTCGATTGAAACTTTGTGATGACTGGTTTTCTTATTTCTATCTTTACATACTTAGTTGGTGTTTAATAAGAAAGTTTATTAAGTTAATTTTAGGGAGCGTTGTGGAGTGAAAGAAGATGTAGTCGAGGATTGAGAAAGGTATGTTGAGATGGTCTGGACATACAGAGAGGATGAACGAAAGGAGATAGACGAAATAAGTATACAAGACGAGTGTGGATGGGAGAGTTGGAAGGGGTCGACCTCAGCGAACGCACCTCAATCAGATGGAGGACGTTTTTAACAAAGGCCAGCTTAGGAGTACCCTAATTAGGTTAATAACAATGTAGTTTAAGTTTAAAAAATTTGGCTCTGAAAAGAAATTTCAATCAGTGTATCAACAGTGTTGATATTTGGCACTGTTGACTAATGAGTTTGCCGACCACTGACCTAGGGTAACGAGGCTCGGGACTATCGCTTAACGTCCCATCCGAAGGACGGCATGCTTGTTTTTTTAGCTCTCAGATAAAATAAACTTAAGGCCTCGGCCGGGTCTCGAACCCGCGATCTTGAGCTCAGTAAGCAAGTACGCATACCTCCCAGTTAAAAAAAGCTTGAGCATTGTAGACAAGCACGGTACCTCCTCTTCTCTCCAAGTTACAAATCACTAAGCAGTGCGGAATTGTTCTTAGCTTCAGTTAACGGTGTTACCTACTTCTGTTGTAATGCTTCTCTCTAACTTAACACTTCAGTAACTTCGGGCCACCGTTTTTTTTACGAAGTATTGGGGTAGTTATGTAATCAGTCAGAAATTCGATGCGGAGTTTTAACAAAATTTCTTGAGAATATTTATTGTGTGCTGTACTTGTAATACAGCGCCTCGAAATCTCTGTTTACTTTCGATGTTGAATGTGCCTGAAATTATCCGAGAGAGTTTCATCCACAGATAAGTCTTATAATGGCGTAATGACATAATCTATTAATTTTCAGTGGATTCAGGTGAATGGGAGGGGAGATCATCGATCATCCTTCCTTTAGTCGATTCTGCTGAAAACCAATAGATGACATCCTTATGGGGTGTTTTGGATACACAAATTAAATTTCAATTAAATTCAGCCTATCGGAAGTTTGTGTTCTCACAGACATACAGGAATTTCTTCGTCAATTTTGGAATCATGTTGGAAAACATGAAATTCCGTTGAAAACTCAACATCGAATTTATCGACTGATCACATAACTTCCCCATAACTCGTCTAGCAGGGGAAGTAAACATTTAAATGAAGGGAAAGTTACTTGCGGTGTGTACACGATGCTGTGGGTTGAGGGTCTTCCCTTGTCCTTTTCCGGAAGGTAAGCTTCCTGTATCCGGTGTCACCTCTACCGTCAGCTGAACCCACGATGATACTGTTACACCCACTCAATGTTGCTGATATATCACTTACAAGGTTTCCAACTTATTATGAATTTATCCATCTCTCATCGGCTTGTTAAGACTTACATTTTGAAACCATATTTTTAAGCGTTTCCTTGGTTTACGCGAGAACAGTTGATCCTATTGAAAAATTGGTGAGTACCAAAAATGTTCCTTATTAAATTTCAACTGTCCCTATGCCCTTAGATTTGGGACAGAACCAAAATGAACAAAGTTACAGCGCTTCAGAAAAATTTGGTTATCACATTGGGTTGTATGTACATTTTACATAATGCCATTTATATTTAGGACTAATCAAAATACTCTTCAAATATAAGTTGTAGAGAGGGCGCCAGTAGCTCAGTGGTATGCGTGCTTGCCATCTGAGCTCAAGATCGTGGGTTCGAAACCCGACCGAGGCCCTTAGTTTATTTTATCTGGGAGGTAAAATAAACTTAAGCACGCCGTCCTTCGGATGGGAGGTTAAGCGATGGTCCCGAGCCTGTACGATGTCAGGTACTCGTTAAAGACCCTAGGTGAATAAAAATTTAGGGTAGGCAAAATTTAGAACTCCCATAGTAGAGTCGGACTCATGTCCACCAGAGTGACGAAAGAGCGCTCTGGTAGTAGGCGATATCACCTCGTAGTTAAAGCCCGGGCATGAATCATAAAACCTAAACCTATAAGGTGTAGAGAAAACTGAAATGCACATTTTTATAATAAATACCATTTTTCGAAGACCGTCCAGTTTGCCAGATACATGTCCCAACCGGCTTTAAATCTATGGTCACAGGGAATAAGTTGTTAAGTTGTGAAATGGCCAAAATGAGATAAGTGTACTGTGAAGAAGTTGGGAGCTCAGGACTCTTAACTTTCCGAATTATATAGACGTGGGTTTCTTGGTATCTCGTAAAATTGTGTATGTTCTCGGTTAAATCAATTTAATCTACTTCTTTGAGGGATCATTCATGAGATAACTGCATTTAACCATTTATTCAACTATTCCAAGTGAAGAGGGTATTTTCGGTTAAATCATCTTGCTCAACTTTAAAGAGGCATCATTCACTAGTATTTCGAAAAGTATGGTTAATAATTAAGTAAGTGTGGCCAATAATTAGGCAAGTGATGGGGAATGATTAAGTAAGAAAGGATTAACAATATTCATTTTCATTCACTCCTATAGATTCTGAAGAGCAAAAGAGTATAATGAACAGAATTAAAAAAAAAAAAACAACTATATAAAGATGAGTGTTAATCCTGAAGTCTATATTTATTAGACTGTGAAAACAAAAAAAAAAAATGCATGTGAGAAAAATATAGCCGCTTATAAATATAAAATTTTAGATGCAGAATCTCCTCACACAACCCAAAATTAATAAGTATATATTGAGATGACTCAAGAGTGTTTATATATCATTAGTTATGTAAATTTATTTTTTATATAGTTCCTTTATCTGCGAAAGCTGAACAAATATGTAGTGACGCCATGTCCTAAAGGTTATTCAATTTTCATATTATCTTGAATTTAAGCTGAGGAGGAAATCTTAAATTTTTGTGACAAAAATTATTGTTTTTGCAACCAAATGTAGTATATTACCTGATGAAGAACATTTCAGAAGTGACTCATGCCCGGGCTTTAACTACTACCAGAGCAGTCTTTCGTCGCTCTGGTGGACACGACCTGTACTCCACGGTGGTAGTCCTAATTTTTTTTTTCCTCCTAGATAAAAAACGTAAGTTCCTCGGCCGGGTTTCGAACCCGCGATCTTGTGCTCAATCGCGCTACTTATGAGCTACTGACACCCTGAGATGAGGAAAGTAAGCTCACTTTCTATAAAGCTAGATAGTCATGCCCGGGCTTTTAGCTTCGAGGTCATATCGCTTATTACCAGAGCGCTCTTTTGTCGCTCTGGTGGACCTGAGCTCGACTCAACTATGGGAGTCCTAAATTTTGTCCACCCTAAATTTTTATGTATTTAATGTTTTTTCACCTCCCAGACAAAAAAGCTAATGGTTTCAGCCGGGTTTCCAAACCGTGGTCTTGAGCTCAGTAAGCAAGCATGCATACCACTGTGCTATCGGCGCCCTCGAGCTATAGACGTCGTTTAACCTCAATCCTGAAAATAGACCTCTATTCATTGAACAACAAACAACTATTGAAAAAGTTCGATGTCTTGTTAACTTGATCGATTTGTTGTTAACCAAAGTTATATAGAGGAGAAAAAAATCTCAGTAGAGGCCACTGGATCTCTTTACCTTGAGTAGTGTTACTCTTGTGGCCATGTCTTCCGTATACTCAGTGATTATATATTCTGTTCCAAGGACCAACATTTTTTTTACTTTCTTATACCTTTAGTATATATATCTAATCGCCCAAAAATTCGAGATCGAGTTCTTCATGGTTAGATATTGGCCCAAATCAAACGCAAAGTGAGACTGATTTACTTGGAAACCTAAGTACATCTTTCAAGATGCCTCTTATATTTATGATATAATTCAAATCCTCTTCAATGCTTTACTTGGGAACCTAAGTACATCTTTCAAGATGCCTCTTATATTTATGATATAATTCAAATTCTCTTCAATGCTTTACTTGGGAACCTAAGTACATCTTTCAAGATGCCTCTTATATTTATGATATAATTCAAATTCTTTTCAAATAAAACTTCTAGAGCGGGAAATTTTATACAAAATACAATTTTTTGAAGGCCGCCTCGTTTGCGAGATACATGTTGAAAACAGTGCTAAAAGACTTTCGAAACACATTTTTTTTAGAATTGCTTAATATATTTACTCGAAAACTATTAATACTCTCAAAAAATATTCCTTATAAATTTCCAACTATCACTATGACCTAAGAAATAGGACTTTTAAAAAGGATGTGGCCATTACAGGACTTTCTTATACCAACCACGTTTACAAATCTCTCTCTCTCTCTCTCTGTCTCTCTCTCTCTCTCTCTCTCCTTCTCAAAAATTCAGTATTTCATACTGGCATTACTGGATATAAGAATGTCTACTCTCAAGATAACTCTGTACAAAGAGATAAAATTAAATGATTTTGAGAAGGGGAGGGGGAGAGAGAGTGATCTGTAAGCGTGGTTGGTATAAGAAAATCCTGTAATGTCCACGTCACATAGGTATATTTTTCTTAATTAAAAAAAAAAAAATACTACGAATACATAAACCATATTTTCAAGTTCGATGCTGTGAGTTACGATTTAAAAATATAATAATCGGTATCGCCAGTAAAGATGACTGCGAATGCGATGACGATGGCGAAAATTCAGACGTGGAGGACTAGCAAAAAATAGGTCACGAAGAAGCAAGACAAACTGCAGAAATTGTATTGCAATATGTTGAGCAGCAACAAGCTTCAAGGGCTTTGGACGAAATGAACGTACGAAAATGGAGAGACTTGGCTTTCAAAAAATCTTTGAAAGGCAAAAAACAGAAAAAAATAACTGATTTTTTCAAACATATGTACATACTAGCAGTAATACCCGGCGTTGCCCGGGGAACTATGACTTTTCTCCCAGAATCTCCTATAAGGCTATTCAGTTCCTCGACAGTACATTCATGATGTTATAATTTTCAATTATTCATACGGAATAAGGCTTATAGTCCTTCAACTGTAGTAACGCTAGCTTTGGAGCTAAAACTAATTTATTCAAAAAGATTTCTCATTAATCGTTGCAATGGTTTTCGAGTTACAAAGATTGCGTGAGTGGATGCTGGGATGAACCAGGGGTTGATTAAAAAATAGACCTTAACCTTCCGGTAGATAAAACTTATCTATTCAAAAAGATTCCTCATTAATCATTGCAGTGGTTTTTGAGTTACAAAGATTGCGTGGGTGGATGCTGGGATGGACCAGATATTGAGGTACTAATACGCCTATAACCTTCCACAGACGATGACGAACAAATTAAAAAAAAAATTAATCAAATCCATCAAGCCGTTCGTGCGGTACAACGCACATACATTTTCAGCTTTATATATATATGATGCACAACGTACTTTAAGTTTTCAAATTTTATGTAACTTCGTAATGTTTAATTTTTTTATGTTCGTTCATGTCTATATGTACATAATGTACAATAAAATGAGTTGCGATAACGTCTTATTTGCTTGTTTATTTATGATACCTGATGAAATATGTACATATGTAGGTTCGTTTTGAACGAAAATCGATTTTTCACGGGGACCTCTGATTAACCGACCAAACGGGTAACCGTCCATGGTCTCGGTCTCGACCAGATCGGTTAAGAGGGGTTCTACTGTATATATTTACCCAGTTATGCCATTTCGAGATAAATTTGAAAGTGTGGAGAGGAGAGGAAGTGGATGGCATAAGAAAGTCCTATTATGCCTACATCAGATATTTGTGTATCATTGTTAGAAAAGATGTGTTAGATAGAATCTGTTGAAATGGTTATCGCTGGGTCATCTCTTGCAAAAAGGACATCTGAGCCAAACTAGAATTTCACTTTCTTCCAGTCGTACTTTCAATCAGGTTTCCGAGAAACCTCTTCCATGGAATAATTTTTTTTTCCACATTAAGGAATTAAACTTTTTAATTGTAGCTATTAAAATGAAAGGCCGTACTTTGGAGATTACTAAGTAATAGTCAGAACATTGAAAATACCTATTCAAATGATAGGCCAAAATACGACATATTGGCCTCTAAAGTGGAATGCTAAGCAGAAGAAATTTCAATTAATTTTCTTTTACGTCCCCAGTTATACGAAGTAATGGGGAAGTTGTGTAATCGGTCAGAAATTCGATGCGGATATTTCAACGGAATTTCATATTTCTCAACCTCCATATTTCAAAAAATTCAAATTTTGCGACCCCTTTATATTACAAAATATATATATGTATATATTATTATTTTTCACCTGCATTTTAAACCATTATTTAACAAATATTAATTAATTCTACAATTTCGGCCGATTCCGCCGAAAATTAAAACGTGCCGTCCTCAGCGTTTTAAAACATAAGGATTTTTGAGCCGATACATTCATTACAATGGCAATAATTAGAATTTTGTTTTAAGGCTTTTCGTAATCCCACTTTCCTTTGGCCGATTTGACTGAAAATGAGTAAGTGTCGTCCTTATTCTGTATACACATATAAAATTACGTGTCGATACATTCATTCTATCGGGAGTTCAGGGAAGAGAGCTGTAGTGTCTGCAACGAAGACCGAACGGACCACTTCATCATGGAGTGTCCAGCCTTCAGCCAATTAAGAAAAAAGTACCTGGTAGAAGCACTGAGGAGCCCGCAACCTCACAAGACCCTTTTCAACATTACAAACAACCAAAACATCAATAATATCATACTATACATAGTAAGGGCGCTAAAAATTAGAGGACATTGAAGTATTTAAATAAAATAACATTGAGGGCGCCGGTAGCTCAGTGGTATGCGTGCTTGACTTCTGAGCTCAAGAACGTGGGTTCGTAACCCGACCGAGGCGCTTAGTTTATTTTATCTGGGAGGTAAAATAAACTTAAGCACGCCGTCCTTCGGATGGGACGTTAAGCGATGGTCCCGAGCCTGTACGATGTCAGCTACTCGTTAAAGACCCCTACCCTAGGTGAATAAACATTTAGGGAGGCAAAATTTAGGACTCCCACAGTAGAGTCGGGCTCATGTCCACCAGAGTGACGAAAGAGCGCTCTGGTAGTAGGTGATATGACCTCGTAGTTAAAGCCCGGGCATGAGTCATAAAACCTAACCAAACCTAACCTAAAATACCATTTCACTAGAAGTTTTTTCACTATTTTTTTTCATTAGTTAAGTAACAGTTAGGTTCTATTACTTTGTACTTTATTATTAGTATTATTTTCTATTTTCATTTATTTACTTTTTTTTAAACTGAATAATGTGTCTATCAGGCCGAACCCTGAGCCTATAAGATGTATTTCCTAAAGGATAATAAAGAATTGAATTGAATTCTATCGGGAATTATCGTGTTCATTGGCACACAGAATTTTTTTTTTCATTTTTGGAAATAGAGATTCGGAAAAAATGAAATTGAATTCTATCGGGAATTATCGTGTTCATTGGCACACACAGAATTTTTTTTTTTCATTTTTGGAAATAGTGAATTTTCGGTGAAAATTCAACTCAAATTTCTGACCGATTATATAACATCCCCTATACTTTGTATCGGTGGGGTAGTCAAAGGAAGGTGTGAATATGTCATTATGTAGGCCAGTCGAGTGAGAGAGAGCTATCATTGGAAACTGTCCAACGTCTTGAGACAGTAAGGGGGCCCCTTTGTACATATTAACAGCTAATAGATCAAAAGGGACAGAAATAGGTTAACTTGGAGACTATTTGGGGGATCCAAATAGTTAACTTGGCTGCAGCGACCATATAATATGATAGATTAGGTTAATTAAGTTCTTCAAAGGGAAATGAGGGTCAACTAATTGTCATGGTTTGGTCGTGAAGTATAGGAGAAGTTATGTAACTGGTCAAAATTTCGATGCGCATTTTCAATGGAATTTCATGTTATCCGACCTCTAGATTCCAAATATGAAAAAAATATTGTGTGTCTGTGAGCACGATAACTCCCGATTGAATTATTGTATTGACGACATTTTATATTTGAATCCAGAACCCTCTAACGACAAAATCTATTGTTTTCTAGTCAAATTGACCAAAGGGAAGAAAAGACAATTTCGTGACTCGACATTTTATATGTGTGACCTAAACTCTATAAGGACAACACCTATTTATTTTCAGCAAAATTGGCCAAAGTAAAAGGGTTTAGGGGAGACCCTTAACACAAGACTCTTAATAAATGCCGATGTGATGAATGAACTGACACGAAATTTCGTATGTAAATTCAAAACTCAATAAGGACGACACCAATCAATTTTCAGCGGAATCGGCCTGACTGAAAGGATTAGAGGGATTATATTCATTAAAACGGCAGGTATTAGAGTTTCTGTGTGAAGATAATCCCCTTGGGCGATTTGGCTGAAATTTGGTTTTGAATTCACATATGAATTTTTGTGTTGACACAATGATATAACGTCAGTTATTACAGTTTTTGTGTTAAGCCTCCCCCGTAATCCTCCCTCAATAGGTATCCTTGTCATTCTGGATATACTCACGAAATTTCGTGTTGATGTATTCATTCTATCGGAAGTGATCCTGTAAACAGACAGACATTTTTAACTTCTCAAGCTACACGAAGCCAAATCGGCTGAAGGGAAGAGGGTGTTTAGGGGAGGCTTAACACAAAAAAATCTATCTAATAATTGCCATTATTATGAATATATTGACACAAAATTTCATATGTATATTAAAAGCCATATAAGGATGGCACCTATTAATTTTCCGCGAAATCAGTCGGAAGGGCGGGAACAAAGAAGAGAGGCTCTACTTAAATACCCTAATAACTGCCAACGTAACGAATGTATTGAAACAAAATTTGGTATGAGAATTCAGAAGCTACTCTGTAAGTCAAATATTTAGTTTCAGGCTAAACGATCGATTAACTTGAGAGGCAGAGCGAAACTTTTTTTCTTTACTTTGTTTAAATTTTTGGAATCAAGGTGTCGGAAAACATGAAATTCCGTTGAAAACTTAAGTTCGAGTTCCTGGCCAAATTACATATCTTCTCCTATACTTTTTATTGTTCACATTGGGACCTGATGATGGGACGTAAGAACGTCCCAAAACATCGTTGGGATAAAGACACTTCCGAAGTTTTTTTTAAAAAATAGTTATCTAATTTTTTATTAAATTGAAAAATGTGTCTACTTATTATAAACGTATCTTGTATTAATTTTTTTTATATACTCATATATTTTCAAGTATTTATTTGTTCAGTTTTTATTCATTTTATTTTACTTTTTCTAATAGGTAGTTTTATTACTAATCATACTTTTGTTCGACTCAAGTAGTTATAAATCTAATGTATAAGCTATCTTAATGTATAAATTCTTTTGACTTATCCTATTACCATGTATTGATTTAACGGAAATAAATTTATTATTATTATTATTATTATTATAGCTGGCGAAGTAAAAAATCTTTGAGAACCACTGGCCTAGAAGAACATAAGACAATTTTCTCTCAATTTCCTGGTCCAATTTTCTCTTCTTTCTTTCTTGATCGTCTCGTCAGGAACCTAATGGTTGGGAAAAGGTGCTTTGTCCTTATCTCGAGAGAGTCTATAGTCTATAGTGAGTGGCCTGAGACAATGACAGAAAGAAGGAGCTATTGTCACTTGTAGATTGTGACTCACCAACACTAACGATGGAAGATAAAAGTGACAGTGGCGTGGTGGGTTTTGTTCGTATCGCTGTCAGAATATTGGCTGGACCACCCATACTGATGTGTTGAGCCCGGATTTTGCGCAGTAAAAAAAAAACTAAAAACGTGTAATAAGAAGGCCAGAACGTGCAAAAATGTGCCACAAAAAATAAAAACTGACCATAACTTTTTTTTCTGGGAAAAAAAAAAATTGGATCTAATTTGTAAATTAAATAACTCTTTTTCAGTATAAAATTGGATAGGGTTTATTTATAGAATTTATAAAAAATATTTAATGTAAACACAAGTGTTTTTTACCTCCATGTTTTAATTACAAAAGCTTATACCTATATATAAATTTTTGATT
Organism: Aradus depressus; assembly: GCA_963662175.1. NCBI lineage: Eukaryota > Metazoa > Arthropoda > Insecta > Hemiptera > Aradidae > Aradus > Aradus depressus. The sequence goes on from OY759220.1 coordinate 32,022,793, forward strand.
AAAAAAATACTAGAGATATGTAAAATACAAAACAGTTCACCACATTACTCAAGGCCGAGACTTAGACTTCAATTAAAATTTACTACTAAATACATTTCAAAATTCTTGTCTAAAACAGTGTGCCGCCTGTCGCTAAATACATACCTATGTGTTTTAGCTGGGAAAACGATCTCTCCACACTGACGCTTGTGATGGGCCATTTTTTTGTAGCTGTTTATAATGTCAGGTTGTAGATCCAATCCAATATCTTCACCATTTAGGGCCGCATTCTACTTTTTGAGTTGGTCATATCCGAAATTTTTTCTCAAAACTGTTGTAAAGTCCATTAACAAATGTATACATTTTCAAACTAACTTACAAATGAATTTTCTAATTAGGGCAAAATATGCAATTTTGTGCAGTAAAAACTTAAAACGTGCAATTTCGTGCAAAATAAAATTTATGTATATTAATCAGGATGCCTTAATTTGTAAAAAATAAATTGTTATTAAATATTTATAAATAAATTAAATTTTAATGATTTCAAGCAAGCGAAAAAAATGTAATTGCAACGGAATCCGGGCTCTACTGATGTAGGGACCTAGAGAGACAAGATAATGCCCGCCGAAGAATTAAAAAACGTGAAAGCTTTTTACTTTCTTGTACCTGTAGTATAAGAAAGTATTTGTAATCGTGCGAAAATCCGAGATCGAGTATTCAACGAATTTTTACGTTTCCGGTCCCCTGAATTCGTTTTGACCATTTATTTACTTGATGATTGTCTGTGCGTTTGTGATTGGAAAGCTGTGATTGCTCCAACGCAAAAAAATATTGTAATTATGAACTTGAAATTTGGAATGAAGTGGTCACATGTGCTAACTTAGATCTGATTAGATTTGGCCGAAATTTGACTAAAAGTGAGACTTATTTATTCCGGAGCCTAAGTACATTTTACAAGATACAGCTTATGTTTATGGCCTATTCAAAATTATTTACAGATCACTCTTCTCCTATTTTTCAAAATCATTATCACTGCCATTAAGGGGTATAAGAATGTCAGAATCACGCTGTACAATGAAACAAAAAAAAAAAAAAAAAAAAAAAAAAAAAAAAAAAAAAAAAAAAAAAAAACCCTGACGCCAACTCATTAGTTTCATATACCCAGTAATATCAGAAATTCGATGTCGAGTTTAGAGTAATTCTCGTCTGTCTGTTTGTGTATCCGTCCGAACACGATTACTCTCGATAGAATGAATCCAATTCCCCATGAGGATGATACCTATCCATTTCCAGTTAAATCGGTGGATCAGAGGAAGAACGAAAACATAGATTATTTATTCACGCTGGGGAAGTTCATGGACGATGGATCCACCAAGGTCTTTCTTTTTTCAATGCTCTTGCAGTTGTGATATCAAGAAAAACAATCTCCAAATATTTAAGTTTATGACCGTTTATATATACAATGCATGTATGATCTCCCCATTCCATCTCTGTCATAGTAACTATTCATGGAGATCCTGTTATTATCATCCCTTTGAAACTGTTATTACCTTATTAAATTTCATAATTAATAAACCACTTGTTGCTTTTTCTTTTTAAATTATCTCTGCCAATCTAGTTTATTTTACTACCCCAGGTGGGTAAAAACCATATATATAATGTATATGGATGAGGTTATGTACACAGAGAAAAATATATTCTTGTGGCAAGAAAGTTTTATTCTATATTTTGTGTCAGTGATAGGGAATAGTAGATACCACTAGGTGATAGGGAATAGTGGTAGACACCACTAGGTGATAAGGAATAGTAGTAGACACCACTAGGTGATAGGGAATAGTAGTAGACACCAGTCGGTGATAGGGTATAGTAGACACCACTAGGTGATAGAGAATAGTAGTAGACACCAGTCAGTGATTCTCTCGATGAGAATATAGTTTTACTACCCAAGCTAGGCAAAGTATTGAATTTTATGTTTTTCGGCCCCACCCGATACAAAAATTAAAATATATTTCCTGTCTGTGTGTGTTTGTGAACATGATAACTCCCGATACTTATTGACCGATAAAACGAATTCAGATATTCCAGAATCGGGCCTTAAGGATAATCACCAGCGCGCCCTGGTTTGTCCGAAACAAAACAATCCTTACTGATCTTCAGATCCCTGAGGTAAAACAATGTGTGCCCATTTGTTACGTCAGTCTGTTGCGGACCATGCACGAACATGAAAACCTTCTGCAACGAGTCATCTCGCCAAGAACGTCGACTGAAGATGAAGCATCATGGCGACCTTAACCAAGAGGACTTACGTTGGTCAGCCGCCTCATTCAAGTGTCAAGTCCTTTGGTTTTTTATTTGCTTTTAGCCAAATTGAATGTATATTGTACAAAAATTATTAAAATAAATGAGAAAAATAATGAAGCTATACCCTACTTCTTAACTAACAGCTGATTTAACCCAACATTCGCAAGATGCTTGTCCTGTTTGACCGAGATAAACACACGCTCATTGTCACTTCTTCTATTGCCCCCATAACCATTCTCATTCTTCCATTAGCCTACAGAAGAAGTGAAAGTTGTTCGACCTTTCTCTTCAGAACGGCTTCTGAGTCATTTTCATGTAATGACTCACCATTTTCTTATTTTTCCCTGCGAATCGAAATTTATTCCATAATATATTTTTTTCACAATATTTTCTCTGTTGACTCATGGACTATTATAATTCCAACCTGTTTTTGATGACGATGCATTTCAATGACATTTCACGGAAATTATTTTTTTTTAAACTTTCTCAAATCGTTCTGTATTATAATCAGTGAGGTTGAGAATTGTATTTATGACAAATGTGATGAACAATACTTGGAATGAGAAAAAAAGAACATCGTCTATGAATCACTGTCAATGTACTTCCCCAGCATGAACTCTGGGACATATCTCCCAGATAAAATAAACTTAAGCACGCCGTCCTTCGGATGGGACGTTAAGCAATGATCCCGAGCCTGTACGATGTCGGTAATTGTTAAAGACCCCTACCCCATGTGAGTATAAATTTAGGGTAGGCAAAATTTAGGACTCCCACAGTAGAGTCGGGCTCATGTCCACCAGAGTGACGAAAGAGCGCTCTGGTAGTAGGCGATATGACCTCGTAGTTAAAGCCCGGGCATGAGTCATAAAACCTAAACTAACCTATACTCACATTGAAATACATGTACATCATCGCGATTGTCAACACTTGTCCTGAAGACCTTGAAACCTGAAATTATGTTGAAAATTAGATTTTCGCACGATAACTAATATTTATTTGATTTTGGTTCGCGAGATTCATGACGAAAACCGACCTAAAATAACTTCTTGAAACTTTTTTTTTTTTAGTTTGCTTGATTACGTGAAAACGGTAAGTCCTATCGAAAAATTGTTTCTTAGAAAAAATGTTCCTTATTAAATTTCCAATCGCTTATATGTCCTCAAATTTGAGTCGGGAAATCCCCCCCCCCCCCCCCCCCCCACCGCTGCTCACTCTCTCTCTCACCAATAATGAAAAATGATAAGAAAAACGACGCCAACACATTACTTTCATATGCCAGTATGAACATAATTGGAAAGGGGGGGAGGGGAGGGAGAGTGATATGTAATAACGTGGTTGGTATATATATTATGGGTACATCTGTATCAACGATATAAGACAGTCTAGGGAGAGCCACCCAAAGATGCACTTGAGATGACTATGAGTGCATCAAGGTCCAGCTAAGTAAGCGACCTTTCTCGGTCTATATATACCTGAATTACCTTCCTTGGAAGCGCCGTCCTCGTCATCTACAAAGATAGATGTGATCCTGACCTAGTTACACCTACCCATTCACTCAGATATATTATGTATTTACTATCTACTAATAATAATAATAATATTTATTTCCGTTAAACCATAACATGGTAATAGGATATAAGAATGTATACATCAAGATATATAAAGGGCGCCGGTAGCTCAGTGGTCTGCGTGCTTGCTTACTGAGCTCAAGATCATGTGATCACCCGGCTGAGGTCCTTATTTTGTTTTATCTGAGAGGTAAAATAAACTTAAGCACGCCGTCCTTCGGATGGGTCGTTAAGCGATGTTAAGCTAGAAAAAAATTTAGGAGTCCTACAGTTGATTGGGGCTCATGTTCTCCAGAGTGACGAAAGAGAGCTCTGGTAGTAGGCGATATGACCTCGTACTTAAAAGCCCCTAAGAGTCTCTACAATGCCAGGTACTCGTTAAAGACCTCTACCCTAGGTGAATGATTTTTATTCATAGAATGATATGTAAATTTATGACCGAAATTCAATTTTATGACATACATTGCAGGTTATTTCAATTTATTTTCAATAGTATTCTGCAAATTCCTTATTTAAAGCTAACTTGATCAATTACTCCAATTCAAAAGGAATTATTTAAAATTCAATAGGTATATAAATTAGAAAAAGTGATCAATTTAAGTTTAAAAAAAAAAAACGTACTGCTTCCACGAGTCTGGTAATGAGACGGACTACTTATAACTGCTGATATATATATGACACGATGTAGGCTTCATAGGGCTTCAGGTTAACAGAAGATAGACGAAGCAGCCCACTGTAAAAAAAAACGAAGCATTTAGAAGAGGAAATTCAATTCAAGACCCTGCAGAATACTGTAAAGTATCTTGGATCCATGCTCGAAGTAAATAAGTGTGCGAACAGAACCTCAGTCTCCTGGAATCCAAGATCCTCAAAGTCCTTATAATAGGTCCCTCAGGAAACCGTCTGGAACTATGTTGAGAGTATGGAGACACTGATTCGACCAGGAGTTACTGGAGGATAGTCGCATCATCCTGGTAGTAAGTGAGTTGAAGAGGCAAAGACGAGCTCTGTCCTCCAGAGCAAAAAACCAGGATCTGGGGAACGAGACACCCGAAAGAGTACCCTGTCTATCAATTTTTTTTTTTTTTTGGAAAAACTCAAATTGATTAATTTTGTAACAATCACCCGCCATATTGGATTCCCCATTTTGAATTTTAAATAAATGTCTGGCCCACTGTGCAAGACAGATTGACCTGAGACATTTCACAGCACCAGAATGGTCGAATGATAACTGCATGACAAATAAGATTGTTTCGACTGTTAGTCGACCGAAGTCGACCCATTCGAATCAGCTCTGACAAATAGAGACATCGTTAATTGGATGTCGTAAAACAGGTTTTATTTCCAACATAACACTTTTGAAAGTGTACCTAAAAATACTTGACATTTACAACATTCAACACAATTTCTCTTCCTGTCTCGTGATGAGTAAAGAGCCTGTGAAAGGCAAGATGGAAAAAAAAAGTGATTTTTGAAAGTGAATGAACATATACAAAATATATATGTATCAACTCATATAAAGTGAAAAAAATTATCGGTGAAACACCGGCTGTGTACTCCCAAAAACAAATTAATCAATTAAATTTTCGCTCCCCCTCCAAGACCGTTTGCATAGGGGCTCCTAAATCCTCAAACTAAGTTTTTTGTCCCGCTAAATTCAATTGAGCCCTCTCCCTTGAACCTTCCCTACTGCCGATTCTGCTGAAAATTTATAAGTATCGTCCTTATGAAGTTTTGAATTCACATTGAAATTTTGTATCGTACATTCATTACAACGGCAGTTATTCGAGTTTATGAGTTAAGTCTCTCCTTTAATCCTCTTCTTCCCTTTGATCGATTTAATAAATAAAAATAATAATAACCTCATATGCTTATATACTAAAATTTAATATTATCTGCTATTATACCATAGTTGAATAAATAAATAAATATTTTTGTTACGACTTTGATGACCGATGAATGCTCCACGACTATGAAACTGATAATTGACGCAGTCAATCTTGCCCTGTGCAAATTACCCAATGAACTAGACCCAACGAGAAGAGCATCAGGTGGTTGGCTGATCTGACAGATTCCACTTATATATGGTTAGTTAACCTCCTACCTGGACCACATTTTCGTTTATCTAAATAAATAATACATGATATAATATTTTAAAAAAATAAAAAAAACTAGGACATTGGACACCAACAAATAAAACTATTCCATTCTATAATATAATATTTGTTTCTATTAAACCATAACATATACAATATATAGTAATTATTTAGTTATTATGACTCATGCCCGGGCATTAATTAACTACAAGGTCATAGCGCTCGTTCGTCAATCTGGTGAACATGAACCCATGTTTTTTCATTCAAAATTGTCTACAGCATTCAAATCCTAACCAATTAAATAAAACATTTTTTTTTTAAATACTCGTAATGAAATTTTCAACAAACGTAAAGAAACCAATTTTTTATTTATAGAAATGTTATGTAAATCTATGGCCGAAATTCAATTTTAGGTTAGGTTATATGACTCATGCCAGGGCTTTAACTACGAGGTCATATCGCCTACTAACAGAGCGCTCTTTCGTAACTCTGGTGGACATGAACCCGACTCTACTAGGGAGTCTTGAATTTTGCCTACCCTAAATTTTTATTCACTTAGTGAGTATCTGATAAGCTCTGGATCATCGCTTAACGTTCCATCCGAAGGACGGCATTCTTAATTTTTTTTTTCTCTACCAGATAAAATAAACTAAGGACCTCGGCTTCTTGAGCTCAGTAAGCAAGCACGCATACCACTAAGCTACCGGCACCCCCTGGTACTATATATAAACAGTTATTAAATCTATAGTCGGACACACATAATATTAGTAATAACAAAAATAGTAAAAAAAAAAGTTGTCTGTGAATCATTGCCAATGTACTTCCCCAGAAGAATTAATCAATTAACTTTCTGTTCCCCCTCCAAAACCAGTCAACCGCTTGCGCTAATATTCAATAGGACATAGGGACTCCTAAATCCTCATACTAGATTTTGTGTCGATATATTCATAACATCGGTAGTTATTAGGGTTTTTGAGTTGAGCCCCCCTCTGATCCCCCCCCTTCCCTTCTGCTGATTTAATTGAAAATTATTAAGTGTCGTCCTTATAAAGTTTTGAATTCACATATGAAATTTTATGTCAATTCTATTGGTGCTCAAGGTTTTTTACCTCCCATATAAAGAACCTGGGTGCCGAACCCGCGATTTTGAGCTCAGTAGACTAGCATGCTATCTCTGAGCTACCGCCGCCCTCATAATAACAGCTTTAATTCAGTCTTAATTTACCGATTTGTCCCTGGACTGTAGCCAGATCAATGGTTCCAACTCCACGTGTTGTGACGATTAATTCTAAATTCTACACTTTGGTAGAGGATAGGGGGACTCGATTTGGGACACAAATCGTTTGAAACTATGCCAAATGGAATTGACCCGGAATATTTTTGGGTCGTTTTGCTTTTGATTAGTTCTATTTGCTCATTTAAATGTTGAAATGATGTTCAAATGAAAATATTAAATAAAAATAAAAAAAATAAAAACTCGACAAAAAAGGGCTTAGGGGGAGGGTAAATGTAATAAACATTTGAGCTCAAACTCCAAGTCTCTAGCTGTAATAGAGGCTGAGATCCCTACACAGGCTCTGATGAAACCTGAAGATCTTGGAAGCATACCCGATTTCCATCAAACATGGCTAAGAACCATCTCGCAAATACCAGCTTTTGAAACAAAAAAACCGCTTTGAAATCGGTTCAGCCGTCTTGGAGCTACGATGCTACAGACAGACACATAGACAAAGGCTTCAAACTTATAACACCCCTCCTTTTGTGTCGGGCGTTAAAAATATTATATTGTTAACGTTTTTCATGCTAGGTTTGGACGTGAAAATGTACATATGGTACAACAACATATGAGCGGTGGTGGCGTAACTATCCGCAATTCGAAGGGGGGCCGCTAGTTTGATGTCTCTCATATTTTATTATTTATACTAACCGGCTTTCGAGGATGCTCTCATCGTCAGGCCATCTACAAACAACCCATTAGTAAAAAAATTCTAAAGGTTAAAATAAATACAAAACAATATTATTATTGAGGACGCCGGTAGCTCAGTGGTATGCGTGCTTGTCTTCTGAGCTCAAGAACGTCGGTTCGTAACCCGACCGAGGCCCTTAGTTTAGGAGGTAAAATAAACTTAAGCATGCCGTCCTTCGGTTGGGACGTTAAGCGATGCTCCCGAGCCTGTACGATGTCAGCTACTCGTTAAAGACCCCTACCCTAGGTGAATAAAAATTTAGGGTAGGCAAAATTTAGGAGTCGGGCTCCTGTCCACCAGAGTGAAGAAAGAGCGCTCAGGTAGTAGGCGGTATGACCTCGTAGTTAAAGCCCGGGCATGATTCATAAAACCTAACCTAACCTAACCAAAACATTATTTATTGACTATTTGCGCTAAATAAGTGTAGAAAAATAAAATTAAAAAAGAAGTAAACATCGTTATGAATAATCGTCAATAATTAACATAACTGTTAAAATATATGGAATTTAAAATTATTTAATGAATAAAATAATATAATGTCATTTTGAGAGCGCTGGTAGATAGCATGCTTGCTATAGAGCTCAAGATTGCATGTTCGAAACCCGGCCGAGGTAAAGAAGTCGTCGGTGAATCACCGGCAATGTACTTCCCCAGTACGAATTGATCAATTACGTGTTTGCCCTCACTTCTAAACCAATCGATCGTTGACATAGGGATTTCTGAATCCTCCCTTCCCCTGTCGCTTAATTAATAGGTGCTGTTCTTATGGGATTTTGAATTCAAATATAAAATTTCATGTCGATATATTGATTTCATCGGCAGTTATTAGAGTTTGTGTTAAGTCTCACCCCTGATCCCCCCTTCCCTTTGCCCGATTTGGCTGAAATTTGTGTCGATACATTCATTCGGGATTATTATGTAAACAGAGAGATATTTGTTTTTTTCATTTTTGTAATGAGGGGGTCGGAAAAATGACCCAACATCGAATTTCTGATCGAATAGATAACTTCCCTTAAACTGCGTACAGCTGGGGAAATGAAAAGAAGACAAATCAAAGGGTGCTAGTGTGTGTGTGTGGGTGAGAATGGAGAAATGTGGAGAAAAAGAGAGAAATATATAAAGAAAAGCTTTTTCCTAAGTTCTGTTCAGTGTCTGAAAGAGAAAATTCTGAGCTATTGACCCGTGACCGGGTTCAAGTCCAGCGACCTCAGTTTCCGCTACCCGATTCTGTCAGTCGACGATCGAACAACACTCGAGTCTCAATTGGTCTCTCCGATTTGTTTCGATCCATTCCCATCCTAATGTATTTTTAGAAGCGACAACCACTTTACCACGACAACTTGAATAGAAAGTTACAAATTATATACAAGCGGTATCTATGGCAACAGATTGAGGACGATAAGAAGGCATTCATTATACAGGGTGGCTCAGATAAGCGGGCCACAAGTGAAATAACTCCTAAACGGTTAGAGATATCAAAATTGTGCATAGGACTAAAGTTGTAGCACTCGCCGAGAGCTGTAGTATGGCGTCCTCGAAAAGAGATAAATGATCCTTTTAATGGCTCAAATAGCCCTTCGAAGGGCGGGGTTCCCTTTTGATCCTTAAGTTTCATTACATTTTATTAAAGTACTAAAGAAACAAGGAATAACTGTGCAAACAGATTTTTGATACGTCAGGTAGTTCTCGGAAAAAAAACGTTTAAAGTTGCACATTTTTCTTATTTTGAAGTTATTAAATTCCAACTAACTTCAGAATAAGAAAAACGTGCAACTTTAAACGTTTTTGTTCCGAGAACTACTTGACGTATCAAAAATCTGTTTGCACAGTTCTTCCTTGTTTCTTTAGCAATTTAATAAAATGTAATGAAACTTAAGGGTTAAAAGGGAACCCTGCCCTTCGAAGGGCTATTTGAGCCATTAAAAGTGTCATTTTTGTCTTTTCGAGGACGCCATACTATAGCTCTCGGCGAGTGCTACAACTTTAGTCCTATGCACAATTTTGATATCTCTAACCGTTTAAGAGTTATTTTACTTGTGGCCCGCTTATCTGGGCCACCCTGTATATTTCATACAAACTCGGTTTGGTGACGTCAAATCTGCCAATCACTGAAACTTGGTACATATGCCTCATTCCAGGGACAATGTATTCATTACTCAGCCATGTCAGTCGAGCGGTTCAACTTCTGTCCATTTTCATGTTATATATCATGTCATTTTTGTTTCATTTATACAAAAACGGAAAAATCATATATTACAAAAAATGTTTCTTTTTAAATTTCCAACGATTTTTGTCAAATTTGAAGTAGGTGAAAATATAGATATTAATTAACAGTTATTAAATGAAACCTCTGATATGTTTAAAATGCAAGTAAATAACTAAAAAGTAAGAAAAATGAAAAATAATAATAAAAAATTATAATGTTATATAATTATAGTGCATTGAAAAATAGAAAATAAACTCTTTTTTCCACAGGCGATCGTTGTATATATAATTTCGTGTCGGTATATTCATTACTTACAAATTATTATGTTTACAGATAGACATGAAATTTTACTTTAAATTCGAAGATAATGTATCAAAACGAAATTTGTATGTGTACCACCCAGAACGCCATATGGACAACACCTATTAATTTAAAAAAAAAATATTGTCTATTTTACAAAATATATACCTATAATATAATAATAATAATAATTTATTTCCGTTAAACCAATACATGGTAATAGGATAGGTCAAATGAATTTATACATTAAGATAGCTTATAAATTAGATTTATAACTACTTGAGTCTAACACACGTATGATTAGTAGTAACAAAAAAAAACATTAAAAAAAGTAAAATTAAATTAATAAAAACTGTACAAATAAATACTTAAAAATATATGAGTAGGTATATAAAAAAAAAATAAAATAAAATAAAAAAAAAAGTAAAAAAGATAATAATAATAATACAAGATACGTTCATAATAAGTAGACACATATTTAAATTTAATAAAAATTAAGATAGGTAACTATTTTTCAAAGAAAACGCTTCGGAAGTGTCTTTATCCCCCAACGATGTTTCGGGACGTTCTTACGTCCCATCATCAGGTCCCAATGTGGCGAGATATAGAAAAGAAAGAAAACAATGTAACTATAACAATATATGAAAAATAATATATATATAATTAGTCAATTATAAATGAATGTATGAAAATGTCTAAAATAGAAAAAAATATATAAATGAATAAATAAAACAATAACGTACATTGGACTGACCTTTAAGGTGTGGAGGAACTCTGCCCAAAATATAAAAATGAAAGCTTTGTATCAAATAATGATTTTGGATAAGAAAAGCGATTCTTTATTGTGATTATATTATTCATTTTGAACAGTGAGAATAAAATTCCGTTTCCGTTTAAAGGGTTTCCTCTAACATGAACATTTTTAGTTGAAATTAAAATTTTTTTATTGTATCTATTGACTTCAAGGAGTGGGGAAGGGCATTAAATAAATTAATTCCTTTATGAGTTATACTTTTTATTGTTATACAATACTATTTTATGTTATACAAATATGGGAGTACTTTCGGTATTGCTACCATCTTCACTCAGTATGTGTTAAGTCATGGCTGAAGATGGTAGCAATACCGAAAGTACTCTCATATTGTATATATTTTGTGAAATATACACTTTTTTTAAAAACATACGTTTTTTCTTTATTTTTATCAAGTGTTTCACAATGTCTCTGCAAAAAAAAAATTGTTAAGTAATCATTTTTAGCCGAATCGAGCGAAGGGAAGGGTGTGCTTAGAGGGAGGAGCGAGGCCTTAACCCGAAAATTCCGATAAGGAAAAGAAATTAGAGATAGAATGGAAACTTATTTGGTTACAAATATTTCAAGCTATAGTTGTATTTGTCGGTCGATTTTTTCCAAAATGTAATATTTTCTTCCAAAAATTATATTTGTCTTGGTTTGTTTAATTTCTTTTTACTAATTTCTTAATGTTTTTTTTAGGTACGTTCCATTATCATATTGTAAGACCTGTTCTTGGTAAGTTTTTAATTATTTAAATTTACAACTAATTTTATGATGAGACAGACGTTTAACTTGGACATCTCTGAAACCCACAGACCTCAAAAGACGATTTGGACGATTGAAAAAAAATTAAAAATTTAAATCATCAGACGACGATCGACATTATTGCTTGAAAACAAACTTCTATACTTAAACCCATATGGACTTACGACATCGAGATATGGGGATCAGACAAAAAATCAAAAATACACATTTTCAGTCAATACAATCCATTATACTTCACCACCTTGCCGATACCCCATTTATTATGTTGAGATTGTGTATGTCTGTGACCACGATAATTGCCGATAGAATGAATTTATCGACACGAAATTTATATGTGTAACCAAAACCCAATAAGGACTTTACCTATCGATTTTCAGCCAAATCGGGCCATGGTGAGGGAGAGATTATGAGAAAGGCTTAACTCAAAAATCTAATATCGACCGTTTTAATTAAGACGGGGGTTCAGGGGGTGGTGCTCAATTCATAAACCCTAATAACTGCCCTTGTAATTAATTTATCGACACAAAATTTAGAATGAGGTTTTAGGAGCCCCTAATTGTTGAATAATAGCGCAAAGTTTAATGATATGTCAAACATTTTCTATTATTTAATCAGCGCTCTGAAACTTAGATCAATCATTGTTAACGAATAATGTATTTCAACTTCCATATTATATTGATATTCAATACCTCCATCCACACTCCATATTTACTTTCTTTGTTGCATTATTATTATTAATTTGTAATTACTTATTTTATTTATACTTTTTTTTATTTATTTAGTTTGTTAAAGGTTCCTTTACATATGTCATTAGGGGGCGCCGGTAGCTCAGTGGTATGCGTGCTTACCTTCTGAGCTCAAGAACGTGGGTTCGAACCCGACCGAGGCCCTTAGTTTATTTTATCTGGGAGTTAAAATAAACTTAGGCACGCCGTCCTTCGGATGGGACGTTAAGCGATGGTCCCGAGCCTGTACGATGTCAGGTACTCGTTAAAGACCCCTGCCCTAGGTGAATAGAAATTTAGGGTAGGCAAAATTTAGGACTCCCACAGTAGAGTCGGGCTCATGTCCACCAGAGTGACGAAAGAGCGCTCTGGTAGTAGGCGATATGACCTCGTAGTTAAAGCCCGGGCATGAGTCATAAAACCTAAACCTAACCTATATGTCATTATTGTTCAGCTGATCAATGTATAATTTTGAAAATGTTAATGATAATATTGTAAATGATATGTAAAAGTAATGGTTACTGACTCAATTGAAGAACTTTTGGCAAAAACGGCCATAGTCCAAATTTTACAAAAATAGTTTTTTTTTTTGTGAATTTGTAGAGTTTTCTAATAGCTATCAATCCAACTATGTAGTTGATTAAACAGCCATCAGGATTCGCTGCAATAAGCATTTAAAATATGACCCATTTTACAAAATACCAAAGTCCACCAGATCATAGAGGATAATGTGCCTGACGTCAGGGATGAAACTGATCAACCTGATGATGATAATAGCAGTGCGGCGAAAGTCTAATATTATTTTAATTTATTTTATATTAAGATGAACAAAATTTTAAAATTACTTATTTTAGAGTCAAGACTTTAACCTTTTTTTTTTATGCCTAATAATTTTTTTTTTAACTTTTTTTTATACCTAATATTATTTTTTTTTATAGATACCTAATAATATTATACTTTTTATACATAGAGTTGTTGTGCATATAATCATTTGCCAAAAATCCTAATTTTCTCCTTTTTTTTTTACAAAAACAACCTAAGTCCATGATTTCCTTGCTTCATTTTCAGAAAAATGATAGGATTACTATATACATATTATTTTTTTACATTAAGTCTAATTCAGGACATAATAAATTCCGTAAAATTTAATACTGCTATGCAGAAACATCAATAATAAAGAACATTCAGTAATTATTGCATCCTGAAAAATTAGAAAAAAGTGACTATGGTCGTTTTTGCCAAAACCTCTTCAATTGTATAGGGTCCCTTTAAACCATGTATGGGCAACCTTTGACATGTTGCGGGCCAAACTTAAGGGTGCAAACACGTTCGTGGGCCGCGTAGATGGTTCAAAATAAAACGTCGGACTTTAAAGTAGTGTTCATAATTTTTAGCGATAGATATCAGACATGAAATAATAAGACAATGTTATTATAATACAATTTATTAAAATAACAAAATGAAATGAAAAAAAATAGATACAATATTATAATTAAATCGTGAAATTTGGAATTATTACAAACTACGAAAGTTAAGTAGCGACACCGAAATCAATGAGACACTTGAGCTTGAATTTGGGAAACTAATCCATTGATCATTAGCTTTCCACTACATTGACACAGATCGCAGAAATGCATTCTGACATGTGTTATGCTTAGGTCAAAATCTGGTCTTAAGCCCACCCAGAATGTAAAGCTTTGCAATACAGTGCCATGGACTCATGGCAATTATGGTAGCTCAACCGGAGGATCTTTTCATTCTCCTCCTCCTGTGCTTGGATTCCCAATTCGACACTCCGGGAAATAGGATACGGTCACGTGATCTTCTTTATCAAGTTTTCGCTCTCCCATTATTCTATACATTTCCTCACTCTGTCGTCTTCATCTTTTATTTATAACACTCTTCTACTTACAATAGGTAAATCCCTGTCTATCAGTTCTTCTTGTAGTGATGAGGTAATCTAGGGTTCTACTGAATTATTCAAACATCCTCTGACATTTTCTTTAATATATAAAACTGGCGAATCCAGTTTTTTTTAAATTCAGATATGCACGTTCTTGTAATCTTAATATCATCCTTTCCGTTCTAGTTTGTAGGAAAAAAAAGTTTTAGGTGAATCACCGATATTGTACATCCCCATATCGAATTATTTGTAATCAACTAAGTTTTCATTCTTCCAGACAATTTGACTTTTGACTTTAACGACGAGATATCGCCTACTACCAAAACCGCTCCTTCGTCGCTCTGGTGGCCATGAGCCTAACTTTTCTGTGGGATTCATAAATTTTGCCTACCCAGGGATCTTTAACGAGTAGGTACCCAACATTGTACAGGCTCTGGATCATAGCTTAACGTCCAATTCGAAGGACGGCATGTTCAAAATGTTTTTCCCCTCCCAGACCATAGCTTACTGTAATTTTTAAGAGACAAAAAAAGTAATCGATAAATCACGGGCAATGTTCTTCCCCAGAACGAATTAATCAATTAATTTCTCACCCCCCACCTCAACCAGTCGACCGTTTGCGCTAATATTCAACAGTTGACTTACATAGGAGCTCCTAAATCCAAAAAGTTGATTGTGTCGATAAATTCATTACCTAGGATGTTATTAGTGTTTTTGAATTGAGCCCCACCCCTGAACACTCTCTTTCCCTTCAGCTGATATCGATGATAGGTTATGTCCTCATTGGGTTTTGGCTTTAAATTAGAAATTTCATTTCGATATATTCATTACATCGGATGTTTTTGGGGTTTGTTAGTTGAGCCCCCTCTGTTCCCCCTTCCCTTCTTCCGTTTCGCTAAAAATTAGTAAGTGTCGTCCTTAAGGGTTTTGAATTTACATATGACGCCTCTACTCTAATTCCACCATCCTTATTGGCCGATTTGGCTGAAAATCGATAGGTCCTTTAATGGACATCCACATCATTTTGTCAACGATACTATTCTATCGAGAGTTATCGTTCACAGACACACAGACTTTTTTTTTTCATATTTGGAATCTAGAGAACGTGAAATTTTGTAGAAAACTCCGCATCAAATTTTTGACCGATTACATAACTTTTCCTATGCATTGAATAGCTGAGGAATTGAAATAACATGTCTTATTTAATTTTACAAAATGTTCCGTTATTCTTGTACAGTTATTTTGTACAAACGCATTAAACACGCTGATAAGCCTACCGTTAGCTTGTCGTTTGGCCTGAGATCAGCCACCCATTTTATATTTCACGCTTTATAAGTACAATTTCTTCCGTTATCTGATTTATTTAACAATAATTTTAACATTGTTTTGCATATTATTATAATATAATAATAATAATATTATTTGCATAAAGACCATTGTTATTTTATTATATAAATATTTTGCAGAGGGCGCCGGTAGCTCAGTGGTATGCATGCTTGACTTCTGAGCTCAAGGTTGTGGGTTCGTAGCCCGACCGAAGCCCTTAGTTTATTTTATCTGGGAGGTAAAATAAACTTAAGCACGCCGTCCTTCGGATGGGACGTTAAGCGATGGTCCGGAGCCTGTACGATGTCAGGTACTCGTTAAAGACCCTAGGTGAATAAAAATTTAGGGTAGGCAAAGTTTAGGACTCCCACAGTAGAGTCGGGCTCATGTCCACCAGAGTGACGAAAGAGCACTCTGGTAGTAGGCAATATGACCACTTAAACCACCACACTTAAAGCCCGGGCGTGAGTCATAAAACCTAACCTAATGCAGTAATGCCAGTTTGAAATGAATTTATGAAAGTGGAGAGGAGAGGGGTAAGTGATCTGTGAAAACGTAGTTGGTATAATATATAACCTATCTCTAAGTGATTTCTGGCAATCTATTAGTTATTTAACTGAAACTTTAATTATCATATAAGTAACTAACGTTATAATAATTTATTATTAACTAATTCATGAAACTGAATGCTGGATTAAGAACCTTGGGTTGAAGGTTTGCGGAAGTGTGAAATGTTGGTTATTGTTACATGACATCCGGGGAATTGCTGTGTTATTCAGTTACTACTTCAACTAAAACATGAATAGTAGATTGATTTATATAATTATTACTTTAATCATTTCAAGCTGTCTGGAATGTAGTTTGTAATTTGAATTTAATTCATTGTAATGTCTTCGGTCAAGGTAATGGATGACCTTAAGAAATTGGTCAAGTCATTGAAAAGAAAGAATGAATTGGTCAAAACTGTTTACTAATCACTTATTAGTCGGTGATAGAAGTCCGGGTTGTTAGTTAGTTGCCTAAATCTATGTTTTTGAGTTATCACCATGGTAAGAATTGGGAAAACGTCCTCTAAAAATATCAAAAGTGTACCAACTTAGCTTCAAATCCCGCCGGACTGAGAGCACTTGAGTCGCTCTCTACGTTTAGAAGCTCCCCCCAAGAGTGACATATTATCAGTTGAGTATCGAATCTTGTGGTGTTTGAGTATTATAAACTTAGTTGAAAACTGTGTCTATAAATTTTGAAAAAATGATTAGTTGTGTAACTGTTTTTTTTGTTAAGGTCATTAACAGTTTTTAGCGATTTTCTCAAAACGTTAATTTTTGACTTGAGGCACTTTAAAAATACGTGTGTGATATTGCGTGTCAGAGCGCTCTTTCGTCTAGTGGACAGAGTCAACAGTGGAAATTCTAAAAGTTGTCTACCCAGGCTTATTTACCTAGGCTAGGTTTAACAATTTAAAAAAACGTAAGGGCCTCGGTCGGCTTCGAACCCGCGAACAAGAGTTTAGAGGCAAGCACTCTACTCTGAGCTACTGGGTTGTGAAATTGACTTTAAGAAATCGACTCTGTCTGTCTGTGAACACGGTAACTCCCAATACAATGAATATATATAACACGAAATTTTATATGTAAATCCAAAACCCAATAAAGACAACACCTTTCAATTTTCAGCCAAATGGGTAAATTGGGTTCAGAGGGAGAAAACTTAGTTAAGTCGCGCTGGGGAAGTACATAGCAGGTGGGTTTACCGATGACTTATTTTCTGTCTGATTGACAAAAATTATTTTTAGAGTGCGCCGGTAGTTCAGAGGTTGTCAACTGAGTTCAAGATCTTGGGTTCATAACCCGACCGATTTTTATATGGGAGGTGAAAAAACCTTGAGCACGCCGTCCTTCGGATGGGAGGTTAAGCGATGGGCCCGAGCCTGTACAATGTTAGGTACTTACTCGTTAAAGACAGTCCCAAAGTGAATACACCTGGGTAAGTAGAGTCAGACTCAGACGAAAGAGCGCTCTGGTAGTAGGCGATATAACCTCTCTCCTAGGAGTCCCAATAACTAACCAACCTACATGATTACTTTCTTATAACTATAGTATAAGGGGAAAATCGGAGATCGAGGCTTCAACTGATTTTCACATTTCAAGGTCCCCTAAATACGTTTTGACATTTTCGCGATGATGTCTGTCTGTGCATATGTCTCTGTGTTTGTGAAAAGTTGTGAGTTCTCTACCTAGCTATGAACTTGAAATTTGGAATGAAAAGGGGTCATATGTTCTAACATAGGTCTGATTAGATTTTGGCCGAAATCAAACGTAATTTTTGACCACTTTCCCCCTGGACCTAACTACATTTTACAAGATACAGCTTATGTTTATAACCTAATCAAAAATCTTTTCAAATAATAGTTGTAGAGAATATTAAAATACATAATTTATATGAAATAACATTTTTTACAGGTCGTCCGGTTTTCGAGATACATGCCGAAAACCATCTTGAAATGTAGTTCTGAAACCCATATTTTTAGACGTTTTCTTGATTTACCCAAAAACGGTTTGTCCTATCGAAAAATTGATTCTTACCAGAAATGTTCATTATAAAATTTCCAATCGCTTCTAAGTCCTCAGATTTGAGATAGATTAACTAAATGTCTATAAAGAATATAGGTATCAACGAACTTTAAAATATAGTTTATGTACATTTGTTTTTTTGAAAAATTATAAAAATTCAGAAAAATATTTGTGATATGGCCGTTATAAGACTTTCTTATACCTATAACACTTACAGATCACACTCTCTCTCCCCCTTCTGAATATTATATCATAACGCTGTGCAAAGAGACAAAATGAAATGATTTTGAGAAGGAGAGTGGGAGAGAGAGTGATCTGTAAGCGTTGTTGGTATAAGAAAGTCCTGTAATGCCACATCACATATATTTTATAATTTGCATTAGGTTTTATTATGTTTAAAGAAACTAGTATATAATTTATATACTTTGACCTCTTGGGTTATTTTATTTTATGAAATAGTTTTGTATTCCGGCGCCAACCTTTCACATTCCAGGCAGCAGTTTTACTAAAAATCTTCTCTGCTAATGGGCTGTTCATTTTAAGTTGTGAAGATTTACGAGCATATGGTTCAAGATTTTGGGACCCTGAAACCTGGGTGGTCGACGGTCAGGGTCCCCCAGTCTGAAAAATAAAATGTTCTACTTGGGTGTGAGGGCTGCACGAAACTTTACCTGAGGGCAGTAAGATCACTTATTTAGGGGTAAAATAATGTGCTGACTTGGAGGCGCACGATATATACATACATTTAAATAATTAGTGCTATGAGGGTAAAATATATATATATGATAGACGAAGTATGGGGGAAGTTAACTAATCAGTCAGAAATTCGAAGTTGATTTTTCAACGGAATTTCATGTTTCCCGACCCTCTTATTTCAAAAGTTCCAAAAAAATTACTCAGTTTATGTATGTGTCAGAACATGATAATTCCCGATAGAATGAATGTTTTGAAGGGGACAATGTCCAATAACTTGTAATTTTTTAAAATGTTTTTTAAAAAATCAGTCCTGGAACTTCTTGATCACCCCTCGTATACCTATGCCATACCTAATCTAGCAATCCTTCATTTACTGACTGTATTTCCCAAGATACATCTAGTGAATAGACAGATGAGGTATTCTCATCATAAGGATGTCGTTCTGTGATCTTCGACCTTTTGAACACTAAAAAAAAAATGCATGGATCAGGCTAGAACCCACGTAGGGGAGTGGGTGGGTTTCTGCAATATATTGGTGAGGTGTGACACCTCCCCAACCCTGTGGGAACAGGTTGGTTCACTGGTTACCACCTGCTGCGCTTCTGTTCATTGTCCTACCTTGCATGTCGAGACAGGCTAGAAGAGACCCGGGTCATTGGTCAACTGTGTCTACACCTCTCCTACCACAAAGGTTTATGACCATCTACTCTCCATCAGTTTAGAAATGTAGTGTACATTAAAAAAAAAATTGTCAGTGAGTAGGGTTCTATCGATACCACAAAGTATCGATACTTTTACTCATGAGTAGTATCGAATAAATCTTTAGATACTACTCAAGTATCGAATAAAAAATAACGATACCTACTCGTATCGATTGAATCGAGTAGTTCGTTATAATTAATTTTAAAAAATCTATAAATCTATATAAATTT
Organism: Aradus depressus; assembly: GCA_963662175.1. Classification (NCBI taxonomy): domain Eukaryota; kingdom Metazoa; phylum Arthropoda; class Insecta; order Hemiptera; family Aradidae; genus Aradus; species Aradus depressus. The sequence goes on from OY759220.1 coordinate 32,042,923, forward strand.
AAATAAAGATCGTATTGCATCGAGTACTTCGTTATAATTAATTTCAAACCATGTATATTATATATATATATATATATATATATATACCTATATAATAATAATAAAAAACACAATACAATTTGAAAGGAATAAGATAAAATTATATTATTAAAAACATACTGAAAATAATAATAAGCCTTATAGAATAAACATACAATTTATTTTTACTAAGGATATAAAACTACTGGAGACTATTCGTATTTCGACAATATTTCACTATTTTAAAACACTTTTTGCAACTCGCTGAGATCGAATCGTTCTTAGTGTAATAAATCCACAATTTCGCCGTAGGACGAGGCATTATAATATGTAATTGACAAAATGGAATGTAAAATAAAATAAAATAATGAAATCGTAATCATGTTCACGGTTCATTTCAAAATTAAACAAACCTATAACTTCATAAACGATAAACCATTCAATGTAAATAAGGTAAGAAATAAGGACGCATCATGCAGACTGCGTGATCACATCACACATGAGGTTATCACCATCGATAAATTAAACGGTGAACGATTTTAACGAATTAAAAAATTTATATAATTTTTTTTAATTGTTGAAATTTGAAACGAGTACTTTGAATCGATACAAGTAATATCTATTCGATACCTACTTGGTACTAAAAGTACTTGGTATCGGATAAAAGTATCGATACTTTACTTGTAGGTATCGATAGATCCCTATCAGTGAGACATTGACAGTGTACTTTTCCAACATGAATTAATCAATTAAATTTTCGCTTTCTCTCCAAAACCATGTAGCCCAAAAATCTATAGTTAGCTTAAATATAGGCTTCTGAATCCTCATTAAATTTTGTGCCGATACATTATTTACAACGGCAGTTATTAGAGTTTTTGCGTTAAGCCTCCATGCTAATGCCTCCCTTCTCTTTGCCCGATTTGGCTGAAAATGAGTAGATGGAGGAATACACATATAAAATATCGTTTCGATGCAACGTTCTATCGGGAGTTATCAAATTCACACAAAGTCAAAAATGTTTTTTTTTCATTTCTGGAATCAAGGGGTCGGAAAACATGAAATGTACATGTATCGTTAACGTAAACTGTTTTTAACATTATTAATAAGTATCTAGTTGTACCAGTTATAATTTGTTTGTTATATTCCGTAGGCCCTGAAGAAGGAAATAAATAGTTTTCGAAACGTTAACCAAATTTTGAATTTTCTTTTACACGACAGAACCTCGATTTCCTTCTACATTGAAAAGATACTGTCGACTCTATTAATCATTAAGATTCCATAAGTGATCCATTTTGCTAATTTTGGCATGGAACACTAAAAATGAAATTTAGTATTATGATGATGAAACCTTTTGCTTTTCAACTAAATCATTAAATTGATTTAAGGTGGAGAGTGAAAATTTAGTTGATTAATTTGCGTTGGGGAAGTAACTACATTGGTGATTAACCGATGATTTTTTTTAGCTATAACTCCCGATATTCTCGAAACCCAATCTCCATATCGTCGGCCTTAACGTGACACCTCGTAAGCGTCATTTTTCCGAAAATAGTTTTTTTTACAAAGACATACATAAAACGAAAAAAAAAACATGAAATGCGGTTTGAAGAACCGTACCTTGCAAAAGAAATGGGAACGAAATTCTGGTGAAACCTGGTAACTCCGTCAAGTACGTTATTTCTTTACTTGGATTTGCAAACTAGCTTAAAAACAATTCATGGCATGCCTTTACATCTCACTTAATACAAATCTCGAAAAAATTGAAGTTTTCTATAAAGAATATTTTTTTAATCAATTTTTTTGTCTCTCCTGTAATGTTAGCTTTACGCACGTATGAGGTATCACGTTTAGACCGACGATATAACATACAAATCCTACAAACTGACGTGTCTTTACAGTTTGACATGTAACCTGTTAAGGTGTGTGTTACCTGTTCTTCGTTCCATTCTGTCATCTCTCATAGTACCTATATAATAGTGTGAAAGCCATGTTCTCAGTAGTTTAAATATGATTAAATACAATAAACGGATTACTGGTAAGACATGTGAACCACATACATTATAATAATATAATAACTCTATATAGCGACACTTAAGGGACTGCGCATTTTATGTCGTTATTGAGAGTTGTCGTTAAATGAAGAGAAGAAATATCAATACATATTACATTAGATTTAATAGTATTTTACTATTATAATATGTATTTACTAATAAAGAATACAATTTACAAACAACAAACATTAATATTCATACAAATAACGCTTATTGCGTATAGTCTGTTATCTTCGTCTGACGTTTTTTGCTGCTCCAGTATTTTAATTGTATTTTCTTATGTATTTTATGCATATCTTGGTATACTGTGGCATCAACTTGGTTATATAAAAAGTCTAGCAGCCGATGTAAACACGTGCAAGGTAATCACAACAAACCAAAGAACGAATATCTTAGAATCTTCGGTACGTATGATGCCGACAGTCGAGGTAATTACGTACTAGACAATAAAACAACAACATAACAAACAAAAGAACGTACACAGCTGCAGTTCTTATTAATTTCGGCAACTTGAAAGTACTGTTTATTGCTTAGTAATGACGTATTGTTGTCGTTATTTAGAGTGGGTGTGATGCTACATGGAGTGTATCATTGTATGGACAAGGTAAACCAACCAGGTTCAAGTAATTTAGATGTTTTAGGGAGTTTGTCGTTAAATGGAGTTTACACTGTATTTACTTCTTATAGATAGATATATAATTTATCTATATTATATATATATATTCTTGTTATGTAATAGATGACTCTGTTACGTCGCGCCCAACCTTGGCTAAAGAATAAAATGAACAGATTTTTTTGTCAAGCAAAAAACTATATCATTTCGGTATTCACTTTGTTAATTTTACTTATACGAAGTATAGGGAAAGTTATGTAATCGGTCAAAAATTTGATGCGAAATTTTCAACGAAATTTCATATTTTCCGACCTCCTGATTTCAAAAATGAAAAAGAAAAAACGTCTGTGGTTACGATAACTCTCAATAGAATGAATGTATCGACACGAAATTTTATATGTATATTCAAAGTCCTGTGAGGACGACATCTATTATATTTGAGCGGAATCAGCCGTAAAGGCTACCTTACATGGTCAATATTATTGAAGCAATATCGATATTGATCAATATATTAAACGTGTAAGGAGTACATTGAAACAATAATATTGATGGCAATAATATTGAAAAAAATGTCCCGTCAATATATTGAGGCGCCGTCAATATTATTGACACCCTGTGAGGGGTATACACCATATTGTGCAATAAAACGTCAGTCGTTCTACAGACGCTGTAGAGGATGTTAGTTTTGGAGATGGAAACTGATATAAAACGTGAAATTGATAGTGAAAAGAAGCGAAAGAAGTGTTCACAAGATAAAAAGAAGAAGAAAGGTTTATTTTAATGTGCATAGAGGTAGGTGCTGTATTTACATCGATTTTAAAAATATTTTGTCATTTCAAAAGGGGTAATAATTTTTATTAATGATTGTTTTAGTTATATAAGTCCATGCCAGTTTTATGGAAAATAAAATCGGAGGAATACAGGGACAGAGACAAAAAAGCTCAAGCAATGGAACGGTTGCTTCATTTTTATCAACAGAAATTCCCTAATGCTACGACAGATGATGTAAAACAAAATTCAACTCCCTCCGAACCAACTTTAGGAAGGAATTGAAAAAAATTAGAAACGCTAGATCCATCCTCCTTGACTGCACAATTGAAACTGACACTTTATTGATCAATATTATTGAGTCGTGTGAGGGCTACCGTTTTTTTACCATATATTGCGTCAATAATATTGACGGTGTAAGGTAGCCTTAAGGGCACTCAACTCAAAATTTTCAATAGGTGCCAATGTAATGAATGTGTCGACAAGAAACTAAGAAAAACTTAAAACCCATAAAAATATGCACCTATTAAATTTTCCGCGAAATCGGTAATGTATTGAATCGACATTAAATTTAATATGATTCAGAAGCCACTATGTGAGTCAATTATTGAGTTTTAGTCCAAACGGTCGATTGACTTTGAATAATTCCGAAATATGCTATTTGTGAAATTTCATGAAAATCTGATCAACCATTAACGAGCCAAGCCTTTATTTTATGATTTATCTCAACGGACACAGCTAACAGAATGTTCTTCATGATGTATTTCTTGAAACTATTTATGAAAATTCATGCCTCAACGGCAATATTTTTCTCCCTAGCACGAATTAATCAACTCGTTTTGCTCTCCCTCCAAAACCAATGGATCGAACAATAATCAAAAAGAAAAAGAGACAAAGAAGTTGATAAGGCCCATGAAAAAATTAAAACATTGAAATAACATTTGTTATTATAAAATTTGAAACAAGAAGAAAAAAAAAAACGAAAAATTAATAAGAAATTGTATGATGTAGCGAATGAAAGATTAAAAAATCATGAAATCCAAAAATATGAATGAAATTATTATTTCTCAAACAATGTTAGATTAGGCAAGACGATTAATGGAAGAGGACGAAAAAAAGTTAGCAAAAAAAGAAATTTTTGAACAAGTAGATAAAAAAATATATATATACAGTGAAACCTCTCTTGGCGGTCACCTCTGATCGCCGGACACCCCTGGTGGGCGGACAATTTTTACTGTCCCGGCAGAATATATAGGGATTTCAACACATTTGCTCCTCTCTTGGACGGACGCGGACAGTGAAATGGAATACCGAGAAGAGCAGACTACCTCTGTTGGACAGACAGGCAGGCCTCTAATTCGGGTTGACGCTCAATATGTTCTTAGAACTCACTTTTAGAGGGAAGGTTGATGTTTATTCTGTGAATTCTCTTTTGAAAGGGTTGATTTTTAATATGTTCTTAGACTTCTCTCTGTACATTGTACTACCAACCTACCAAACTTTCCACGTAGTGCACCTGTGTTTACGAAGGGACTCGTAATTCCAAGAAGTTTGTAATGTTCCATACTGCCAGTTAGGCCAACCTCACATTAGGCAATTGCGAAGCGACGCGACCGATACTCAAATATCTTGAGGGTATCTTAGACGTCACTTCCTATGTTGAGTGGTGGGGAGCCACAAACGACGCCACTCCCAGGAGACGCGTATCCTACCCGTATCCTACCAAACTCAGGCGACCTGCTAGGAAGGTCGCCCGTCCCTTGAGTCTCCTGCGTCGCCTCGCCATGGCTAGTGAACCCCATATCGCCACACCTCATCAAATGGAGCCATCTACTTCCGCAGAGCACAGTGAAGATGGAATTGATCCCAAAAGTCGTGGACCAATGTCTTTTTCACAATTGCTTTCAGAAACTATTTTAGATGAGCGTGATGTAATGACACTAATGTAATTAATCTTAAATAAAAATTTAATAAATTACTTATTTATTTCATAAATTACTTATTTATTCCATAAATTACTAACAATTTAATAAATTACTTACCTCAACGTGATCAAGATTCTTTCTTCTGCACTCACACATTTCCGCATTTGTGTGTTCCTCTGTCTTATGAATGGAGAAACAATGCCAATCAAATGTAGGAATGATTCTTTCGTCATTCGGTAGAATGCTACAAACTTGGAATCCGACTTTTCCAGCTCTTTAGCACCAACAAATAATCTGCAGTTAATATTCCTTTCGATGTAAGGATGGCGCCATAATCCTCGGATTTTCCTTTTTCTATAATAATAATAATAATAAGCAACAACGACATCTTCATAACTTGAAGAATCTTCACTTGACATGGTGAACAACTCAGCTTCTCGCCTCGGCTAGATGGAGACTGAAGAGATCCTAGTCGCTTCACAGTATCCTCAGTGTGAGGAGAAAAGTTGCCTACGGGTATCATACCCACAGGCAATTCAAATGGCTGATACTTGAGTATCAGTCGCGTCGCTTCAGAATTGCCTAATGTGAGGTTGGCCTTACCAAAACCAACCCGAACTTAATCAAGCGTTATTGCCTCCAAGCAAACGATGCTTCGTCATTAATTTTAATTTCTCAGGTAAAGGACAATATAGGAAACTCGATTGGGAAAAAAAATTTGAAACCAAAGAAAATGTCTGATTTTTTTAGAACTTAGACGTTATACCATTGTTTATGTTCGGATTCTAGTACAAATTTCTGATTTTATTACAAATTTCCTATTTTTTAAAACTGTATTCAGTTGTTCAATAAACAACTTTTTTTACATACGATACACGTGTTTAGAAAATATATCTTTCATCCTTATCAATGTGCCTTCTATTTTCCTTTTCCCTCTGTTAAGAGGACACCTCTGCTGGGCGGACAACTTCCACGGCCCCATGGGTGTCCGTCTCACTGTAAGAGAGGAGGACTCACTGTACCTATATATTATCAACCTTAAAAAAAAATAGTAAAAAACTTAAAAGAATATTAAAACTGTTTAATTCTTATTTGTGAATGTTGAAAATATTTGTATATAGTAAAATTATGAATGTGAAAAAATTGTATACATCCCAATTTAATGTGTATGTTAATGACAGAAACATGCGCATACATTTTTGTTTGATTATTTTCATTGAAAATAAATTTTATTTCTCACTTTTTAAATAAATATTTATTTAATAATATGTTTATTTTATCACTTTTTATTTACCTATTAAGCGGCTTATTATATCAATTAACATTAGAAAAACAAATAATAACTCACTTTTTTTGAAGTTTTAACTCATTTTCTCACTTTTTTGACCCACCGAAGTGAGTATGGGCACTCACTATTTGAGTTGTTTTACCATCTGATTTATCTCTGATTTACTCCTTCCCTTTGACGCTGAAAATTAAGGGTGTCTTCCTAATGAGGTTCTGCTTACACATATAAATAAATATAAAAATGTATTGATTCATTCTTTTGGAAGTTATCGTTCTAACAGACACACAGGATTTTTTTTTTTTTTTTTCATTAATGGAATCAGAGGATCAAAAAATATGAAATTTATGAAAAAATATGAAAACTCAACTTCGAATTTCTGCCTGATTTTAGTATAACCCTATATTTCATACAGCTGGAGAAGTAAAATATCACAAGTTGAAACATGTTTTATCTTATGTTAACAATATGGCTGAAACAGAACACCTGATTACTGACAATTTATCAGTTTTACGAAATGGGAACAGTCATATTTATTTTATCATGTTGTTTTGCTTTGTCATAAAATGCTCACAATTGCAATACTGTTATCTCATTTTTCTTTATTATTATCATTAATTATCCTCATTCTTTTATGAAACTTATTTATTCATCTCAATTACTTTTTTATTATAATATTTATAACCATTTTTATATGAAACATTAATGAAGAAAGGATATAATCGAATGAATCATTTATAACTCTTGTTTCACAATTAATTGAACTTAGGGTTCTGTTGGTCGAATTGCGGATACGAGTCTGTGCGATGTCTTTGATATATTCATTCTATTGGGAGTTACGTGTTCACAGATACTCATGAACACACCGATGTTTTTTCCGATTCCAAAAATAAAAAAAATATATGTTAGTGAGTACTGTAACTCTCGATAGAATGAATGTATAGTCAATAAGATGTCATTTTGAGACTATTTTCGACTTGTTTCTCACAAAATGGGCGGCTTTTGAAAAATCATATACCTATCATATAAAATGTGCCTCTTAGTTTTCTATACAAATTTTATTTTTATAGATTTTTGATGATGTCATAAATACGAGCGGTATATGATAAAATGTACTTAACAGTAATAGCAAAGTAAGGTTATAGCACATGTGACGTCTTCATCTCAAATTTCAAGATCATTGGTACAATAGTTGCTGAGTTATATGCGTTTGCAAATTTCCAATGACATAAATGCAGACAGACATCATCGCGAAAATGGTCAAAATGTGTTGAGGAGGCCTTGAAACGTGATATTTCATAGAGAATTCGATTACTATACTTCCTGATACTTCTCAAAATTGAATTTTTGAAAATACTTAATCTAGATATGAGATACCCATCGCCCCTCGATTATCCAGCTTGGAGGGCTATGCCCCGGTAGATTTCTGGAGAGACCTTGGAGCTGCCAGTCACTGGGACACAGGACTCCTTGTAGTTCAAGTCCCGTTGATCGCTCTGCATAACAACTTGAAGGCTCCAGCTTCTTTAGACTCCAAGTCCCGGTAGATCTCTGAAGAGACCCTGGAGCTGCCAGTCACTCTGGGACACAGGACTCCTTGTAGTTCAAGTCCCGTTGATCGCTCTCCATAAAAATTTGGAGGCTCCATCCTCCAAGCCCCGGTGGATCTCTGGAGAGACCCTGGAGCTGCCAGTCACTGGGACACAGGACTCCTTGTAGTTCAAGTCCCGTTGATCGCTCTCCATAAAAACTTGGAGACTCTAGCCTCTTCAGACTATAAGTCCCGGTAGATCTCTGGAGAGACCCTGGAGCTGCCAGTCACTGGGACGCAGGACTCCTTGTGGTTCCTCGAGTCCCGTTGATCCCCTCCATAAAAATTTGGAGGCTCCATCCTCCAAGCCCCGGTGGATCTCTGGAGAGACCCTGGAGCTGCCAGTCACTGGGACACAGGACTCCTTGTAGTTCAAGTCCCGTTGATCGCTCTCCATAAAAACTTGGAGACTCTAGCCTCTTCAGACTCTAAGTCCCGGTAGATCTCTGGAGAGACCCTGGAGCTGCCAGTCACTGGGACACAGTACTCCTTGTGGTTCCTCAAGTCCCGTTGATCCCCTCCATAAAAATTTGGAGGCTCCATCCTCCAAGCCCCGGTGGATCTCTGGAGAGACCCTGGAGCTGTCAGTCACTGGGACACAGGACTCCTTGTAGTTCAATTCCCGTTGATCGCTCTCCATAAAAATTTGGAGGCTCCATCCTCCAAGCCCCGGTGGATCTCTGCAGAGACCCTGGAGCTGCCAGTCACTGGGACACAGGACTCCTTGTAGTTCAAGTCCCGTTGATCGCTCTCCATAAAAACTTGGAGACTCTAGCCTCTTCAGACTCTAAGTCCCGGTAGATCTCTGGAGAGACCCTGGAGCTGCCAGTCACTGGGACACAGGACTCCTTGTAGTTCAAGTCCCGTTGATCGCTCTCCATAAAAACTTGGAGACTCTAGCCTCTTCAGACTCTAAGTCCCGGTAGATCTCTGGAGAGACGCTGGAGCTGCCAGTCACTGGGACACAGGACTCCTTGTAGTTCAAGTCCCGTTGATCGCTCTCCATAAAAACTTGGAGACTCTAGCCTCTTCAGACTCTAAGTCCCGGTAGATCTCTGGAGAGACCCTGGAGCTGCCAGTCACTGGGACACAGTACTCCTTGTGGTTCCTCAAGTCCCGTTGATCCCCTCCATAAAAATTTGGAGGCTCCATCCTCCAAGCCCCGGTGGATCTCTGGAGAGACCCTGGAGCTGTCAGTCACTGGGACACAGGACTCCTTGTAGTTCCTCAAGTCCCGTTGATCCCCTCCATACGAACTCCCCTCCACTCTCCTTACATAATAACAAAGCCTGGTCGTACCGCTCCGTACCAGCCTCCCACCACTCTGATCTCACAGCCTTGCTCATTTCTAGGGAAACCTCGCTTTTTTTTTGTCCTTGATTCCGTTTTGTATCTCATCAATGATTAATTTTGAATAATTTTTGCTTTATTATACCTTCAAGTATTGTAAATAGTGCAGAAAATCGCTTCATCCACCGTCCTTTCCAGCTGTAAACATTTGTACTTCCCCAGCTCTACGAAGTTTAGAGAAAATTATGTAATTGGTCGGAAATACAATGCTGAGTTTTCAAGGAAATTTCATGTTTTCCGACCTCGTACTAAAAATATCTGCCTATCAATGTGTGTGACTGTGAACACGATAACTCCCGATAGAAAGAATTTACCGACACGTGCACTACCGGTCAAAAGTATTTGCCCACCTTTATTTTCTTGGAAAATACATATTTTAAGAGTTAGAACAACATCTTTTGAACCAGACCAGACTCTCTTTTAATAAGTTTTTCCAATTTTTCTGCAGAAATTTTCTTCCATTCATCCTGTAAAATTCTCCAGAGATCCTGTTTGTTAGTTGGGGCTAACCTTCTCATATTCCTATCCAACTCATCCCATAAAAGCTCCATTGGATTAAGGACGGGAGACTGTGGTGGCCAAATCATTATATTTATTTTTTCCTGTTGAACTGGATGCCCAAGAAAGCTCTTGCATAGCTTAGAATAATGTTTTGGATCATTTGTCCTGCATGAACACGAATATTTCTCCAATTATTCTTTCACCAGAAGGAATTGCATTCTCCTCTAGGATTTTTATATATATATATTTTTTCATGATTCCTTCAAAGTCGCCAACTTTGTTCCCACCAAAACACCCCCAAACCATTACAGAGCCTCCACGAAACTTAATTGTAAGCATGATACAATAATTTTTGTGTCGTTACCTGATGTTCTTCGAACAAAAATGTTCGCCATCGAGAACCAAAAATCTAAAATATGAACTCGTCAGTCCATAAGACTTTTTCCCAGTCAGCTCGACTCCAATTTTGCTGTTCTCTTGCCCATGTTAGTCTCTTTATTTTATTTATGGCTGGTGAATGGAACTGCAAAAATAAGGTTTCCCATATAAAAAACCTAAGGGCACTCGGTTGTGTTGGGAACCCGCGATCTTGAGTTCAGTGGGCAAGCATGTTACCTCTGAGCTACCGGCATACTCTGAGTAACATATCTAATATAAATTAGCCAGGTTTGTTCTGTGTCATCGTCCTCTGTATAGTAGTGTTGGTCTATCAGTCTATTGTCCTCGAGGTTCCTTTGTAATCAGACGACAGCTTGTTATTAGCTGTGAGTTGGGATCAGTGGCTCATTGGAGCCGACAACGACAATGCAAACCTGGGCACGACTACACACCCACGTAGCTGGTTGTCGCGGTGGTGAAGTGGTTAGTGTGCATTTTATTAGATACGAAGTCGGAAGATAATATCGGGAAATACTCGGTAGAAACTAGAAAAGGTGAAAGGTCGTGACCCCAAAGGGCACTGGGTCGATACATGCCGAGAAAAATATAATTATTATAGGTCTTAAAAAAAAACAAAAAAAAACTATAAACTTGATAATAAACAATTAACCCGCCTCATTTTGAATCTAGAAAATAACGTCGTCGGTCAATCACTGGCTATATACTTCCCCAGATGGTTAATTGCTAATTAGATAGATAGATAAACTTTTTATCACTAAAGAACAAAAGCTTCATGGCTATGAATGGAGTTCTTTACAAAATAAATATTATAGTTAATAGAAAATAAAATAATAACATTTAATAATAAGAGTAGTAACTAAATAAAAATATACAATTAATATTAAAATAAATAAATAGTTATTATGACTCATGGCCGGGCTTTAACTAAGTCGTTAAAACTTTCCGGATAAATAAAAAAATTTCGTGTCGATACATACATTCTATGGGGTCTTATCGTGTTCACACACATACATGATTTTTTTTTTTTTTCATTTAGGTATAGGATCACGGATTCGGAAAACGTGAAATTTCGATGAAAATTCAAAATCGAGTTTCTGACCGATTACTTAATTTTCCCAGCCAATTTTTTTTTTAAATTAAATTCTTCATTTTGAATATTTACAATCGGTATAAACCATAAGTAAATTTATTTGATGAATGACATTAAACATTAAAATATAAATTAAAAAAAAAATTAAAAATATATACATCAAAGGCATAAGGTTATGTACAAAATAATAGGTAAAAAAAAAAAAACATAGGTTAGGTTAGGTTTTCATGTCTCATTCCCGGGCTTTAACTACGAGATCATATCGCCTACTACCAGAGCGCTCTTTCCTCACTCTGGTGGGCATGAGTCCGACTCTACTGTGGGAGTCCTAAATTTTGCCTACCCTAAATTTTCATTCACGTAGGGTAGAGGTCTTTACCGAGTACCTGACATCGTACAGGCTCGGGACCATCGTTTAACATTACATCCGAAGGACGGCGTGTTCAAGTTTATTTTACCTCCCAGATAAAATAAACTAAGAGCCTCGGTCGGGCTACGAACCCACGGTCTTGAGCTCAGAAGTCAAGCTCGCATACCACTGAGCTACCGGCGCCCCTTTGCTAATTAGATAGATAGATAAACTTTTTAACACTAAAGAATACAAGCTTTATGACTATGAGTGGGGTTCTTTACAAAATACATATTATTATAGTTAATAGAAAATAAAATAAAATAATAACAGATAATAATAATTATTAATAAAAGTAGTAACTAAATAAAAATATACAATTAATATTAAAATAAATAAATAGTTATTATGACTCATGGCCGGGCTTTAACTAAGAGGTCATATCGTTTACTACCAGAGCGCTCTTTCGTCAATCTGGTGGACATGAGCCCGATTCTACTGTGGGTGTCCTAAATTTTGCCTACCCTAAATTTTTATTCACCTATGGCAGGGGTCTTTAACTGGTATCTGATCGTAAGGGCTATTGGGGACCATCGCTTAACGTCCCATCCGAAGGACGGCGTGCTTAAGTTTATTTTACCTGGGCCTCTGTCGGGTTTCGAATAAATAAATATAGAAATGATCTTTAATAGAAATATAAAGAAATTGTGGAAGTAATTAGAAAATAAGAACAATTCAAAATCATATATAACAAAAATAATAACTTTGAAACGGAGGAATAGTAAAATAGTTGTAGTTATTACACAAAAAATAAAAATAGAAATTGGAAAGTTGTCGATGAAATACTGGCAATGTACATCCCCATAACGAATCAATCAACTAACTTTTCGGTTCCCCTTTCAAAACCAGTTCAACGTTTCCGCTAATATTCAACAGTTGACTTACATATGGGCTCCTAAATCATACTAAATTTTGTTTTGATAAATTCATCACATCTACAATTGTTAGGGTTTCTGAATTGAGACACCCCTCTCATCCCGAGGGTTCTGCATTCACATATAAAATGTTGTGTCGATGCATTCATTCTATCGGAAGTTATCATGTCCAAAGACACATAGACAGACAGCATTTTTCTTTTCTTTTTTCATATTTGGAATCTAGAGTTCGAAAAACATGAAATTCCGTTGAAAACTTTGCATCGACTTTTGACCGATCATATAACTTCCCCTATACTTCGTAAAGCTAGGGAAATAAAATGCAAGAATTATTGAGCGTAGCTCAATCTTTAGACGACTCGTGTGTTTCGTTTGTGCCCCTCCTGCATTAAAACTGTTTATCTGATCCTGATCAATTTTTCCATATTGATGGATGTCAGTCACGTGAAGGTTGTTAAAAAATAATTTCGAAAATCGGACGTACCACGGAGGAATAATGACCGAAAATATGTTCATCCATAGACTTCAATGCGAAACGTTCAAATTCTTCTCAATCGACAATGGCATGAAGCGCGCATGAAATTGAGGTCATAGGTCGAGGTCAAGAGTAAGATTTGTTTAAAAAAATAATATATAATATAATAATAAAAAAATAATCAATGAGGAAATAATTATATAAAATGGAAGTACCATCGAGGAATAATCACTGAAAAAAACAATGAAACTGAGACCATTGTTGGAAGACATTGTTGCGGTGCTGCGCGTGAATTAAAAGTTCTCGGCGAAGCCCTTGACAAATTTTTCGGGAGAAAAAAATTATTTTGGACCATATTTTTTCGTAAATAAAGTATATTCCTTGACGATAACCACGTTTTGTCGCATGGAGGGAGCTCGCGGCATAAGCTAAGCGAGTGACCGCTAATGAATTTAAAGTTCAAGGTATAGGCAATTTGAGTCACGGCTCCGCTCAATATTTGCAATTAGCAGAATGCATTGCATACCTAGTTAATTACATAATAAAATAAAATCTTTGTCATATGCCTAATCAAGAACCAAGAAATCTCATGATTTTTTTAAACCAATTTTCCGTCGAATGGGTTGTAATAATAGAAATTATGTAAAGTTAAATAAATAAATAAATATAAAATTAAAATAATTGAATTAATAATAAATAAACAAATAATAAATATTATCACATTTCCTGTAGAAATTGTTGTTGGTCTTCTATTAAATTTTGATTTCTACAATAATTTCCGAAAAGGGCCCTTAAAAAATAACAAAAGTTCACGACGTGCAATTTTGAAGAGTAATTTAAAAACATTTCAATTAACAACTTTTTCATTTGGATTTCTTCTAAATTTACTAAAGAGATACCATTTTTTTTTTTTAAATGTAATATCTAATCCAAAGATATAAATTATCTTACTGGGTTTACAGGGAAAATGAATAGCAAATAAAAGAACAAATATTTGGTTTATTTTACTTAATCTACATTATAAATAAAATCAAAATATCAATATCAAAGAAAAAATCAAATTACTTACAATAAAAATCTTACAAACTAATTTCTACATTTACTTTAGTCTTTTTCTTTTAAAATATTGTGGCCATTCTTTAATTCAATGCTATTTTTGGGCATATATAGCATATAAATAAATAAAAGTACCTTTTCGCATCTACTTCACTGTTATTTTCACTCCTACATCTTGTCTCACTCAGACTGGTTCACTACACCTTAACCCTAAAAACACTTCTCTCAGTAGACTATGATACTTAACATTTTTGCAGAGATATTGTGAAACACTTGATAAAAATAAAGAAAACGTATGTTTTTAAAAAATATTGTCTATTTCACAAATTATATATAATATGGGAGTACTTTCGGTATTGCTACCATCTTCAGCCAAGACTTAACAAATAACAGTATTTGTTAAGTCGTGGCTGAAGATGGTAGCAATACCGAAAGTACTCCCATATTATATATAATTTGTGAAATAGACAATATTTTTTAAAAACATACGTTTTCTTTATTTTTCTCAGTAGACTGTCTACTTCCACAACACAACTTATACTGTTTCACACTATTTAAAACAGCTGATCTTCGTATTTTGTTCTCCATTTTTTGGTTGTTTAAATTTCGTTTTAAAACAAAATGCGACTAGTCCATTTTTATATATTTATTCACTAATTAAGTTACTTCACTCCTAACAGCTGTTTTTATACAAATAATAATAACTGATTTTATAATATATTAAGAATCTTAATGTTTGTAAATTTTTTACATCACAGGGTATATTTTATTATAAAATTTATAATGACAAATATGTTTCCGCTCAACAAAATATAGATAATGGTAATTATCAGCTGATCAATAATTAAAGGTAAGATAATAAGGTAACATTCGAGAGGCATTGTGCAATTTTTTGGTAGATTTTGTCCAATCCGTCAGCGGTCTTCACTAGTCTTCAAGATATGACTAGAAGAGAGATATACTTCATGTACCCGTTCTAACAGTTTCCTTTTAGGGTCTCAACATCACTCCGGTCTAGCTAACCATATCTTTCATCAAACTGTCTCTCCTTCCCCCAATTTTGGTTTTGTCTTTGTTTTAAAGCCACTCGTTATCTGACCAAAGTAAGATCATTATCTGTGGTCTGGTCTCTCTGTTTTTGTCCCTGACTCCAGTCGATCTAGGTTTAATATTTTTTACTTCCCTAGCTATACAAAGTATGGGGGAAGTTATACAATCGGTCAGAAATTCGATGTTGAGTTTTCAAAGGAATTTCATGTTTTCATCCTGATTCCAAAAGTGAAAAAAAAAAAAAACCTGAAGGAATGAATATATCAACACAATATTTAATATGTGTATCCAGAACCCCATGAAGACGACACCTATTGCTTTTCAGCCAAATCGCCCAATGGGGAGGAAGGGATTAGGGATAGGCATAGCACAAAAACCCCAATAACTGCCGATGTAATAAATGTATCGACGCAAAATTTCATCTGTAAATTGATATCCACATACGGGACTACATCTGATAATTTTCAGGTGAATCGGCCAAAGAAAGAGGGGGTGCTCAGCTAAGAATAGTCGGTGAAACTCGCCATGTACCCCAATAACTGCTGATATAGTGAATATATCGACACAAAATATTAGTATGAGGGTTCAGAGGTCCCCTATGTAAGTCAAATGGTCAAATGGTTTTGGTGGGAGAGTGAAAACTTACGAAGTACATTGCCAATGCAAATAACTCGAATGAATTGAGAAGCTAAACGTTAGTAATTAGTGTTGCGCCGGTTGCTCAGAGATTCTTTTATATTGAGCTCAAGATCGTTGGTTCGAAATCCGGCGGAAGCTCTTACGTTTTTTATCTGGGATGTGAAAAAATCCGGATGGGATGTTGAGCGATGTCAGGAACTGCTTGGTGAATAAACCTGGATAGGCAAAACTCCTACAGTGAAGTCCCGCCGGAAGAGCGCTCTGGTAGTAGGCGATATGACCTCGTAGTTAATGCCCGGGCATGCGTCACAATAACTAAAGTAGGTTAGGTTTAGGTTAGGTTTTATGACTCATGCCCGGGCTTTAACTACGAGGTCATATCGCCTACTACCAGAGCGCTCTTTCGTCACTCTGGTGGATATGAGCCCGACTCTAGTGTGGGAGTCCTAAATTTTGCCTACCCTAAATTTTTATTCACCTAGGGTAGGGGTCTTTAACGAGGACCTGACATCGTACAGGCTCGGGACCATCGCTTAACGTCCCATCCGAAGAACGGCGTGTTTAAGTTTTTTTTACCTCCCAGATAAAATAAACTAAGGGCCTCGGTCGGGTTACGAACCCACGTTCTTGAGCTCAGAAGTCAAGCACGCATACCACTGAGCTACCGGCGCCCTCATAACTAAAGTAGTACTTATAGATATTAATATAAATAAATAATGTAATATTTTAACATATGTTTTAATTTACATTATTTTCTTATAATAGTTTTACGTTGACCTAGTTTGTTGTCTGTTATTGTATTTACTTGTGTAGTTTTAAATGAATTTTGAAAGAATTCTCCATTCACAGTTCAATGTGTCCAAATGTATTCACAATTTTGTATAAATTTCTCTTCGTATTTGGACTCAACTACGGTGAAAATTTTGATTTTGGGATACTTATTTACGGTAAATATTTACATTATAACAATGTTTATGTTTATCCACCAGCAATTTTAACAGAATTTATCTACAGTTCATTGTAGACGTAATCAACGCTTTACTGGGTCAAGATTCAAGAGTAACAGTCTTATTTATTTTTTATTTTTTGGCTTTATGTACGATGCATATTAGCCATATCAATGTGTTACTCGTACCCTGGAGGGAGTTCTATCTACGAAATAAAACTCACTCCCGGACGGGATTCGAACCCGCAAACCATGGTGAGACCATGCGACCAGAATCCCACGCTGTAGCCCGCACGGCCACCATGGCCCCCTAGTTACAGTCTTAAAAATATGTAATATGGCTATTTCTTATACCAACCATGTTATGCACATCACTCTTCTTTACCCCATTTCAAATTCATTTCAAAATGCCATTACTGGGTATACGAAAGTAATGTGTTGACATTACAGTTTTCTTTGTTTCGTTGTTTATCGTGATTCTGAGAGTGACATCTTATAAACGGTAATGTCAGTTTGAAATAAATTTGAGAGTTCCTGAAATATTTCATTTTATTCTTTATTTTTTTATACTTTTTAATAAAAAAAATATCAATAATAAAAATATATTTTAAAATTCGTTGCCTTGCGTTACAATTTAAAAGGAACTTAAAGGAAATTTAATAAGGAACATTTTTGGTTAGTCCCATTTTTTCGAACGGACTAACCGTTTTCGCGTAAGTCAAATAAACGTCTAAAAAATTGGTTTCGAGATGTAATTTTAAGACGGTTTTCGGCAAATATCTCGCAAACGAGGCATCCTTCGAAAAAAAAAC
Source organism: Aradus depressus (assembly GCA_963662175.1). Taxonomy (NCBI): domain Eukaryota; kingdom Metazoa; phylum Arthropoda; class Insecta; order Hemiptera; family Aradidae; genus Aradus; species Aradus depressus. Next base: position 32,060,773 of record OY759220.1, read on the forward strand.
ATGGAGAATATAACTACTCTTATTCGTGAAGATTTTAATTTAAGTCATAAATAGATGCGGTATCTTATAATATGTGCTTAGGCCCCGAACTGAAGTGCTGTTAATGTTTGTCTGATTTCAGCCAAAATCTAATCAAAGTTAGTACATGTGACGTCTCCAACTCAAAGTTGGCGTTTAAAACTACTACATGTAATATTTCTGGACACTCCTATAATCTGTGAATGAGGTTGAACTTTTTTATGCTCAACCTCCACTCATAGTCCCCCTCCCGATAAGATTTTTGAGACATCACACACCCTTTTTTTCAATTTGGCTTTTAAGAATACTACATGTTTAATTTCATTACACTCCGATTAACCGTTCAAACAAAAAAAAAAAACGGGTGGACCTAATTTGATAAAATAAAATAAAATTCATGTTTACGTTGATACGCTTCGATTGGCACCAAAACGGAGTCGATGTCAGATATCGTGCAGGAAAAATTAACCACGTACGTATGTACACACACACATACTTCTTCCAAAAATAGTGTAAAAATACTGTAATGACCTTGAAACATAAAAATATGATGAAAATTTTTATTTCGATTTTCGGACTCATTCCAATAAATTTTTCCTATATACTGGGAAGTTAATAAAACATAGTAAATTTTCCTTTTCTTATTCCATCTGATGTTGTATATTGGTCTTGATTCCTCTCCTTTGTATACTCCAACACGGGCAGAAATAATGAGCTTCTGTTCATTCAAGCTCTGAAATTGGTAAAGCATTTTTTCCTCAATTTACTTTTTTTCAATTTCCTCCAAATTTTATTACTATACCTGGGACTTTTGGCAACTTTATTTTTCTTAAATTTCATTCATTTGTATTTTTCAGGCGGGAAAGAGAGAATGATGGCTCCTAGCGTCGGGCAGCGAAATTTAGCATCCAACGATTCCACCGACTACATCACATCACCCGCTGATAAGTCTGACACCAACGGAAAATCCTCTAACAGGTAAAATAACAGTTATTTTTTAACAGATATACTTTTTTTTTTTATCTCCCCAGCTATTGAGAGTAAAAAAAAATTTCCCTTCTGTTTCTATGTTTGTCCGTCTGTGGACTCAACTCCCGATGGAATAAATGTACCGAAATGAAGTTTTATATTGACTCCAGAACCCCATAAAGACGACATCTATTGATTTTCAGCCGAATTCGTCATAGCAAAAATTAGTGGAGGATTTAACGCAAATACTATAATGGGATGTTATAAATGTATTGGCATGAAATTTTGTTTGTGAATTCAAAACCCCATAACACGAAAACTATCAATTTTGGAGTTTAGTATCATGTTTCAGAAGTCAAAAAAAGTCGTCAGTGATTCACCGGCAATGTACTTACAACGAATTAATCAATTAATTGTTCGCTCCTCCTCCAGGAGTTTGCGCTAATATTCAATAATTCCTAAATATTCGTACTAAATTTTGTGTCGATAAATTTATTACACTGGCAGTTATTAGGGTTTTTGAGTTGAGTCCCACTCATTTCTTCGGCAGATTTCGCTGAAAATTAATAGATGTCGTCCCCAGAGGGTTCTGGATACACATATCAATTTTTATTAAGTTGTTATTGAGTTCGCAGATATACAGACTTTTCTTTTCATTTTTGGAATCTGGATGTCGGAAAAATTGATATTCCGTTGAAAACTCTGCAACATTAAATGCATTAAAAGTGCAATGACCCACTAAACAGTTGTTTCTATACTCAAAATTTGCTGTTTACTATAAATATTTTTCTTATTTAATTTAAATGTTTCATTCTAGATAAATATGCCTACTTATGTTTAGGTCATACGACGTTCCTAGATATATTGTACATTTCTCCTGTTAATATATTTCTTATGTATCTGTATATTTGCTTATTTGTAGTCGTTGCTCGAGCATGTCAGATGGAGAGAGCTACGAATGTTATGGCGAAGTAGATATGGATACATCTTTGTCTGGACATCTTAATGGGTAAGAGTAATTAGTTTATATATATATGTATATATATACATGACTTTCTTATACCCACTACATTTTTACGGATCCCCCCTTTTCTCTCCCCGCTCAAATTCATTTCGCTCTTATTAACTTCCCAGCATATAGGGAAGTTGTAATGGGTCCGAAAATATAAACTTTATATTGATTTTCATAGGTTTTCCATATAGTAGTAAAAAAAAACTTGAGCACGCCGTCCTTCGGATGGGACTTAAAGCTGTGGTCCCGAGTCTAGTAGAGGGCGACATGACCTCGAAGTTAAAGCCCGGACATGATTCACAATAACTAACAATTATTACTTACAAACAATTCGAACTGAGAAAGTGCATTGCAAGCCATTGATCGTTGACTTTTTTTTTTTTTTATTTCAACTCAAGTGATTGAAATATTTACGTTACTGTAAACCAAATATATTGCCTATCCTTGGTGGGTGAAGGGGCAGCTATAACTAATTTAAAGTGCCTTAGATATTCAATAGCTACCGAGGTGGTTGGCCCCGGGCTCTAAGGCGACCCCCTCGCCTTATAGTAAGTATGCCATTACTTATAATGGCACTCTATTTTTTAGGGTTCTGTAAGTCGAAGACCGTCTACAAAACCCTATTAACGAGGGTCTTCTGACTCTCTCTCCCTCCCATGATTTTTAGTCGCAGAAACAGGGCTAAGGAAAGGAGGCTTAGCATCAATATCATAATAACACTCGTTGGAATATTTCAATTCGAAATGTGTTCAGAATATCAAATTTTCAGCTAAATCAGGCAAATGAAATTTAGGGTTTACAGGGAGAGCGGAAACATAGTTTATTACAAATAATTCGAGCTGTGGGCAGTTCACTGCCGGTGATTCACCGACTTTTGTACACAAAAGAGTGAAACGGAACCTTTATATAATCGCTCAGATGTCTACCTGTCACAGCGGTTAATCTCAGAAACTATGAAGCGTAAAAATCTGAAATTTGGTATGTACATAGTGGACGTTGACAGGCATCTTGGCAAATTTAGGTCGACACTTATAAATTTTCAGCCGAAAGCGGGGGATTAGAAGGAGACTCATTTCAAAAACCCGAATAACTGCTGATATAATGAATGTATCGACATGAAATTTGATATTCAAAGACAAAACCCAATGAGGACATATCATGTCAAATTTCAGCGATATCGGCTGAAGGGGAGGGGGTTTAGGGGAGGGGGTTCAATTTGAAAATTCTAATATCTTCCGATGTAATGAATTTATCTTGGGAGCCCCTATGTAAGTCAACTGTTATATTAGCGTAAACGGTAGACTGGATTTGGAAGGGGGAGCGGAAAGTCAATTGAAAATTCGTTCTGGGGAAGTACTTTGCCGGTGATTCACCGACAAATTTTTTTTAGCAGTTCTAAGGAAAGAAAGCTCCTAGCAACGTTGATTATTGCATTCTGAATTGCACTACTGCTCACGTTTCATCATGGTTACCCACCCTGTTGAAGAAGTGGTTTGAATCGTAGCACTTGAGGTCACCCTCCTATAACAACGATATTGGACAATGAAATCAAGGGAAGTTTTTTACACTCCCATTGAATTGTGATGTTCAATGCACTTATTTTTTTTTTAACTTCATAGACTGCCAGTAATGTTGGTTGTTGTTTCGCCGTATTTTATTGTATTCGTCGTTGTAAATATATAGTTAGTTATTATGACTCATGCCCGGGCTTTAACTACGAGGTCATATCGCCTACTACCAGAGCGCTCTTTTGTCACTCTGGTGAACATGAGCCCGACTCTACTGTGGGAGTCCTAAATTTTTATTCACCTAGGATAGGGGTCTTTAACGAGTACCTGACGTACAGGCTCGGGCCATCGCTTAACGTCCCATCCGAAGGACGGCGTGCTTAAGTTTATTTTACCTCCCAGATAAAATAAACTAAGGTCCTCGGTGGGGTTTCGAACCCACGTTCTTGAGCTCAGAAGCCAAGCAAGCATACCACTGAGCTATCGGCGCCATGAAATATTATTTGAAAAACTTAAATATATGATTTGACCATTAAGGGACTTTCTTATATCAACCATGCTTACAGATCTCTCTCTCTCTCCATCTCCCCCTTCTCAAAATTGGCATTACCGTGTATAAGAAAATCGTTTTCAGAATTACGCAGTACAAACTAATACCGCTGACGCCAACACAATACTTGAGGGAGTGGTGGCGTGCGGGCTAGAGCGTATGGCTTTGGTCGCATGGTCAAACCATGATTTGCGGGGTCGAATCCCGTCCGGGAGTGACAGAACTCCCTCTTAGGGCCATGGATGTCGTTAATAACTATATAACACAGTGACATGGTTAATATGCATTGTACAAAAGGAAAAAAAAAAAAAAAAAAAGGAGTAGTCAAGGTTCACGCCGTAGATTTTCCGTGAAAACGTCGGGATAAAATCATTTTTCATTTTCTTTTCGATGCTGCCGTAGCTCTTGCATTTGCTCGACACTAGACTTTTTAGGTTTTTTAAATTCCTTCTGATGCGAGCTTTCCTCTGTTTTGCGTTTTCTTTTAATTTTTTTGCAATTTTCAATTTAATACCGATTTTTACATATATTTCAGCGAATATTTTTAGGAATAGATAATTAAAATACACAATTTCTTTGTCAAACTTCACTATATATTCTCAAATACTCAACTAGTTTCGCCGTGTTAAGGCATTAACTAGTTTCGCCGTGTTAAGGCATTATAATGCCGAAACTAGTTGAGTATTTGAGAATATACAGTGAAGTTTGACAAAGAAATTGTGTATTTTAATTATCTATTCCTAGAATGGAGCTTCACAAAGTAAATCTGGAAACCATAAATTATTGCGAATATTTTTATTGTTTCACTTTGAGTCCTAGTAGTGCTCCTCAAGCTCTTTGCAATGACATCCGAATCAACGTCCTATCTAAACGAGTTATCACGCTACACTAATTTCTAATTTTACACAATGCTAATACGCAACAATCATCCGCCGGCGCCCACACTAGCCCGATAACGTCACAGGCAAAACAAACACGTACAGACAGGCTCTATTCATTGTGATCTCAACCGTTGTTATCGCATTATTAGTCTCGTAGTTATTATCGATTGAAATCTGACGGTATTTTGTAACACAAGAAAGTTTGAACGGCTATCACTGTGCTTAACGAGCGAATAGACGTTTTCACGTCAAAATACTTTCAAAGGATGGTTGGTATATTAAAGTCCTGTAATGGCCATATCATATATTTTTTAAATTGTTGTAAACATATATTTGTAAAAAAAAAATAATAATTTATTCATTTTATCATAATAATCATTAGTTGTTTGATATGAACTATTGAAAAGTGAAGTTTTGAACAAGTTGCTTGAGAGTTGTGGAGTTTTGTGGTCTACGATCATGTGGTCTGACGTCTGTCTTGTGTTCCAGTGGCGGCGAGGGACGAGTCACGAACGGAAACAATCTGAAGAGAAACACATGGCTGCGAACCAGTCTCAAGAGAACCAGCAAGTAAGTAGATACAATGTATTACTATATATACATGTATAGGGGAAGTTATGTATTCGGATAGAAATTCGATGTTGATTTTTCATCGGAATATCATGTTTTACGACTCTCTGATACTAAAAATAAAAAAATAAAAAAATCATCTATGATAAATGTACATCTTCAGCACAAATTAATGAATCAAGTTTTTGCTCTCCCTTCAAAACCAACCGTTTTGGTTAAAAATTACTAGTTGACTTACATAGGGGTTTCTGAATCCTCACACTAAATGTATCGATACATACAGTACATCGCCGTTTATATCGATTTTTCGTTGCAGTTTATTCCTCTCACTTTATTTCAAAAGTGTATTATTCAATATGGACGTAATGGGCTATCCTATTCTCAGTAATCTATAACATTTAAAATATCACTGATATAATAATTGTTTTAATGCAATTACAGGCCTAATTAACAAACTTTATAAACAAAATTTATTAACTATTTTGCTACCTTGTGTTGTGGTCGTTCTTTTCATGATTTATATAAAGTTTTTTCTCGTCTCGTTCATATTATCACCACTTCCCCCATGATTCCCAATGATCATATTTACATAAAGTTTTTTCTCGTCTCGTCCGTATTTTCACCACTTTCCAATGATCATTATTTATATCTGTACCCCGGAGGTAAAGGACACCACGTCACAAAAATGTAATTTTTCAGAAAAAAATTGTTGATTTTATTCAACTTCTTTTTAAGGTTTCTTCGTTAATAATAAGAATTGCTCTATGAAATTTTCGCTATTTATAATAATAGAACATAGTGCTTTATAACATTATATAGAGCGAAAAATCTACATCGCGGACATGGTGCCAACTACATTTCATAAGAAAATGTCCTTTACCTCCAGGGTACATATATATAAAGTTTTTTCTCTTCTTTTCGATTCCCAATAAATTACTTTATTATTTTTTTTAGTTTTGATGTATATTGATTTCTATTTAAACTATCTTCTTTTCCCTTGTCCAGCAACTCCTCGTCAGATGGATTTTTTGTTACGACTGTCATTTTAATAAAGCGCTTGAGAAGTACATAGGCAGTAATTCATAGATTTTTGTTTTTCATATTGGAAATTATGGATACTTGAAAAACCATGAAATTCCACTGAAAACTCAACATCGATTTCCTGAACAATTACATAAATTCCCCTAAACTTCGTAGAGTGGGGAAATAAGAAATATATATTAGTTAGTTTTACATAAAACATCTTATTCTTATTTCCTGTTCTGTCAATTTTATTAGAGTCATTGTAAACTAAATTATTTATTATTTATTTCATTAGTTGGTAAATGTTTAATTTTATTTTGACCATGAATGAATGTACTTACCATTTATTCTATTGCTTAATATTAATTAAATTCTTGTTTTAACATAAATGTGAATTTTTTTTTATCCCAATATGTGGTGGGGAATTTATTGTTGTCTTTATGTGGAAAAATTGATTTATCATTTATCTTATTAGCTTGGCAACGATATAATGTGATTATTAACATTGCCTGTTCATTGTTTGTCAATTTTATTTTTATTCTACAAAAAAGTAGTGAGCTAAGCATTTTTTCTATTCATTTGGACCATTTCATTGATGTTTCACTGAATAATAATTGGCTTATCATTTATTCTATTACGTTAATGTATGTTTTATAGTTATTTGTTAATAACATTTATTTTATTTTATAAAAAAAAGCTAATTTTATTTGTTGTAAAAATATAATTTTAAACGATTATCTAAATAAGTATCGTCCCCTGGAGGGGAATGAGGAAACCTTGCTAGGAGGCCCATAGTTTGCCGTCTCGGCACCGGGAGCGCTAGTGTTTCCTCTTCTATCTACCCATTTATTTTTAGTTTATTCTCATTATTCTATAATTTAATGTACATTTTGTGAAATTGAACACGTAGTAACTAATGTGTTGTATGTATCCTACATTTTTAAAAATAGATTTTATGATAATATTGAGGTTTTTTTGATATTTGTTGCTTCTACTTGTCGGATTCAAAAATTTCAGTTGGAGATGTAATCGTGTGGCTATGAGGTGTGTTTGTTAACCTTGCGCAGAGGCAATATCGTAACCAATGAAGGTCTCCTGAGGTGCGATTATTGCTAGTTGAAAACTTTAACCAATACCCCGCCTGGGGCTTGTGCAATACCAAGCCTTTAAGGCAATTTTTGGAAGTCTCTAAGGAGACTCATAATTGCAATTGACTTCGACAATTTCGAAGAAATATTTATACATTAGTATAGTATTAGTTAACGTTTACCTGGCATTGCTTAACTTCTCACCCGAAGGACGACGTGCTTAAATATATTTTACCTCCCAGATAAAATAAACTAAAACTTCGGCCGGGTCTCGATCCCGCGATCTTGAGTTAAGTAAGCAGGCACGCATAGCACCACTGAGCTACCATCGCCTTTTTGACCATTATTTTTATTATTATTATTTCAAGATTATACCAATATATTGTAAAAAAAAAAAAAAAAAGTAAACTAAACGGAATTTCGATGTTGAATGTTTACCCTGATTCGCACAGTGAAAACGAATTTTGTTTTCGTCTGTAAACACACGGAATGTTATGTGTATCCAGAACCCCATAAGGATGACATATATTAATTTTCAGCCAAATCGCAGGTAGAGGATTTGGAGGTAGAGCGAATACATTCGTCCTGGGAAAGTACATTGACGGTGATCAATGGGAGTAATTTTTGAGATGTTTTGTTTAATTTCTCCATTTTTTCGGTGGAAATAATTATTATATATTATTTATTGTTATTATATTTTTCAGCAATCATGAAAATCTTCCCAATCGACGATGGGGCTCATTCAGACAGTGAGTACTCATTTTATTTATTTTCCTATTTAAAATAAAAAAAGTATTTAAAATTTGAAACATGATTAGTTAGAGCGATAAGTTAATTGATCAATTTTCGGTGAGGAAGTGAATTGACGGTGATTCACCGGTGAGTTTATCTATTGCTGAATTGATTGTACATATATGTATGTATGTTGTATGGTGTACCCTTCACCCAGTTCTCACAGCCCTCCTCTCAGAGTGGTGTACCCTCAGACTAGCTCCTTGTACAGTCAAACATCATGAAGGGGGAACTAAGGTAAAGTCTCCTTCAGCTATTTTATAATAATAATAATTATTATTATTATTCTACCATTCCGTTATTAGAGACTAGGGGTTGCAATCCTGGTTCATATTCCCAATTCCAGGATTTCTGCATCATGCCATTTTCCATCCCAAAATCTTTTCCAGAAAATTACTCCCACTTATTTTTTTTACCTTAACTTTTTTTTATTTTATTTTTTTACAAATAGATATTTACAACTGTATAAAAATAAATACAACACGTAAATGTGCTAATAGGGAGATAATGGCAATGTCAAAATGTCAAGAGGGGTGTTTAGTCAACAACGTCCATAATGTAAACACATGGCTAATCCCTATCTGAGTCTGATACTCAGTCCCATGCTATAGTTGCCCGAGAGTAGACGTATTTTAAGTTTTTATTTATTGCCGTATTTTATTACGGCCCTCCTTTTTTTGGTTTTCTCGAACTTCTATTTGGACTTGCTATCTGCCAGTGTCCCCGTTCAGCTTTGTCTTCGTTCGTCCGACGAGCTTCGTTCTTCTGATCTCACCGTTTTTCGGGTTCCATCATCCTTCGAAAATCATCATTTTTGTTTGTATTTTAATTTCACTATTTATCCACACTGTGATTGTCAACATAAAGATATTTATCATTTTATTTTTATTTTCGTAATATGTGGTATTAACTTCTAAGTTGAGAAACGCGGACATATTGTGGAAACTTGTAATAAATAAATAAAACAAACTTATTTTTGAAATATTGTCTATTCCACTAAAGATATATACATATATAACTACCGGTTTCGGCTTTATACCATCGTCAGGTCTAGTTATAAACTCAGTTATGAACAGTTCATAACTAGACCTGACGATGGTATAAAGCCGAAACCGGTAGTTATATATGTATATATCTTTAGTGGAATAGACAATATTTCAAAAATAAATATGTGGTATTTTTTTTTATTATATTGCTTTTAGTGATTATTTTTTAACAATATAAATTATATATATATATACAATATAAATTATATATATATACAATATATATAAACTATATATATATATAAACTTGAATTTAAAAAGAAATTCTTATCAAAATATATCAGAAAGATTGGGTAAATAATTAATATATATTATCGGACATATCGGATATCTATAATAAAAACAAACATTGATATTCTGTTTGTTTTTATTATAAATAGATATGTCCGATAATATATATTAATTATTTACCCAATCTTTCTGATATATTTTGATAAGAATTTCTTTTTAAATTCAAGTTAATTTTTAAATTTTTTTTATTAACAAGATTTATTCTTTTTTGCGTCATTGAATATACATATACACTTTTTTCTCTTATAATATATTATTTTATTCATACAGTATTAATACTGTAGCTTCACCAAAAGGACCGATGGGATTTTTTTTTTCATTTTCGAAATTAGGCCGTTGTAAAAATGAAATAATTCTAAATGAATTTTCACCGGAATTCCATGTTTTCCGATCAAAAAAATTATATATGTGCGAGTCTGTGAACACGATAACTGCCGATTGAATGAATATATCGACACGAAATTTTATACGTATATCTAGAAGCCCGTAAGGACGACAGCTATTGATTTTAAGCCAATTCGGCCAAAGAAAAGGTAGAGGGCCTTATAACAAAAACATGAAATTTCATATGTAAATTTAAAACCGCATATGGATGACACATATTCATTTTCAGAGAAATCGGCCTTGAGGGAAGATTCAACAAAAAAAAAAAACACAATAACTACCGATGTAATGAATGTATCGACACAACATTTACTATGAGGATTGATAAGCCCCTATGTAAATCAACTATTGATTTTTAGCCGGAACGATCGAATGGTTCTGAAGGGAGAGCGAAAACTTAATTCATTCTGGGGAAGCACATCGCCGTTGATTTACCTTTTACTGTACATAGAAAGCATTTTACCCAGTGAAGTCAGACAGAATTTACGTGTTCAGACTTTAAGTACTACTTTCGCTTTTATCGTCGACCTGAAAAAAAAGAAGAAAAATAAGAAACAAAAAACTGAAAAGAAAGTGGAATAGTACATTTTCTTGATAGAAAGCAGAATAATGAATAAACAGGGCGGAAAGAGTTGCATAGATATGCATAACCTGTCTATACAAGAATAAACTGCAGTGAGAATAACTCTTACTTCCTCAGGTATACGAAGGTATAGCGGAAGCTATATATTCTGTAAAAAAATCAAAGTTAAGTTTTCGACGGAATTTTAAGTTTTATGGCCCTATCCCAAAAATAAAAAAAGAATTATTTGCGTTTTTGCTCTCCCTCCAAAGTTAAGGAGGGTTAGGGGTTGAGGTATTGGGATTTTTCGAGTTGAGGGTGTTATCGTGTTCACAGACTCATAGACAGAAAGACATTTTTTGATTCATTTTTGGAATCTAGTGGTCGGAAAACATGAAATCCCGTTGAAAACTCCGCTTTGAATTTTTGACCAATTGCATAACTCTCTTGTAAATCTAATATTATCGATAGTTATATTTAATATCGATTGTACTATTGAATTTGAAATTGTAATTTAAAATTAGCGGTCACTTTCCAATTTCTCTCCTATATTTTATGATAAGTTTACTGAATTTTCGTAAAGTAAAGTCTAATATTAGACGTCTTCAGTAGTATTAAAATAAATTACCGGTTGTTTTCTTTTGTGGTGATCCTTGAGATATGACGTGTTACCTGAAGTTCGGTATTCCTTTTTGCATTCTTTACATCGTGCCAACTTCTTAGGCCCATCTCTATCGAAATGCTCCCATCCATTCGAATGATTTTTCCGTTTCACACCGCTCATGCCTCACACTAGTAATAAAATTAAACAGAAAACGAAGCAAAATTGAAGAATAATAAAAAATAAAATCCACTTAGTAAACAAAGCAGGTTAAAGGAACTGATAATACTGATTATGACGAAACCTATTTTCTTGATTAATGACAGAATAGCCAACCGTACGGAAACCAAACTCTTTTCTCTACAGCGGCGATTGCTTTTCTTGTTCGAAATTCTTGTGTCAGAATCGATTAATCTAGAAATATCGATACTATTGAACATGGAGTTTTTGATCGATAGTTTCCCCTATACTTTGTATAGGTGGGGAAGTAATATTGAACACGAACATTATAGGGGACCCACCCCCCGCCTACGCCACTATGTCATTATGATACTTATCAAAGTAGTTTGGATTACAGTGTAGTACCCAACTCATCACTCTAATGGATTTGATGAGCAATGTCGCTAAAAGCGATCTATCATTATTCTGGTTAATTGTCAGTACAAACTGGTGTTCAGTCCTATGTCCGCCCATCTTCTTCCTTAATACGGTTTCAGTCTTCGGAAAAAAAATAATATCTCATATAAATAAAAGACGTTGTCTTCCCATTGTTTTATTTTTGCCCAGAACCGGTTTTCAACGCAACAGCGTCATCATCAGTGGCACATCTATGATGTATATGAAACATAAAAATAATGAAAAGTATTAAATCTTGAAGAATCAGGATTCATAGTAGCAAAATAAAAATTTACTTGTCCCACCCACACAGCGCAGATTCACTCGTTCTACATACAAAAACAAATATCTGCTAATAGCAGTGCCCATACTTGCTCACTTTTTCTCACTCTGACTCACTTTTTTTTTTTTAGAAAAACGCTCACTTTCTCACTTTTTCAACTTTTTTTCGACTCACTCTCACTTTTTTTTCCACATCAGTAACGGTACACATCGTATTCGGGTATTCATAGTTGCGCTCGAGAATTTAATTAACGTATAAACACAAAATTTCATGATGAATCATATTAATTTTTTGTAAAATCGATCGAAGGGAGAGAGAAAACTCACTTCATTAATTCATGATAGGGAAGTATATCGCCGGTGATTCACAGTTTAATTTTTTATTGAAAATAGAACACGATAACACCCGATAGATTTGTATCAACACGAAATGTGTGCATCCGGAACCTTATAAGGATTTTCAGTCAAATTGGTATAGATTTTCAGTCAAATTGGTATAGATTTTCAGTCAAATTGGTATAGATTTTCAGTCAAATCAGCCAAAGAGAAAAGGGGAGATTAACCAAAAAATCTAATAATTGTCGATGTAATGAATGTATCGACACGAAATTTTATAAGTCGTGGTGGCAATACATTTCCGGGGATCTACCTGCGCCTTTTTTTTTTTTTTTTAAATATTTGGAGTCAGGGGGACGGCCATCATGAAATTGCGGTAAAAAATCAACATCAAATTTCTGATAGATTACATACTTTGTTCTTCATATAACTGAGGATGTAAAAACCTTTCTTATCATCAAAGCTGAAGAGAAAATAGATCAGGGCTCTTTAAGATCCTCTGAGTTTGATAGAAGCTTCTTAAAGGACTGATAAGATGACAAGAAAGGAAATTGCAGTAGAAACGGAATCTCAATATAGGAACCTTCCATCTTGGATGACAACGAGACTGGAAATAGCTAGACAAAGTCAACCAGCGTGAATACTTCTACATACATCGGCCAGGTTGGATTTTATATCTCCAGGCTATTAGATTTCACAGAAATTTCAATACGAATCATGTCATTACGAATTGATCAATTGCTGTTTCGTACTCATTAGACAATCGATTGTCAATAAAACTCAATATTTGATTTACATAGTGGCTTCTGAATCCTCATACTAAATTGTGTGTCGATACAATCATTATATTGGCAGTTTTAGGGTATTTAAGTCGAGCCCCTCTTTTCTAGTCCCTTCAGCAGATTCCGCTAAAAATTAATAGATGTCGTCCCTTTGAATATACATATCAGATTCTGTACCTGAGGATAAAAGTGTATTAAGTCAGAATTTTAATAAAAACTGTTTTTTCTATTAAAGTATATGAAATTAACTCCTCTTTCGTAATTCTGCATTAAGTCCTAGATCATAAATTTTAGAACATAATATTATGGATTTTTAAATAATATTAACTTGCTGTCTAGGATTAGACAATACTAAATGATTTAATACTTTTTTCCATTTTTCTATGCAAATAAATTATAGTGCTAAGTAAACAAAAGAGAAGTATATTAACTCCTCGATTAATAAATAATTAAGTTTATTAAAAGAATAAATCGTATCCTGTTTTGATATTTTTGGTATTATTTCCTTTTTTTGTTTGCTGTACCATACATACTCCACTTGAATATTTTTGCAAATATAAAAACAATATTAAGTCCAAAATTACAAAATATATTTAGAAAATAGGTATATTTTTCGTTTTCCAAATCAATTTAGAGCATACGGAATTCTTATTAGTTAGCAGAAAGGATAAACAAGAAACCAATTTTATTTTCTCCAACTCCTAAGAATCTGAAGAAAAATTTCAATTCGCTGTTTATATGTTTAATATCAATTATTCGTTTGCGACGGATATTATTAGAGTTTTTGTGTTAAATCCCCCCCCCCCCCCCCTCCCCCCCCCTTCCCTTTGGTCGCTGCCCCAGCTATAGAAAGTATAGAGGAAGTCATGTAATCGGTCTGATGTTGAGTTTTCAACGGAATATAGTTTTTTCCAACCATCCTCAAAAATTTAAAAAAAAAAAAAAATTACTGTACTTGTCTGAACTCCCGATAGAATAAATGCATTGACACAAAATTTTATATGTGCATAAGGTAACCCCATAAGGACGACACCGGGGTAATCGACTCGAATTAAGTATTCAGAAGATCCTATACATTTTTTTTTTTTTTTTTTTATAGCTCAAACGGACGATTGGTTTTGGAGGGAGAGCGGTATGAGTACGATAACTCTTATGATATATTCATCAAAGAATGAATATATAGTCATGAAATTTTATATGTGTATCCAGAACATCAAAAGGCCTATGGATTTTTCCCATCAGAGAGAGAAAGCTCAATTCAAAATACCTAATAATACCCGATGGAATGAGTGTATAGTTTCAATAGTCCCTGTTTTAGTAAACTATCGATTTTTAGATAATATGATCGATTGGTTTTGGATGGACGGCTAAAATTTAGTTAATTAATTCATTCTGGGGAAGTACATCGCCGGTGATTCACTTTTTTTTTGTTTTTATTATTATTTATATTTATTTTATTTTATAGAAAATATTTTGTTATACTAATATTTCACGGATACTGAGACAACTTTTCTCTGACATTTTGTTTTCTTTGTACTTAAACCGTTAATTTCTTTACCCCCTTACATTTGTTTCCTGTCTGTAAAACTTAATTGTCTATTCTGAACAGGGTCCCTTTGTTTGAAGAAAAAGAGTTAATGAACGACATTTAAGACAAAGGATATTTGTTCTTACATATTGTAAAGTGCGAAGCAATTATCAATAAATCATCTTGTTTTTAATTACTTCTTGTCCGCTAGAATTGAAAATGAAGAAAATTAAAAATTACATTTTTGACCTGTATCTTATAATAATGTCAAAGACTTCCTTACTTGTGAATCTACTTTTGACTTAATAAATAAACGACATTATAACTAATCGACTTCAAGTCGTCGGTAAATCAGCGACAATGTATTTCCCCAGAACGAATTAATCAACTGACTTTTCGCTTCCCATTCAAAACCAGTCGAACGTTTGCGCTAATATTCAACATTTGTCTTACATAGAGGCTTCTATATCCTTACAAATAAAGTTTGTGTCGATAAATTCATAACATCGGGTGTTATTTGGTTTTTTTAAATTGAGCCCCCTCCCCTGAACCCCCTTTTCCTTCAACCGATATTGCTGAAATTTGATATGTTATGTCCTCATGGGTTTTCACTTTAAATATGAAATTTCAGGTCTATACATTCGTTATTGTCTTCACAGGCACACAAACGGAAATTTTTTTTTTTTCATATTTGGAAACAAGAGGTTGGAATACATGAAATTCCTTTGAAAATCCGCATCAAATTTTTAACCGATTGTATAACTTTCCCTATACTTCGTATAGCTGGGGAACTAAAAAGAAATGACTGACTGTGTGAGAACACGATAACTCCCGATAGAATGAATGTATCGATATAAAACTTTATGTGTGAACCCTATAAGGACAACACCTATCGATGTTCAGTCAAATCGGTCAAAGGGAAGGGGGGATTATGGGGCTTAACACATAAACTCTAATAACTGCCGATCTAATGAATATATTAACACCATCATCATACTACAGCCCAACAAGAGCCTTGACCTCCTTGGAAATGTCCCCACGCAGCTCTGTCCTGGGCCAGTCTCCAGACCTTCTTCTGGATCGCCCCACACTTCTACTCTCCTGTGTCACAATCCTGAATTTCCTTAAGATAAGGTCCATCTGTCTACCGTGTCCGGCCCAACGGAGTCTGGCAACTCCAGTGCGTCAACTTTTGCTCGGTATAGAGTGCGTACAACTCCTGGTTGGAGCTGTAGACCCTAAAGAGTATCCACCTTCCGAAGATATCAAGACACCTATCTTCCATCAGGGTCAGGGTCCACGTCTCCGACTAGGTGTCAGGACTGGCCGCACAAGCGTCTTGTACAACAGCACCTTCGTGTCCCTGGGGAACAGCCGGGATTTAATTTGTGACTGGAGACCTAGTTATAATGTATTGACACGATATTTAATATGAGAATTCGGAAGTCCCTGTGTAAGTTAATTATTGATCGATTTATTTTAGAGGGAGCATGAAAACTTTGCTGGAATATTACATTGCGGATGATTCACCTACGACTTTTTCCCTTATTCAGGACAAGTTGGTTCTTGAGGATTCAATCTCCGGCTGCTCTTATGGCTCAGCTGGAGTCTGAGATCACCTGGAATACCTCTTCTAACAACAAGGGCATAACGTCTCTTTGGTGGACATGACCCCGACTCTATGGGAGTCCTTACCTAGAGTATCTTTAAGCAATACCTTACAAGGTACAGACTTCGGAACCATCACTTAACGTCTCAACCGAAGGATGGAGTGCTCAAGGTGTTTTTACGTTCCAGATAACGGATAGCGAACCCGCGATCTTGAGCTCAGTAGGCAAGCACGCTACTTCTTGACTTCCCGGTGCGCTGAGTGAACAGTTTGTGTTTTTTTTTTTTTTTTAGACTGGTTTGAACCTTCGACAACTTCACCTACTATAGAATAAATGTAGACCTCAACATCAACATGACAGCATGTCTGACATCCCTTACTGATCTCTTCTTACGCTGAATAACTGAATGACTTTTGAAAATATTCAATACCCGTCTTATCCTGAATGTGTTCCTTTCCGACATTTTTTTTATTCATTTGTCTTGTTTTTTCTTTTGCGCTGCCATTTTTTATTTTTTTTTTTTTTGTATGAAACATAGTTACCATGACAAATGCCGTCCCACCCTCTCACTACCATTCAAGTTATTTATTATCTTATCGGAATAATTTGGACTTCTCCAACCCTCCACTATATATATACATATATATATATATATATATCGAAATCGGTCAAAGGTACAGGGGGATCGGAGCGGAGGGTCTCGACTGAAAAACCTATTAACTGCCGATGTAATGAATGTATCGACACAAAACACGTGTTTGTGAACCCGATAACTTCTGATAGAATGGCTTAATCGACACAAAATTTTATATGTGTAACCTAAATCCTGTAAGGATGACACCTATGAATTTTTAGCCAAATCAACCAAAGGAAAAGGGAGGATTTGGGGGAAAATCAAGACAAAAACTCTAATAACTGCCGATATAATTAATGTACATGAAATTTTATATTTAAATTTACTACCCTATATGGGCGACATCTATTAAATTTCAGCGAAATCAGTCGAAGGGAAGGAAGAGAGGGAAGATGAAAAGAGGGGGCTTTGACACAAATACCTACCGAGAAAACAAATTCATCGACAAGTCAGCTATCGATTTTTAGCTCAAACGGTCGATTGTTAATGAAGCGCGAAAATATAATTGATTAATTATTGGTGAGGAAGTAAATTGCGTGTTTCACCGACGACTTTGAATAAGGAATACATTGCTTTTTTTTCTCTCTATTGTTTGAGTATTCAGTACCTTATACGGGTTCATCTATTGTTTTTCATATGATTTTTCATGTCATCAAAACAACAATAGCGCCATCTAGGTTTGACTTGTGGGAATATTATCGACCTATGTCTGGGAGGGCGCGCTGTGGAGGGGGGTTGTTAGGTTCGCGCCTGCTCTTCTCTTCTACGTATCCAGTAGCGACCGCTTCTCAGTACGCCAACAGCGGTCCATGCTCTCAGGTGAGTTTTACAGTTGTACGCTACTGGTTTGTATCGTAGCTGTGTATTTTTTAACAATTGCTGAAACAGTAATGCGTTTAGTTCGTTGGCAGTATCAGGGGTCAGCAAACTGTACACTTGCAACTCACATTTGAGTATTCATGTATAGTTATTATGACTCATGCCCAGGCTTTAACTACAAGGTCATATCGCCTACTATCAGAGCGCTCGTTCGTCACTCTGGTGGACATGAGCCCAACTCTACCCTAAATTTTATTCACCTAGGTTAGGGGTCTTTAACGAGAACCTGATATGGCTCGGAACCATCGCTTCCGAAGGACAGCGTGCTTAAGTCTATTTTACCTCCCAGATAAAATAAACTAAGAGCTTCGTTTTGGTTTCGAACCCGGGATCTTAAGCTCAGTAAGCAAGCATGCATACCACTGAGCTACCGGCGCCCTCAATACTTTAAATGGTTCCTTAGGTGTATTTATTAAAGGCATCGGTGACTCACCGGCAATATACTTCCCCAGTACGAATTAAGTTTTCGCTCTCCCTCCAGAACCATTCGACCGTCTGATCTAAACATCGATAGTTGACCTACATTGGGACCTTCTGAATCCTCATACTAAATTTTGTGTTGATTCATTCATTACAACGTCAGTTATTCGGGTTTTTGAGTTCCCCTTCGCTTCGACCGATTTCGTGGAAAATTAGTTGGTGCCATCTTTATACTGTTTTGAATTCGATTATGAAATTTCATGTTGATACATTCTATATATCCGGACTTATCAATCAAAATGATGAGCCATACAAATACAGACACACAGACAGGATTTGTTTTCCCATTTTTGGAATTTGGGGAAAACATGAAATTTCGATTAAAAAAGTCTGACCGATTACATGACTTCCTCTATACCTAAATAAGTAATTAGATTTATCAGTCCAACATAATTTTTTTATCTATACCACAACTAGTTTCGGCAATTTGCCATCTTCAGGTGGTGAATCTGAACATACATAAACCAAAAATTAAATTAGAATTTACAAGATTTTACAGTTCATGTCAATCATTAACTAATAAATAAATAAGTTAAAAATAAAATATAACAATTTAAAAATACGTAACAATTACCAAAATTACAATAAGTTACTATATTTGAATTAAAAAGTACAATAAATTAATATTCTGAATTGAAATACCTTTCTAGAGAAGAGGTCAAGGGACATGTTCAGATTCACCACCTGAAGATGGCAAATTGCCGAAACTAGTTGTGGTATAAATAAAAAAATTATGTTGGACTGATAAATCTAATTACTTATTTAACAAGTTAGTCCACTACATCTGCCTACCACCAAGAAATATATCCTCTATACCTGGTATACTTGGGGAGAAAAAAATATATAATTCACTAGTTTACCGATTAGGGAGGGATTAACCAACGATGTAGAAAGGAAAGATCAGGCGTGTGGTGGATGAAAACAAACTTGTGAAAATTCGAATTTCTTCGAACAGCCGTTATGTCATATACACAAAATGGGTATTGAAGAAAAAAAAAATTGTTAACGGCTTGAAAGAGGTAGATCACTCATTGTATCACTTTATATCAGGAGATCTCTGTTCCCAACTACCTTTAATCTTCTCAAGTTTATGAGTGAATTTTGATTTTAAATTTTGCGAACTTCCGAATTGCTGTATCAATTATGTTGTATAAGCGTTGGTATATATTTTGAAACACTGGAATAACTCTTCTTAACTAATATAAATGTCATCATTGTCAGCTGTCTCTTATAGTTATAATTCCTTGCATTAAGAAATGAGGTCAGTCACGAAACTGTTTATTATGTATCTACTGTCTGCCTATTATTTATTTATTCTTATATAATTGAATACTCTTTGGCATAATCGATTTTAATATATTAATAATCAACTTACTCCAGTAGAAACATTACTTACATTTTAAGAAATCAATTCACAATCGCATATTAAAAAAATGGATAAAAAAACATACATAACCTACACCTTATCTCACTAACTGGTACAAAAATGTTCCTGTTTGTTTGTGAACAGAACAGAACAGAATTCCCCCTGGGGAAGTACATTTCTGTTCTTCACTGCGAATTTTAGCTAAAATGCATAACCAGTAAAATCGTGGTTCAAATTCACACCTAATATTATTAAGGAGTTTTAATTGTATATCTGCAAACTACTCATTGTTCTTTAAATTCGTATGATAATACATAGATAACGGGGACGTTATTGATTGTCACATAAGCAGTCGATGGTACGAAAAACGTATTGGTTCCGGATTCAGTAGGATTAGAATTTCCTGAACGTCCAGCACGTAGATTATAAACGTTCCTCTTCTTCTTTATTAATTTCTTCATTGTTGCCATGTGCCATTGTTGATATTTCTTGAGGTCTATACTTAGCTCTGTACTACTTAAGTCTCAATATATAATAATGTTGTACTGCTTATTTCTCTATATATTTTTGTGCGATTCTTGCGATGTTTTTGTTGACATGTAAGTCTAAATATATTGTATAATATCTATATATAATATTTAATTGATATTAACGTTTCGGTACTTCTATCCGTCATTTTAATTTTAAAATAAACGCTGAGTAAAGTTACGCAAAATAACAAACAGCCACATTTTAATTATCAATCATTCAAAAGTAATTCATTATTAATAGAAATTAAGCTTTTTAATTATTTTTTAATGCTTGATAATTTAAATATGGATGTTATGTTATGTTCTTATGTTGCGTTGTATATTTTAGAAAGAAAATGTCAGATTGAAATAAATATTTTTTATGAAATACGATTTTTCTCAGGTCGTTCAGTTTTTTAGAACGGTCCGAATACCGTCTTCAAATGTAGCTTTGAAACATTTTTTTTTTAACAATTTAATAGTTAAAAAATATTTTTTCTATATATGTATGTATAACTTAATAAAAAGTATTTTTATATTAAATATTTATTTATTTTTCAGATCCGGAAAGAGATTGGGTCCTAGCAGTTTAGGGAGGTGAGTTTTCTTTGTTAAATTTTAATAATTTTTCATATTCGATGGATTATCACTAAAAATATTAGTTATATCAAGAAATATCAGATACCGAGTATATCAATACGGAATCGTTACAATCAGTCCTTTTTTTTTGTTTTTATGTATTTCATTAATAAATAGACTATACAAGTGTTGCTAGGTATAACGACGAGCGTCTATGATGACATAGTACTACTTATATGGTGACAAGAATGGAGTCTGAGTCACCACTCAGTGACGAAAATTTAACTTAAATATTGAATTGTTAAGTGAACCAAAAGTGAAAAAAAAAAAAAAAAAAAAAAGGCAATTTTAATGTATGGGAGATAAAGGAATGATAATTAAAAATTTAAATCTGAGAAAATATTGACAGTAATAATAATAACAATATTTATTTTCGTTAAACCATAATAACATGGTATTTGGATACGTCATGCAGTTCTGTAATAGAAAATAGATACATTGGAATTGTCTTTAAGTATACTCGTACATTTTTTTTTTTTTTGAACAATGAGATAATTTTCCGAATAGACTGTTTTCTCTACCATAAACATTTTTTCAAGTTTAAATTCCTTTATTTACAATACAATATATAACTAAAGCATCAGTTTTCCCATTTATTTTTGGCCTTCTCAAAAAATAGTATGTATTTACAAAAGTTTCTGGTATTACTCCCATCAGTGTCTGAAATATTTTTTTTTTTTTTTTTTACATTTAATCATCAAAAATAATATCATACGATGTGCGTCAGTATTTTCAAATTTTATTTCAATTTAACAATTATAAATTACAGCTATGTCAACCAACTTGAAAATACTAACATACCATTATTTTTGAAAATCACACATCTCAAACAATCATAATTTATGAATAAAACAAAGTTTTTTTTTTTTAAATATTGCACAGCACACACAAAATTCATGATTATATTGATATTTTTAGTGATGTGAACATATTACAACTTTCCAAGGCATATTATTGTTCTCACTATACTGAATTATGCCCTTATCGAAATATTTCTTAATTATTGTTACTTAACATTTTCTGCAGAGATATTGTGAAACACTTAATAAAAAGAGAGAAAACGTAAGTTTTTTTTTTTTTTAATTGTCTATTTCATAAAATATATGAGAGTACTTTCGGTATTGCTACTCTCATCATACTGAGTATTTGTTAAGTCGTGGCTGAAGATTGTAGCAAAACCGAAATTACTCTCATAAATTGTATATATTTTGTGAAATGGACAATATTAAAAAAAAGAAAAACGTGTTTTCTTAATTATACCATGATTTTCTAGAGCTGTTTTATTTTATTGTTGTTAAATAAGCAATTTTGAAGAAATACAGTTTATAAATAAATTAATACAAATCTTCCTCTTTTCTCATTCCTTTTTATTAGCATAAAAGTCATTTGTTAAAGTATTATGAAAAGGTCTCGTCAGACTAATGGCTTTTTAAAAATTGATGAAGTTAAAAAAGATGATCTTGTTTGTTTTTCAAAGTTTTACTCTTTTTTTTTGTAACGAGTTATTTTTTCCTTAATCATCACTGGTTATGTTTTGTTCTTAAGGGAAAAAAATGTTTACATTGGAAATGTATTGGGCAAAATTAAATCCATGATTAAAAAAAAAAAAAATCTGCATTTAAGACAGTATTACTTCTCTGAGTCGAAAATAAGTAATTCTGATGTTGAGAGCTTAAATAAAAAAATTAAGTTGAATTATAAATAAAGAAAAAATATTTTCTCTTTAGTCAGGACTACATAATGAATGATGTATAATATATTGCATTCTCTTTCATTTTTAATATTATTTTTTTCAAGCTCTCAGCAACCATATTACTTTTTGTATACCTCATAGAGTTAGTGAAGGTCTTTGATGTCGAAAAAAATATTTAATAGTATAAATTAATGGATCTATGACTGGATCTACTTCACTAACATAATTCATAGTACGCCTTAACATGGCAAACCCACATGACATGTGTGTTATCCTGGTCGTCTTTCTGCGATTCAGAAATGTGAATTTTTTTACTGTCGTTTTTTTTTTGGTCGCAGCGACTATATACTGTGATGCGCTCTCTACAGGATAGTCATCCTGTTCTGAACATTCATAGGTAGTCAGCAAGTCTTACTTAATTTGAGGAATGCGGACATATTATGGAAACTTTTAATATTTAAATAAAACAAAATTACTTTTTGAAATATTGTCTATTCCACAAAGAATTGTCGGCATTATGCGTCGGGTTTAGTTTTATACAAATATATTAAAACTCTTATTATATTTCAAATTAAAACGGGTAGTTTTTGTTTAACCATTTTTCTATTGTGATAGGCAATATTTCAAAAAATAAATTTTTTTTATTTATAAATTATGAGCCTTTGAGATATGGTAAAACTGACCTTGTTCTCACAACAATACTTGAAAATATTATTGTCTGTTAGAATCAAATGTTACTTCAAAATATAAATTAATTTGATTTAAAATTTTCTGGTATATCATTAAATTTACCTAAAGGAGCAGCACAAATATAGTTATTTTTTTATTATATGTATTACTTTCGGATTGGTAGTTAATCATATATATATTTAATACTGTGCAAAGTTTCAATTTGATAAGTTCCCCATGTATTCTCAGTTTTCGAATGTTTAACATTTTATTTTAAAATTTTACTTATATCATTTTTTATTTGTATATTTTTTACATTCAATAAAAAACAAGTATCTGTACTCATTCCAAAATTCTAAAACTATTCTACCGATTTGGTATAAAATCAATAGATACCTTATTCAGGGACTTGAGTCCTCAAACTAAATATCCTTTTTGGACTTAGGCCCCTCCTCTGATCCTCACACATTCATTCGAGGTATTTTGTTCAAACAGGTGTGGTTCTTCATAGTTCCTGAAATGACCAATTTGGCTGGAAATCAGTAGCTTTTTTTTTTTGGAAACTAGTATAAATTTTGTGACGATATATTCATTACATCAGCAGCTATTAGTTTTTTTTTTTTGTTAAGCCCTTTGGAAATAAAACGACATACACTATGTTAGAACTACCATATTTTTCAGGAGAGCTTTAAGATCTGCCTGCCTTACAGTTTTCTTCTTCATAGTTTTTCTTTTGAGCATTACTTCATTATCTATTTATAATACAATTATTCTAAATATCTAAAAAATACATTTTTCCTGCATTCATTCAAAAAATCCATTTAGCTACCGGACGAAACATAGTGTTGCATTAATCTCTGCTAAGATCTTCCTAGAATTTTACTCACCTGAGTATATTTTTGTAAAGAGCTCAAAAATAAAAATAAGTTGAAACTATGTAAATATTTTAATTTTGGTGAAAATTTGAAATAGTGTACTTTACTTCGGAGGTACAGGATATGGTAGTTAATCCAGTTTTTTTTTTCTCTCTTTCTCTTTTTTTAGACAATCTGAACCTCCGAAGGAGTATATTACAAAGTACAAAAGTCTTTTAAAAATATTTCAGCATTTTAAATTCTTTTCTTTAATATAGTTTCAAATTGAGCTTTTAATTTTAAATATGTTGTTACAGTCCACTCAACAGGAGCTCCAGCTTCAACTCTTCTGGGCGCAGTTCAGCCTGCGACACAGGTGATGACGTATATTCTGACGCTTCTCTCGAGGAAGACGTTTTGGATCTTACTCACAAGGTAAGTTATTTTATATTAATATAAAGTGTGTATATATATATTATATATTTTATTATGTGCAATTACTCTTTTAAGGTTATAGCATTTGCAAATAAAAGTGTGCTTACAAGAATTATCAATAGTAATACAAAACTTGTCTCAGTTCATTCTCAATCATCCAATTTTCTTCTTCTTTCCTTGTCTCCGGACGCCTCTCTGCCTGGAGTGAGCTTCGATTGCTTTATCATCCGTCTCTGTCCTGAGCGGAGAACGTTCTCATCTCTGCCGCGGTCCTGCCCCAGTTTCTTCCTTCTTATCGGTGTTGCTTCCATGAACTTCCTGTAATAAGGTCCTCCGGAACATTCTTCATCCTCAAAGCGTTCCGTATCTCCTCTGAACCGAGTCGAAGGCGGCTTTCAGATCTAAGAAGACTACTTCCCGTCTCTGTGTCTTGCTTTTTCGTTACTAGAAAATTTGTAAAAGTTCATGGTCGTGTATTTTCATGTAAGTTAAAACAATTCCATCAACATTTCTAAAACAAAACTTGAATTTTGAAATTATCCAAGACTTTCATTTTGATTTGAGTAGTTTTTTATAAATAAAACAAACTTATTTTTTGAAATATTATCTATTCCACTAAAGATATTTATAAAAATAAAACTACCGGTTTCGGCCTCACACCATCGTCAGGTCTAGTTATGAACTAAGTCAGTTTGCAGAAAGCGACCCCTCCACATCTCTGGTGAAAGGTGCCACTTCAATTAGGGAATCCCCCGGCTTTACCGTTAGCTACATCATGAAATATTTGACAAAACACTAACTTTTCTTAATTTACTTAAAATAACATCCTTTGTCTAATAAGTAAATAATACAACTAAAAAACATAACAGATAATAACATATATGTGGAAACATATAATAATAACAGATAACAAACATAGGTATATGTGGAAATAGAACCGGTTCAGGGTGTTAACAAAGGGGAATAGTTAAAGTAAATTTGGTCATTCATACAAATGTTCCTTTTGGTAGCTTTATTTATTTCTAATTGTTCTAAGCTATTAAGTAGCCTACTTTTTGAGCAACAATGGAGACATTTGATGCCTGTAGATGGGTCAAAAGTGTGGTTATTGTCAATAATATGAGTCGCAAATGTAGAACGGTTGCCTCGGTTCTTTACTTCACACACAGCCGAAATAAACCGTCAATTTACTTCTATTTAGCCTAAACACCACTGACCATGTTCACTCAGACCGACTTCTCTCAACCAGGCCTCGACTCTCTTTTCGCAACACTAAAAAACAGCTGATGGCCGTGTTTTTTTTTTTTTTTTTCTCATTTGTTTTTAAAAGAAATTTGCTTTTTATATATACAAATAAATATAATTAATTTTTTAATGTTTATAATTTAATGTGTGTATTATTTTTATACATCACTCGTTATTAAGTGCTAATAATAATTAGCAATAGTATTGGAAGTGGTTGGAGGTGTGCGGATGTAGTATCTACATAGAGTTTAGAAGGAGTTGTGGTTATCTCCTGGTTGGAGAGACAGGTAGTGGCATCTAGTGGGACTCACCTCAACCACCTTCCCACCAACCTCCCAAATTCCTTTCCAACCTTTTGACAAGTTGCCATGGTCACGGATAAACACTCCCCCTCACCATTCTTTCTATACATTTTGTTCATCTCTTTTGTCGTCTTTTGATACTTCCCTGAATTGAACACTCTGTAGAACGTGATCCTATTTTTTTACATGAAAGTGGGTAATTTTAATAGGTTGTATTAACTACTATTTTCCATGTGACTTTTACTTTGTTAGAAGGTATAAGGCAAGTTACATAATCCATGTTGTTTTCACCAGACTTTCATCTTCTCCCAAGAAAAGTATCTTTCATTAAACTGTCATATTGAAAAACACCGACTATTGGCCCAAATACGTCTCCACAATAACAATAGATATTTTAGGATAATACTTAGAGGGTTCAGATATGAGTTTTGTCCTGAAAGTGTATGCAGGCTCATTACCTTAGACGAAAAGGAAGACCTTTTACACTTTTTGTTCCATTGTCCTTCTTTGAGTATCCCCAGACAAACATTTCTCCACAAATGTCTTAAAGATAGACCAGACAGCGATTCAGAAATATTTTTAAAAAATATTTTTTTTTTTTTCACTATAGGCTTAGAAAGTGAGGAAAAATTATATAATTTAATTCTTATAATACATATACGTATTGTTGTATTGTGTGTGTAATGTGTATTATTGTATATATACTAAACTATTTAATCGCCCATAACAAAAGTTACTAGAGCGCGGACCTCTTAGGCCTCCTGCGCACTAGCAACTTTTGTTATGGGCGATTTGTAGAGGTCGCATATGTTTGTGCTCCGAGTCAAGCGCGAAAAAGAAAGTTATTATGGATCCATCCAATATTAATGCTCGTTTTTCAAATGTTCATATGAATATTCTTTAAATTTTGTGTTATAAAGTGGAGGTCGTTTTTCTACCGCACTAATAAATAATTCAGTTTCACGGAGAGACATATTTATTTTAATATTATCCTTAGTCTGTGAAGACTGGAACTAAATAATCACCAATGTGTGGAGACAGACTTCAACATGTCTGTTTGAATCGTATGAGCAACTCGTCGTCAAAATGGAACTTTTTAGTTGTCGCAATTAAACAGTTGCCTGTGCGCGAGCTTATGTTTAGTTTAGGCCTGGGGCACACTTGCCATTTTCAGTTGAGCAACTGTTTGATTGCATGTTTGTGTCATATGAAGTGTTATGGACCTGCGCACATATGCAACTACAACTGATTAACCAGTTGCAGCAACTAAACAGTTTGTGGTCTGGCTCAAACGTTTTAGTTGCATCTAGTTGCGCAATCGCCTTGTGACACATTGGATTGAATGGTGGTGAGCTCACTTGCAATCAAACAGTTGCAGGTTCTACATGTGCAGTTCTAGATTCACAACATTTGCAAATATTCCTACGACAAAATGGAGTAATACTCCTCCTCCATCTCGTGTCCCGTCGAGTAATACCAACACAAATGAGCTCAAGAAGCTCGTTAAAAGTTTTCAAGCTCATTCGGTAGTATTTAAAAAATTTCACTGGGTAACTTCTTAAATCTGAATACAATTTATGGAATTGCCCCTTCTCGCTACGCTGTGTCGTCAACGGATGAAGCCAAAAACGCCTATTTTTCCTTCTTATCTCAAGGGCACAACGCAGCCAACTCTCTGAAGTCCATCTCGCAACTACTAATTCCGTCCCCATGTGTGCCCATATGTAGCAACCAAACTTTTTAGTTGCAGTAGTGTGCCCAAAACCATGCAACTGCGACTAAACAGTTGCTCAATTGAAAATTGCAAGTGTGCCCCAGGCCTTAGTATGTTCTATTTTTGTGATTAAACAGTTGCTTCGAAAAAGTTGCAATTGCGCGGCCGGCCTTATTATAAAAAAGATTATCTGTATATCATATATATAAATCTTGTTCTACAAAAACTAGATGGAAATGTCTACGGAAGGCCGCCCACCTATGCCACATTTCCAGGTAGTGAGTTTCTTGGTAACTGGTGAGAGCCAGAAGACGATGAACCTTTACAATAGAGGCCCGATGACACAGAGCTGATTGACAAGCCGTCAACCTGCCGTGTCCAATCCTAGCTCAGAGACACTTTGTCTATGTCTTCTACGTAATCTTATAGTTTGTTACATTTTTAAATCTACTTCCCTTGTCATAAACTGAAGCTTGTCCGTTTTCTTCTAAACTCGCCTTTTTCTTCACTTCTCCAGTCATACGAAGTATAGAAGAAGTTGTGCAATCTGTCAGAATTTTGATGCTAAGTTCTCAACGAAATTCACTCGTGACTACAAAAATGAAAAAAAATAACCGGTGTGCGTCTCGGGACGCGCGGCAGTAGCGGATGTTTTTGATTGAAAATATTTTTGGCTGAAAGTAATTTTAAATTAAAATTATCAAATTATAAAATTGTCCATGTAAATTTATTATTATAAATTTATTATATTGGCCTATATTCGTCACATTCAGTATCATGTATATTATTTTCTTCAAATCTATAAATGAAATGATGGGTTCATGGTTTAACAATGGATCTTACCTTGATATTGTGAGAACATCAATATTTCCATATCGTGAAGAATGGTGAATATCTTGATGAGAACTTGATTTATCTGTAGCATTAACATCATTGACACTTTCTTATTTTCCTGTCTTCTTCACTAACAAGTGGCTGTACACAGTTGAATATACTACAGTTTTGACAAGGTACATTGTTCCCCTCCCCTCCGGCCGCCTCCTTCCTAGCCGGTCGGCGGTGGGGGGGAGGGGAGCGGGGAACTTTCGTTGCCTACTTCCGTTCCGTGACGTTTTTACCAACTCACTGCCGGCCAAGCACTAGAGACCTACGGCACTTAAGAAGCTCCACTCCAAAAAATTCTGTCTGTATGGTTTTGATTTTGGTGAAAAACTATTGGGGCTCTTTTTCTGGGCGTTCTAGTTATTATGACTCATGCCCGGGCTTTAACTACAAGATCATGTCGCCTACTACCAGAGCGCTCTTTCCTCACTCTGGTGGACATGAGCCCTACTCTACTTTCGGTTCCCTATTTTGACTCTAAATTTTTAACGAGTTACCTGACATCGCACAAGCTTCTTTTAATGTCCCATCCGAAGGACGGCGTGCTGAAGGTTTTTTCATCTCCCAGATTAAATGACTAAGGGCCTATCTTATTATAAAATTATAAATATATAATAAAATGACTCTGTATTCTGTGGGGAGTTATCGTGTCCACAGATATACATTTGTTCAGACCCAAACAGGGATCTGTATGAAAATTTGTTTTCTTTTTTTCAGAAGATTTTCTGGTGAAATTTTTGACAAATTATATTAACTTCCCTTTCACTAAAGTATAGCTTGGAAAGTAAAAATGAATAAAGAATATCTCTACAATATATATATTTTTTTAAAGAGTATAATAATTTGTATACACTTTTTTGGGTCAAGGTAGTATTGTTTTGAATCAAAATACAGTTGTTTAATACAATTTTCTCTTAAAACTAGAAATGAGAATTGTGAAATAGTACTTGATCGCATTTCTTTATCAAAATCCCTGACCTCTCGACCCGGGCGAGCCACTCAACTTATCACAGTCCACTGTTGTATGAATAATTATTATTTGTGATGTTGAATTGTGTATTTATCGTTCTTTGGACGAGTTTCGAACCGCCATCTATGCTCAGAAGACGGCGCCTTTTAATATAAAAAAAAAGTCGTCAGTGAATCACCAGTAATGTTCTTCCCCAGAACGAATTTATCAATTAATGTTTTCCTCCCCCATCAAATCCAGTCGATCGTTTGCGCTAATATTCAACATTTGACTTACATAGATGTTCCTAAATCCTCATACTAAATTTTGTGTCGATAAATTCATTACATCGGCAGTTATTAGGGTTTTTGAATTGAGCCCCCTCCCCTGAACCCACCCTTTCCTTTAGCCGATATCGCTGAAATTTTACAGGTTATTTCCCCATTGGGTTTTGACTTTAAATATGAAATTACATGTCGGAACATTCATATTACATCGGCAGTTATTGTTTTTGAATTGATCCCCCTTCTGCTGATTCCGCCAAAAATTTATAAGTGTTCATACATTTGTATGTACTGTAGAGTCCCGCTAATCCGGACACCGATTATCCGGACATCCGGTTAATCCGTACAGGATTAAAATAAACTAATTAAGATTTAGTAAACTAAAAATTTAATTTAGCGAGCGGTAAGTACGAAAATAATTCAAAGAGAGGGTTTGACTACTGACCTTAAGGCGCCTATAAGATAATCAATAATTTCATTACGTACTGTACATTGTTTTATTTCATAGTCTTGTTCAGAATTTAACGTTTACATATGTATTTTACATTTTCAAACTAGCTTACAAAATAATTTTTTAACTACTACAAAATATGCAATTTTGTGCAGTAAAAACAGAAAACGTGCAATTTTTCCAAAAAAATTAAAAACTTGCAATTTCGTGTAAAATATACAACAGAGAGAGGGAATTTTCGTCCAGACGAGCGTGGGTTGGTAGCATTGACTGTCCATCTCTCCCCCCACCACTCGTCAACTGTTCAGTTCTGCCTGAGTTTCCTTCGGTTTCATTTGTCTCCCGCTGTTTTTAACTATTTTCTATACTTCCTATTTATTTACTAGTTGAATGTTCAATTTTTGTCGTCATATCTTCTATACATCTGTTCTTATAATTGATCAAATTTGATATAATAATGATGTGGGCAAGATAAGTGTTTTGTGAAAATTTAATTGTGATTTGTGATATCACCGTTTGAGGTTCGTCTTATTCGCCTGGAAAAAATTCTACGTTCAAAATAAAGGATGCACAAACGGCAATTATTAACAAATTATTCTATTATTAATAATTTATTTTAATTTGTCATTTCATTTAGTGTATATAATTGATATAATATTTATTTGGAAAACAGTGTTTGTAAATGTTTTTGAACGAAGTAAGACTAATACAGAGATGATAGTCAATTCTTTATCTACAGGCTGTCAGTTTTAAGAATAACTTTCTTTTCTGTATATCCTTTCAGTATCTTATCAACTATTTATCAATAGCTTTGAGTAATAAGCCTTTTTTTTCCTTTCATAAGAAACGGTATAAACCTTTATTTGTAAAAAAGTTTTCTAACCTTGTGAAAATCCGCGATCGAGTTTTTAGCGGTGTTTTCCGTTTCAAGGTCCTGAATGCGTTTTGACCTTTTTCGGGATGATGTCAGTTTGATTAGTCAATTAGTTGTTATGGTTCATGCCCGGGCTTTAACTATGAGGTCATATTGCCTACTATCTGAGCGCTCGTTTCGTCGCTCTGGTGGACTCTACTCAGGGAATTCTAAATGTTGCCTATCCTAAATTTTTATTCACCTTGAGTACCTGCCATCGCACAGGCTCGGGACCATTGGTTAACGTCTCATCCGAAGGACGGCATGCTCAAGGTTTTTTCATCTCCCAAGTAAAAATCTAAGGGTCTCGTCCGGGTTTCGAACCCGCGATTGAGCTCAGTAGCACGCTACCTCTGTGCTACTGGTGTATGTAATATGAACTTTTTGAGCGCTCAAAACCGATTGTGGTTATGAACTTGAAATTTGAAATTAAGTCACATGTGCTAAATTAGATCTTATTAAATTTTGATCGAAATTTAATGAAAAATAAGACTACTTCGGGGCCTAAGTACATTTTACAAGATACCACAAAGTTATAGGTTAGGTTTTAGGTTTTATGACTCATGTCCGGGCTTTAACTACGAGGTCATATCGCCTACTACCAGAGCGCTCATTCGTCACTCTGGTGGACATGAGCCCGATTCTACTGTGGGAGTCCTAAATTTTGCCTACCCTAAATTTTTATTCATCTAGGGCAGGGGTCTTTAACGAGTACCTGACATCGTACAGGCTCGGGACCATCGCTTAACGTCCCATCCGAAGGACGGCGTGCTTAAGTTTATTTTAACTCCCAGATAAAATAAACTAAGGGCCTCGGTTGGGTTACGAACCCACGTTCTTTAGCTCAGAAGTCAAGCACTCATACCACTGAGCTACCGGCGCCCTCCACAAAGTTATAGCACCCAATGTAATATTAAAATTGTAACGCATAGCAACAAATTTTAAAGCTTTTATTAATGGTATTTTTTTATTAAAAGGATAAAAATAAAGTATATATATGTGTTATGTTGTCATAAAAGGTCTTCCTTATACCAACCACTTTAGTACAGATCACTGCCTTCCCCTATCCACCCTAAAATTCATTTCATACCATTACTGGGTATTATGGCCACATTACATAATTGTGTAATTTTAATTCAAAACTCCTAAAAATATTTGTGCCAAAAATATTTAGTTATACGATAATGACTATTAGCCGGCATTCTACAGGTAGCCACTCAATTATTAACATCCATGGGCTGTCATCTGGCTTGTGGAACCTCTTGTTTTTACAGTAGACATACCTGTTACCAGGCAATGCTTCATTTCAATTCAAGGTTCTTTGCTTCTAATTGAAAAAAAAAACTCTCATAAAAAAAAAAATCATGGATAAATCACTGGGAATGTACTTCCTCAGCGCGAATTAACCAATTAAGTTGTCGCTCTCCCTTTGAAACAGTTTATCGATTACTCACTACTTCAAACAATATTCTGAACGCCATATCTCACCTTCTAATGATCTTAGATTGAGTAAACTCTGTATAATCTATTTTTTGTAAATATGATCGGTTTTTGTGCTACGTTTGAACAAATCAAGTTTTAGTGATATTCTTCCTATATTTGTAAAGAATTTTCTGATTTGTCTGCAAAGTATTTTGCCCTTAAATAGAAATGATGACAGACTTCCTGTTTTTAAAAGTGTATTCATGTTGTTCGTGCCAAGACGGAAGGGAGAAGAGAATTTTAAGACTTCAGATCGTTAAAAGTACTATTTTTAGGATTTCTTTGGTCAAAAACCAAAAAATAATCCCTTATTACTAGGGTTATAAGTGTTCGGTGAATCATCGACAGTGTAATATCTAATTCGTCCTGGGGGGATTAAATTATTACGTTGTTGCTCTCTCTCTTCAATACCTAAAAATCATGCTCTCTGGGTATTCGAGGCTGTAGCACGGTACGCTGCTGCAGGGTACTAAGCAGCAGAGAACGAGACTGCTGCAGGCCCAAAGAGCCGCCCTCCTGAGGGTCACAAGGGCTTATCGTACTTGTCTCCACGGCAGCGCTACAGGTGCTGGCGGGAGCTCTGCCCATAGACTTGGTCTTGGACGAGGCGGTCGCCTCGTACTTCTGTAGACGCAATTTGCACCTGAAAGCAGATATAGATGAGCCCTTGCGCCTCGTCCTGGAGGGCGAGCTACGTACACAGAACAGACCAGAGCGTTGCAGGGACATTGTCCAAGACTGGATAGTGAACAAGTGGCAACAGCGATGGTCGCGCTCCTCCGATGGCCGACAATAGTTGACATACATATTGACTACTAATATCATACTAAATTTTATGTCGATCCATTTATTACACTGGCAGTTATTAGGGTTATTGAGTTGAGCCCCTCTCTGATCCCCCTCTTCTCTTCGGCCGATTTCGCTGAAAATTAAAGGGTCGTCCTTTCGGGGTTTTGAAATTACATATGAAATTTCATATCGATACATTCATTCCAATGGCAGTTATTAGAGTTTTTGTGTTGTGATTGACTCCCCCTAATCCTTCTCGATGATTGATTTGTCTGAAAATTAATAGGTCCCTCCCATATGTCCTTATGGGGTTCTGGATACACATATAAAATTTCGTTTCAACCCATTCATTCTTTCGTTTTCACAGACCAACTGAAATGTTTTTTTCCCCCCATTTTTGAAATCAAGGGGTTCAGCAAAACATGAAATTCCGTTGAAAACTCCTCCAATTTCCTCCCAATTACATAACTTCCTCTATACTTCGTATAGACAGACTATAGAAATAGTCTCTCATATTTTTACAATTGAATATTTTTCCTCAAATAATTCCACTTTTGATGATAGTTTATTTATTACATCTATGTCGGTTTTTTGTTGCATGTGTCTCGTGGATGATCGCATTGTGATTCCCAGAAGGACGTGGGAAATTTGTCCTAGAATTAGTATTTATCATTTAAGAAATCTACAATTGTTTAAACATTTTAATTGTGGCTTGATTTATAAAATTTTTTTTATCTGTTTACAAGTAAAATACCCTTCAGAAGTTTTTTTGATGTAAAAAGTCAAGTTATTAAAAACTCAATAGAAAGAATGATAATAATATATGTATCTTCTTCAATTTTATATAAAATCTTCATTAACAAAGTTTGCTGAAGATAAGGAGAGCACTGTCTGGTAAGATAGCGTGTCTGACGGGAATGAATACATGATTTACACATTTATTTCGATTTATTTATAGTTTTTTTTGTCCCATGAGACTTTAATTCTCCAGGGTTGAAAATATGTGATCCTGGAGTGCTCAAATTAAATATATATACTTAGTAGACAATAGAGCACTTGTAATTTATTCATTATTCACTGCAAAAAATAAATTGCATTATTTAAGCAACAGGATTACTTTTTTCGATTCTAAGCACTAACAAGTGGCATCAATAAAATAGACTGTATCAGTAATAAGTAGAAGAAACACGTTATTCACAGTTTTATTGAAGTTCGTCACTGTTCATGGAGTATGTTTGTAGTATGCCTGTCAGAACTGTTTGTATACTGTCGGGGTTGTTACATATGTTTGTCTGAGCTGTCAGGACTATGTATCTCGTCGGTCTTGTTGTGTATGCCTTTCAGGACTGTTATAACTGTCTGTCTGTGAGAGTTGTATGTCAGGATTTCTATTAAGACTATGTATCTTGTCGGTCTAGTGTATGTCTGTCAGGACCTTTATATCTGGCTATCTGTCAGGATTTCCATGTATATCTGTCAGGACTATATATCTTGTGTATGTCTGTCAGGACTTGATATATGCCTCTATCGGGATTGCTTTATGGATATGTCTGTCCGGCGGGTGATGAAAGCTGCAACTAGAAGGAGGCTAGCCGGTTCCAGAGAAAGTCGTCACCTAGACGTTGTCTCTTGCCTGCATCTCAATGCACCAGTGCACCTACCTGCATTTCCTTTTTCCTTTGTCATTCTATGCAGACCAATGTTCTGTATTATGTAATTATGGTTTTGAATTTTTTTCTAACCTCCAATTTTATTTACTTATTATGTAGGTATTTAAAATTATTTCGGTTTTTCTTAAGATTGTCTGCTTAACAGTTTGTTAGGTATTGTGACTCATGCATGGTGAACATGTTGGTGTAATTGTTTATGTTCTCTTAAGGTAACTCCATGAATATATGAAGTTAATTTTAAACAAAACGAAGTCCGCTTTCTGACAAGAAATGAACAGACGATATAAACTGTTACTAAGACTTACTAGACAGAAGATCCAAATTAACTTTGAAAACAACACAACTTATGTACAAAGCAGTACTCAAACCTGAATGGACTTACGGACTTGAACTCTGGGGTTATGCCAAGGTTTCCAATCTACAGCGCATCCAATCCTTTCAATTCAAAATCCTTCGTACAATAGCCAATGCTCCTTACTACGTCTCCAACAAAACTCTTTTATCACCAAAGTTGCTAAATCCAAGTATAAATATTATTTTCCTCTCTTAGCTCCCACAATAACCTTGTAGTCCGTGCCCTCCATTCTGTTATACTTCCCTAACGACGGCTTAAGCGTCAATGGCCTAGAGACCTCCCTAGCAGCAGCAGTGACAGTGATTAGTTACAAATGAAAGTCATTGTCTAAGGGGTGTCACCACTATTTTCTCCCCTCTTGACATTTTGACATTGCCATTATCTCTCTCTTAGCACATTTGCTTGTCGTATTTATTTTGTATACAGTTGTACTCAGACCAGAGGTACCCGGAATTGTACCGAATTACCTGGGTATCATTTATAAGTTACGTCTTTTAACGGCCATGACTAGTTTCATTCCAAAGACAGTTCCTTTCATGAATTATCTATTAAAATGGCTTTTGTCGATTTGTGGAGCTGTTCGTTCCAACAACATGCCTAAACTTCTTTTTATCCTCAAAATGTTCCTTTCTTTTTAAATAGACCGTTTCTCCGTCCCCTCACTCCTGGTTGAAGATTACATGGGAACTAGAAGAGGTCTCTCTATAGAGTGAGACTTTTTTGCATAAACGTTTTTCAAAATTCTCCATTATTTCTCTAGGGAACGAGAGAGTTATGCAGGCCAAACTGACCGGAATAACCTCTCGATAACCGTTCTTTAAATAGGAATTAATCTCAATTGACCCACAATCTTAGGTCTTTAAGGGTTAATATCTTTCTTGATTGCATTTTTGTTGATTAGCTGATGGTTGATCTTAAAAAATATATTTATATATTTTTCATTATTATATCGCTGCATGAAAATAATATCGTCAGGTTGGTGGTAAAAATGATGAAATGAATTTATACATTCTTATACCTACAGATAAGGAGTATTGTACTCGCTCGAAAATCCGAGATCGAGTTTTCAACAGATATTCACTTTTCATGGTCCTCTGAATACGTTTTGGTTATTTTCTCGAACTTAGTGCTCTAACGCTAACGCTGAAACGATTGTTGTTATGAACTTTGAAATGAAGATGTCGAATCTGATTAGGTTTTGCCGATATCTTACGAAAATTAATATCACTTTACTTCAAGGCCTAAGTACATTTCACAAGATACCGCTTATATAATGTATAATATGATATATATTATGACCCATTGAGTAATCTTTAAAAAAAAGTTGTCGAAAAAACGAAAAAAGGCATTTTATAAGAAATACTTTTTATGCATGCCGAAAACCAACCTAATAATATTATGTCGTTTTGAAACCTATTTTTTTTAGACCTTTGCTCGATTTACGCGAAAACGGTTAGTCGGATTGATTCTCACCAAAAAAGTTCCTTTTTAAATTTCGAATCGCCGATGTCTCTTCAGTTTTGAAATCTGACCGATATGACCACATTTATAGCTCCCCAAAGAACGTAAAATATATTTTTTTTTCTGGGTTGCCGATTTCTGGGGGAGGCCATGACACCCGTTCGCCGATTCGTCATTTATAAATAAAGAAAAAAATGGAATAATAATCTGTTGCTGTGGTCGGCTAGGAGCTACCGCCGTCGACCATTTGCGACGATCGGCAATCACTCCCAGCCCAACTTAATTTCCACGGCGGCGCTCTTTGGCGCGCCAAGCTCGGCATGAATGCAGTGCGCTCGCTGGCCGGGGGCGAGTACCCGGCGCAGGCTCGAGAGTCCTTTTTTCTTTCTCCGCCAGGAGGATTATTAACATACGGCAGAATACATAATTTGTTTATAATCACTAGTTTTTTTTTTTATATTAATACAAATTAATTTTTATGTGTATGAATTGCTTTGCTATGTCAAGTAACATTTAGAAATATTGAGCAGTTGATGTAAAATAAATGCATTTAAAACACTATTCTTCTAAAGTGAAATTTCAAAAGAGTATTTTAGATTGTCAAGTGAAAATGATCCTTTTTGTATAACTAACAAATGTTATTCGTGTAAAAATTACTAAATTTTTGCTTTGGCTGCTTTGAAAGCAATTTGTTTAAATATCTTACGTCAGTACAGAAAAAAAAAAAAAAATTTGAATATGCTGTGGTGGCATGAATAACAATTACATGGCCAAAAGAAATTGTTCGTAAGTTTTCAAGTTGATTAATTTTATTGTTTTTATAGGAAACAATTTCATATTTTATAGAAATTTAGGAACATTTAATAAACGACTCTGAAAGTATTCATGCCAAAAATAGAAAGCTTAGCTTACACTGGTGAAAGCGTGTTGAACAGTGTCAATATCCATCAAGAGTACTAACATTATTTTTAAAAAATAAACTAGAAGTACACTAAATTAGTTACTGTGATTCAAGCCCGGGTTTTAACTACGAGGTCATATCACCTACTACCAGAACGTTCTTTCGTCGCTTTGGTGGACATGAGTCGGACTCTACAGTGGGTGTCCTTAATTTTGCCTTTCCAGGTTTGGTTACCTAACTTATCCAAAAATAAGTACCTGACATTGTACAGTGACGGGACCATCGCTTAACGCCAGATAAAAAAACCTAAGGGCCTCAGCCTGGTTAAATTAGCTTCTAATTAGTAAACACAATTAAAAATATATCTATTGTATTTATTATTATTTTATACTAATTTATTTTCTATTATTTATTTTTACTTTTTACTATTATCGTTATTACTAATCACAGATATATCCGACTTGGATTTAATAACCGTTTATATATCTAATTTATACGCTATCTTTATTTTTTGTGACATCTGATTACCTTGTTTATTGTTTAACGAAACTAAATATTATTATTATAAGGGAACAACTTTGATTTATCTAAAAACTGAAGGATTCAAAGGAATTTGTGTTTTTAGTTTTTTGTTAGGGAAAGACAAGATCACAAAGTATTTTTAAAAATCTATTAATACGTTTAAAATGGGATCTAAAAACCTTGTGGCCCAAGATGCAATGGACCGACTCCTGTTAATTTTACGGAGAATATTTTTTTTACATTCTGGGAGGGTGGTAGTTCGTGGCCTTCATCCTTCGTCCGACAAGGAGGAGATCATCGCAGCCTTCAGTGAGAAGGGTTATCAGGTGAAAGGAGTCATGAATGTCTACAAGAAATCATGGCTCCAACAAGACCCCAGTGTGCCCGACTCCGCTCCAATCAATGTCCCCCTCCCACTATTTTTTATCGACATAGAACCGAAGACATTTAACGAAAATATCTTTGATATTAAATCTTTACTGTACTGCAAAGTGACAGTAGAGGAACCCTATAGAACAAGGTCTATAGTCCAGTGCAAAAGATGTCAGTCGTACGGACACACCCAATCATTTTGCAGACTGCGCCATAAGTGCGTGCGGTGCGGTCAGGACCATGTCTCTGGTACATGCCAGAAACCAAGAACCACTGCAGCCACATGTGCCAACTGCAAGGGCTCTCACCCTGCCAACTACAGGGGGTGCATTGTCTACCAAGAACTTCGAAATCGACGGACAATTTCTTCTCCTCCAGTAGACAACAAGAGGTTTACGCCGCCGATGAATTCAACAGCTTTTCCCGTCATGCCTCAAAGGACTCAACCAACTCCGGCGACTCATCCTGCAGCGACTGGGCGGCCACATGTCAGTGCCTTCCGTCCACCACCCGCTACAGAAAGGAAATCCAGCTACGCAGATTCCCTTCGACGTCAGAGAACTTCTGGACTGGACAGATCCGATCCTCCGTCAGGGGGCATGGGAGAGGAAGGGTCCCAGTGGTCACCTCCTAATAATGGTATCCCTCCACATTTTAATAACTTTTTATCAAGTCTACAAACTATCATCCAGCCCCTTGTCACCCTCCTTTCACAGTTATCACAAATGACACAACTCTTCACACAGTATGCACACTAATTCACTCACCATTGGTTCCTTGTCAGTTCTTCTGTGGAATGCGAACGGACTTATACAACATAAAAACGAACTGGACATACTTCTACATGACAGACGGATTGACGTTGCCCTAATCTCTGAAACCCACCTGACGTCCAAATCAAAATTGTCTTTCCGGAACTATACTATACATCGAGCTGATCATCCTGACGACACTAGTCACGGCGGGGCAGCTGTTGTCATAAAGTCCTCACTCACACACTACCCACTTCCGAACGTAACCACACCTCACATCCAGGCAGCAGCTATCACTCTACATACACGACACAAAAAGATTAACCTTGTTGCCGTTTATTGCCCTCCGAGGTTCGCCATAGCTCCTGCTACATTTTCAGCATTTTTCCGGAAATGGGGACCCTGTTTCATTGCCGGTGGAGACTACAATGCTAAACACCAGCAATGGGGCTCGCGGCTCTGTACACCGAGGGGAAGGAGTCTCAATACTACAATCAACAATGACAACTTACAAACCACTTCACCGAGTACACCAACATACTGGCCAACTTCAAGACGCAAATTACCAGACCTACTTGACTTTTTTGTACACAAAGGTTTAAGAGGTATGCCATCATCTGTGAGCACCACGACCGACCTCTCTTCGGATCATTCACCGGTGTTTTTAAACGTCTGGGCGGAGCCGTCTCAAAAGGAGAGTAAACCGACGCTAACTCCAGGACTGATGGACTGGGAGTTATTCAGGGAAACCTTAAACGCTAAGCTCTCTGTACCATATTCCCTAAAGACAGAGGAGGAGCTAGAGCAGGCAGTGGAGTTCTACACATGTAGTGTTCAGGAAGCCGCATGGTCTTCATCATTTCCCTCAAAGCTGGCTTCCAGGCAAGATCTACCGGCTTACCCAGAGTACATTCGCAGATTGATCAGGGAGAAGCGGAGAGCACGGCAGATATGGCAATCCTCCAGACTACCGACTGACAAACAGATATACAATCGACTGAATAACAAACTGAAGACGGAAATTAAACTATTTCGAAAAGCTAAATTTGATACTTACTTCTCCAACTTGAATGCTGAAAGTGGCAGTCTCTGGCGAAAAACTCGTCGGGTGCTGCGTCAACCAGCAACGTCAGTACCTCTGCGATATGACAATGACTCATGGGCCATAACAGACGAGGAGAAAGCAGAGCGCTTCGCCTCCCATCTCACACAAACCTTCACACCTCATCCAGACATGCATGATTTAACACATGAAACACATGTCTCACAAACACTACATATCCCATTACCCCTTTCACTCCCTCCCAAATCATTCACACCTTCTGAAGTCGCATTTGAAATTCAACACCTCCCCAAAAAGAAGTCCCCAGGGTATGACCTCATTACGGCTGAAGTTCTCAAGGAATTACCTCGGAAAGCTGTCGTGTTCCTGACAACCCTGTTTAACTGCATACTACGCACAACACGCTTTCCAATTCAATGGAAACTCTCACACATTCTTATGATACTAAAATCAAAGAAGCCAGAACACTCTCCTTCCTCCTACCGACCTATCAGTCTTCT
Source organism: Aradus depressus (assembly GCA_963662175.1). Lineage (NCBI taxonomy): Eukaryota > Metazoa > Arthropoda > Insecta > Hemiptera > Aradidae > Aradus > Aradus depressus. The sequence goes on from OY759220.1 coordinate 32,101,986, forward strand.
TCCACTATGTTCTAAACTCTTCGAAAAATTACTATACAAAAGGCTCATAACTATTCTTTCCAGTCAGCAAACACTTCCTCATCATCAGTTTGGCTTCCGCTCAGAACACTCCACAATACACCAGTTACACAGGGTTGTGGATTACGTGGCGTCTGCCCTAGAAAGAAAGTTTTATGCAACGGGGGCGTTCCTTGATGTAAGTCAGGCTTTTGACCGAGTTTGGCACGCGGGACTTCTTTATAAATTGAGACCGTTGCTTCCTCACACATATTATTTAATCATTCATTCATATCTAACAAACAGATACTTCGCCGTCCGTCAGGGCTCTGCTATCTCCTCAATAAGACCCATATTGGCGGGTGTACCGCAGGGTTCTGTCTTAGCTCCTTTATTATATACAATATACACATCTGACATGCCCACCTCCATCCACACAATGACAGCTACATACGCCGATGACACCGCCATCTTAGCTGCTGCTGACCTTCACATACACGCCTCATTTACACTACAACACCATCTCACACAAATTGAAAACTGGTGCAACACATGGAAAATCAAACTAAATACAGAAAAATCACAGCACATCACATTTACACTTCGACGAGAAACATGCCCCCCCGTTTTCATCTACGACAAGCCCCTCCCTCAAACTAATACTGTACGATACCTAGGACTGACATTGGATCGAAGACTGACATGGAATCCTCACACACGTCTCACACGAAACACGCTGAACCGTCGACTCAAAATACTCTACGGACTTCTAAATAGACGATCAAAATTAGACATGACACAAAAACGGAACTGTTATACTTACTTACTTAGACCATTATGGACATACGGATCACAGATATACGGTTCAGCAAAACCATCCAACATCAAACGAATTCAGGCATTTCAGTCAAAAACCCTCAGACTGATAACACAATGCCCCCCATACATAAACAACAGAACACTTCATAACGATCTTATGATACACACAGTACCCGACACAATACAAACTATTTACATACGTTTTTTTAGAAAACTTTACACACATACAAATCCAGAAATACGTACTTTATCTTCACAACACTTACCACAAAACCCCCCACGAAGGTTGAAGAGGAGGTGGAACCGCGACTTACTGCCACCTTAATTCCTATTCGTTCTTAATATTTTTATTTTTTTTTTTATTCTTTTACATTATTTTCCTTCAGTTTTACCATCTCTCTCACCCATTCCATCAAAGTTGTCTTTCACTTCCTTTTTATTTATTTATTTTTTTTTTAAATTATTATTATTTATTTATTTTTTTATTTTTCCCTTGTCCTTATAATTAATATAAATTTTCGTCCCGAGGACCTACCACTGGGTGGCCTTCCTCTCACATGCCATTCACGCCAACGTCTCCATACCTACCAACATAGATGCTGGTTGTTGCCCCCTAGCAACAGTTGCATCTTTATGAATAAAAGCCAAAAAAAAAAAAAAAAAAATATTGCATGTATGATTAGTTGGTTTCTCCTAGAAACTCAGGTACAAATAAATTGATTGTATAGCTAGCTATATTCTCACAAATAAATAAAACAAATTTTTGAACATTGGACTCGTAGTTTTCCGTTCAATTTAAAAAAAATCAAAATTTCGAAAATATTGTCCAACATGGCCAATAAGGAATTTTGTAAAATTTTAATATATTGAAGAGGAACGTCTCCTGTGCATATTTTTTCCAAAATCTTTTAAGCTAAATTTTTTATAGAACACTAGTATTTTACTGTTGTAAAATTTATTTAATGAAATTAGGAACATTTTGGAAAGTTCCATGCTGCTTCAATATGCTTCAATTTCCTTTTTTATTATAGTTAACTTTTAATGAAAGTTTATTTCATTAAATTGTAGGGAAAGTGCATTGATAATAAAATTTGTTTAAGAGAAAATACTTGGAAGATATCAATTTTTAAGTGCACAGAAATTTTTATTGAGCTAAATAAGTAAACTTTTCTTTGGAATAGTGTAATAAAATGTATAAACGATGTTTCATTATGGTCATAATTGGCTTATAGGTGTTAGACATATTTCTAATGGGGTTTACAGTCAGCGAAAGTATCGCTTGTCAGAGCAGGTTTAGAAGGTATTGCACATCCGTCCAATATTATTTATTTCCATTATACCATTGCATGATTATAAGATTCGTCATAAAAAAAAATATAAAAATAAATTAGAATATATAAATTAGATACATAGTTATTAAATCTTAAAGTCTGAAACTTGAGATTAGTAATAACAGTAATAGAAAAAAAAAAAAAAATCGGTCAAGTGCAAACTATACTTGCACAATTAGTGTTCCGTGCCATCAGCCCCCGCCCCCCCCCCCCCCCTTAAATTATTATAAGTTAAACCAATGGTTCAGCAGTTATAAGGAAATAAACAATTAAATTGTTTATAAAAATTAATCGCACTAGAATTTTTCAATCCTGATAATTTTGGCTCCATCTACATCTAATTCTCAATGTTCATGATTGTTTTTTTTTCAGATTTTTCTGAGCGATCCTTTTGGTGATAAGGGTGGGGGCAGCAATTTTTATGCGTTTTTCCCGAAAAATTTTCAAAAAAATGCATAAACAAAATATATATTGTTGAATTCGTGCTTCAATAAGCTTTCATTTGACACCCTACACCATGCCCTGGGGAAGTTGTGTAATCGGTCAAAAATTTCTTTTCCCGGGAATTAGGGAACACCTAAACCTTCTTTCTCCCTTCCCTGTTAGCTCTATGGGAATCATAAATTTTGCCTACCCAGGTTTATTTACCTAAGGGTAGGTGTTTTTAACTAACACCTGACATCCCATAGGCTTGGGAACATCGCTTAACGTCCCATCCGAAGGACGGCCTACTCAAGTTTTTTTTCAGCTCCCAGATAAAAAACCTAAAGGCCTCGAAGATCTTAAGCTCAGTAGGCTAGCACAGTTCTGAACTTCCGACGCCCTCTGTGAACACAATATCGCCTCATAGAATGTATTGACAAAAAATTTTATATTAATCCAAAACTTCATATGGTCGTCACCTAATGATTTTCTGCCAAAGCGACCGTAGGGATGGGGGGGGGGGGGGGGGGGGGGGGGGGAATCGGAGGAGAGTTCTGAAAAACTCAAAACCTAGTTATTTCGTGCACTTTTCCGGTCGTCTTCTTATCTCTGCCACTTGGTGTTTACTGTCTGCTGAATAATATTTCAACATTTGTCAACATGAGAAAGCTATCATTAGTCTTTATTGATCATTGAATGCTCATAGATGGCAGCAGAGGCTTTGTCCTGCTCCCACACTGATCTATGTGGACAGCTATGAGTTTCTAGTGGAAGGCCACACGTGGGCATGCAGACAAAGACCTCTCCGTGTCCAGGCTCCGGATTGGCTATGCAAGACACGCCTATGTAACATGCTGTGGGCGATCCTCTCTCTCTTCATCTCTTCCTCTGAGGGGTCTAACCGGACAATGCAATTAACTGGACTCTCCCATGTCTGATCAGGGTATAGGGTTCTCATCCTAGTCTGTTACCCATTTTACCGTAAGAGGATCGAATGTGATAGGACTTTGAGCTATGTGTCCCGAGCTTATATGATGTCAGGTACTCGTTAAAAACTCCGACCCTAGTTAATTAAACAGCGACAAAAGAGCGCTCTGGTAGTAGGCGATATGACCTGAGACTTAAAGCCCGGATATGAGTCACTATAACTAAAACAAAGTTCACAGGTTGCAAAATAAAAACGTCTGCTTTATTACCAAAGACCTTTGAAAGTTGGTTGTCTAGAAACAAAACACAATTTAGTAGGAAAAAAAGTATAATATTCTAATGGTTAAAATAAATAATTAAAAATATTGGCCATATGCGCAAAAATTGTTCACGAAAAATAAATAAATTCATTAAATAAAATTAGTAAACAAGCTAATTTAAAAAAAATATATAAATATTGTAATAAAACATTTGTTAGTTAATTATTATGACTCATGTCCGGGCTTTACCTGCGAGGTCATATCGTCTACTACCTTTCGTCACTCTGGTAGACTTGAGCCCGACTCTACTCTTGGAGTCCTAAATTTTGCCTACCCAGGTATATTCACCTAAACCTTTAACGAGTACCTGGCATCGCAAAGGAACGAGACCATCGTTTAATGTCCCTTCCGAAGGACGGCGGAGCGCATAAAGTTTCTTCACGTTCTAGATAATAAAACGTAAGGGCCTCTGCTGGGTGGGTCACTGAGCTGCCGGCGCCCTCACTGAGAAAATAATTTACCTGTCGAAAATATATATTACTATAATCAGAAATACTGCAAGGTGAAACTTTAATAAAAAGCGAATGCAATTACATGATTGGCATTGTCCTACTTAACTGGTCTCGAGTCAAGTAGGAATTGACGGCCAAGGACGCACCCTTCGATAAGAAAGTTGTTGGACCAGTATCTAATATGGAAACCAACTTTACAGAAATCATCAGCTCTCTTTCTTTGACCTCATTTTATTTTATTAGGAATTGAAACAAAGGGTGACAAATAATAAATAAACAATATTATATAATTAAGGAAGCCATTAATAATTTTGGTTATTTTACAGATATTATTGGATATGACTAGAGCCCGGATTTCATGGAGTAAAACAATTAAAAAAGTGCAATAAAAAGGCCAAACCTGCAAAAATTTGTATCAAAAATTAAAATCCTGCCATTAACTGTTTTTCTGCGAAAAAAAAAATTGGAGCTTAACTCTTTTCTCAGCATAAAATTTGGTAGGGTTAAAAAATAAATCTATAAAATAAAAAGCCTAAAGGTATTTATTTATACAATTTATAAAAAATATCTACTGAAAACACAAGTTTTCTTTTTACCTCCATGTACAAAAGCATATACTATGTATACATTTTTTATTAAAAAAATACTAGATATACCTATGTAAAATACAAAACAGTTCACCACATTACTCGAAGCCGAAAATTTGACTTCAATTAAATTGATATATATTTTTTACTTAAGCATTTGATGCGTTAAAATTTACCATTAAATACATTTCAAAATTGTTGTCTGAAAAACTGTGCCGCCTGTCGCTAAGTATATGTTTTAGCTGGGATAACGATCTCTCGCGATCTCTCGACCCTTGTGATTATTTTTTGTATCTGCTTATAATGTCAGGTTGTTGATCCAAAGCAATATCTTCACCATTTATGGCCATTTTCAAACTAACTTACAAATAAATTTTCTAATTACGACAAAATATGCCATTTTGTGTTGTAAAAATCTAAAACTTGCATTTTCGTGCAAAATAAAATTTATGTATAATTAATTCAGGATTCCTTAATTCGTAAAAATAAATTGTTATTTAATTATTTCAAGCAAGCAAAAAAAAAAAAATGCAATTGCATGGGAATCCGGGCTCTACATAATATGTAGATTCATATTATGACACTTTTGCATATAGTACAACAAATACAGTGGATCTACAGTTTTGAGGGCTCTGGGGCTTTTCTTGTGCAGGTGGCCCCCTTTCAGAAATTTGTTAGGAAAACATTTTGTGTGAGGTTTTGTATAATAGAGAATAAAATAAATATGCAACGTACTTCCCCAGAACGAATTCATCAATTAACTGTTCGCTCCCCCTTCAAAAACAGTCGACCGTTTGCGCTAATATTTTCTATAGTTGACATACAAAGGACTCATAAATGTTGTGCCGATAAATTCATTACATCGGCAGTTATTAGGATTTTTGAATTGAGCTTCTCCTGAACCCCTCTTTCTCGGCCGATATCGCTGAAATTGGACATGTTATGTCCTCATTGGGTTCTGACATAAAATATGAAATTTCATGTCGATATGTTCCTTACATTGGTAGTTATTTGTGTTTTTGAGTTGTCCTTATGGAGTTTTGAGTGTACATATGAAATTTTGTGTTGGCACTTTCATTATAACAACAGTTATTAGAGTTTTTGAGTTAAGCCTCTCTCCTATTCCTCCCCTGTTCCCTTTGTCCGATTTGCTGAAAATCTATGTGTGTTGTCATAATGGAGTACCGGTTACATATACAATTTCATGTCGATACATTCATTCTATCGTTAGTTATCGTGTTCACAGATATAATTATATATATTTTTTTAACTTTTGGAGGTTGGAAAAAATGAAATTCTGTTGAAAATCGAATTTTCGACCGATTACATAACTTCCCCTAGTCTATTAGTGTTTTACTGTATTAAAATTAAATTTAATGAATTTAGAAACATTGCACAAGTTTTTCAAAGTCCTATGGAAAGGTTCCGTGCAGCTTCGATCTGCGTATATTTTAATGCTTATTTGACCTATAGGAAGTAGGACTGACCCAATGGTAGGCCGTTGTACGTCCCGTCCTCTCTTGTCTGTCTGGGACCGGAAGATCTGTCCGGATGAAGGTCACACCCACGTCCGGGAGCAGGGGGAAAAAAGTTCAACTCTCATTGTCTGCAGCAGACAGAGAAAGTTTTATTACGTCTTTCTCGGTTATATAAAAACACCTTTTTATCTCTCACCAATAAATTGTTTTACTGCATTCTATCAATGAAAAGAAAAAGTCGTCAATGAATCTCCGGAAACGTACTTCCCCAGTTCAAATTATATGTACGTTTTGACTGAAAATTGATTGATTTCTCACTTATGTCGTGTTTACACTATGTAGAAAGGCAGCTCTATAGTTCAATTCAAGAGCTATATAGCTGGAAATGAGTTTCCCATCGGTTGTTGGTAAGATCAAAGGGAACTATGCAGCTGAGCTATATAGCCGCGCTGGAAGCGCGTGTTTTGTTGTAGCACAGCTATATAGCTGTCGCCCGAAGACGCTCGTCCGTTGTCATAACTATATAGCTCAGCTACTTATAGCTCGGCTACATAGCTGTTTTGCTACATCGTGTAAACGCGGCTTTAGTGACTTCTCAATCCTAGCATAAAATTTAAATTTGGTGTTCTGGATACGGTTTTGATATAACACCATTCTCATAGCAACAAAAAAAGTTGTCTACCCACTCTTTTATTTTTGATAAGAATCGGTTTTAAACGCCACAGCATCCAGTGGCACATTCTACTCGTACCGTTAGAGGCGTAAAGCCGGGTTTACACTATGCAGGAAAACAGCTTTATAGCCGTGCTATGGAGCTGTGCCACAAGTTTTTGAAAACGCCATCCGAAAACAGTTATATAGTCCGGCTATATTGTTCAATTCAAGAGCTATATAGCTGGAAATGAGTTTCCCATCGGTTGTCGGTAAGATCAAAGGGAACTATGCATCTGAGCTATATAGCCGGGCTCGAAGCGCGTTTTTTGTTATAGCACAGCTATATAGCTGTCACCCGAAGACGCTCGTCAGTTGTGTGCTTGCTCTCAAGCAGTGAAGGTAGTCCCTTGTTGCAGTGTGTTGTGAAATTTAAAAAAATGGAGAACCTGTGGACAGAAATGCTGTAACGAAAGTGATTGAGCTCTTTCGCGGGAATCCTGTTTTATGGGATTCGAGCGACATCGATTTTAAAAATAGAAACCGAAAGCTCGACGCGTGGAATGATATTGCATGTGAGATGGCATTAGACAGAAATGAGGTGGAAAAGAAAACGCGATGTTTGATTGGGCAGTAGCAGAGAAACTCGAAGAAACTTAAAAGTGGTTCCGGAGCTGATGAGAGTGATCAGGTCGCACCAAAAAACTAGAAGTTGCCAGTAAGACTGTAGCTGCGGCGGCAACAACAACTACATGTTTCTTGGTTGCCATCTCGAAGTAAACTGGTTGATTTTATCAAGTACATGCTCATACAGATGCTACAGGTACACAACGAAACGGTTTTAGTCATAGCTACATAGCTCAGCTACATATAGCTCGGCTATATAGCAGTTTTGCTACTTAGTATAAACCCGGCTTAAGGATTACTGGTTAATGTCAAAAATAAAACATTGGGAAGACAAACAACATCCTTAGTTGGTTGATTCTTGGTACGGAACCCTACAAACAACGGGTTTCTCATGATCTGTCCATCCTCTGCAGTACATTCTAGAACAGAAGATCTCATTGTAGAAACGGTTTTGATGGCATCTTGAAGAAGGCCACTGATGAGTGTGCGGTCCTGTTATGTGCCTGCTTGAGGAATGATGTTGACACATTCCTGTGCACAGTGTGTAACAGTAGGTACAGACACACACGGATTCGCCACCGTGCGTTACATGTGCATGTATTTCCCATGCACGAGTTGACAAAAGACTCCTTTCAATAAAATACATAACTGAAATTGTTTCTTTTTTTTTATAAATATGTATGATTTCTAAACGGTCATCAACAAATTAGCTATAATTAATCATCTAAACGTTCGCTCTCTTTTTGAAAATGCATACTAAAAATCACGTTTATATTATATATTTTGTATTATGCCCGTTCCTCTGATTTCCCTTTGGTCGATTTGGCTGAAAATTGGCTGGTATTGTCTTAATTTGGTATTGAATTCACCCAAGTTCCGTGATGATACATTCAATACTAAGGCAGTTATTTGGGGGGGGGGGGGGGGGGGGGTATGGGGGATCAATCCCCCCAAAATTAAAAAAAAAAAAAATTGTCCTTTTTGTAAATAATAAAATTATTTTTACTTGCATGGAATAATTTATTGACTACATTTTTCTATTAGAGGTCGTGCGGATCCTGGTGAAGCTTGACCTTGGGCAGAGAAAGCAGTTCGAAAATATTTTATTTCAATCCTAAAACAATGTGACAAAAACATTTTCTCAACAATTCACAGTTTTTTTTTTGAAAATTGGAGCTACACTTCCAGTTTCTATAGCAACAAGTGAACGGTCTTTCTCAACCCTTAGATGTATGAAAATCTATATCAGAAATAGTACTAGCCAAGACAGATTGAATGGATTAGCTCTGATGTCAATACACAGAAACATTCATCTAGACCCTGAAACAGTTTTAAATAAGCTTGCACAATCAAAAGCTAGAAGACTTGAATTAACTTTGTAATGACCCTAAAACAATTAACTATGTATACACACATATATATGTTTGTATACATAGTTACCCTCTAACCTCCATTTTTCCTTTGGCCGATTCGGCTGAAAATTGATTATTGACGACTTTATTGGGTTTTGGATTCACATATACAATTTCATGTCAATACATTATTAATACCGATTATTGTTTTGTTTTTTTGTGTCGGTGAACACGATATTCTGGATAGAATGAATATATCTATACGAAATTTTATTTGTGAATTCGGAACCTCATAAGGACGACACCATTGATTCTCAGTGTTATCGGCCAAAATTAAGGAGAGGATTAGGGAGGATAGCCGCAATAACTGCAGAAGGAATGAATGTATTGATATGAAATTTTATATGAGAATCTAAAAACCAATTAGGACGGTACTTATCAATTTCCACCCAAATCGGACAAAAAAAAGTGAGGTATCATTGGAGAACCCAGAAACCCTAATAACTGTCGATGTAAATGAATATATCAACACGAGAGGGCGCCGGAGGGTAGCTCAGTGGTATGCGTGCTTGCCTTCTGAGCTCAAAATCGTTCGAAACTCGACCGAGGCCCTTAGTTTATTTTATACGGGAGGTAAAATAAACAGGCACGCCGTCCTTCGGATGGGACGTTAAGCGATGGTCCCGAGCCTGTACGATGTCAGGTACTCGTTATAGACCCCCTGCCCTAGGTGAATAAAAATTTAGGACTCCCACGGTAGAGTCGGGCTCATGTCCACCAGAGTGACGAAAGAGCGCTCTGGTAGTAGGCGATATGATCTCGTAGTTAAAGCCTGGGCTTTAGGTTTCTAAAAGGATAGTGAAAAATTATTTTATTTATACGCGCTGGGGAAGTACATAGCTGGTGATTCATTCATGTTTTCTCTGTCGCAAATGCTCCTTCGTGTTAATTATCTTCCAGTTATCATGAATACTAATTGTAATTATTGTCATAAGCATTCCTTCAGTGGCTAAAAGAAAGTAGAAAATTATCTACATTATGCTAACATCTTCTAAATGGGCATAAATTAGATACCATGTGAGGCTTAACATCCTTAATTGGTGACTTGGCTTCCGGTGCCTTCTACAACTTCAAACCAGGTTTTTTTTTACTTTCCCAAGCATTTTTTTCTTTCTTTCTCACCTATACGAAGGTATAGGTGAAGTCTAATAATCGATCAGAAATTCGATGTTTAGTTTTTACCAGAATTTCATGTTTTCTTCCGACCCATTGAATCTAAAAATAAAAATAAAAAAATTTGTGTGAACTCGACACAACCGAATGAATATATCGACACAAAATTGTATAGGTGAATATTTATATATTTTGTTTGGGGGGTGGAGTTGTAAACGATAACCAAAAACTCAAAAAACTTCGTGAAATCGGCCGAGATGAGTGGATTCAGAAGCCCCTATGTGTCTCAACTATTGATTTTTAGCCCAAAATGTGATTGATTTTGGTGTGAAAGTGAACAATTAATTGATAAATTCCTATTGGGGAATTACATTGCCGATGATTCACCGACTTTTTATTTTTATTATTATTTTATTTATTTTTTATTATTATTATTTTTTTTTTGGCCTTATATACGATGCATATATGCATGGCAAACAACATTAGCCATGACTCTTATAATGATGTTTTACCTAATTATTTACGACATCCATGGCCCCGGGAGGAAGTTTTTATCTACGAAATAAAACTCACTCTCGGACGGGATTCGAACCCGTAAACCAAGGTGAGACCATGCGACCAAAGCCCTACGCTCTAGCCCGCACGGCCATCATGGCTCCCTTTATTTATTTTTATTCAACTTTAGTCTACAAGAATTCTGGTGAAAATATATATTTGACTAATATACGCATATGTTCGTAATTTTGGGGTGTAGGTGTTTCTCTTACCATGTAATATGTAAATATCTACAGAATAATGTACAATATTATTTATTCTCATAAGTTAATTATCCATATCTTCGTTCAATAATTTTATATTAACACTGTTTTCCAACAATGATTATATTTATTAATATATTTTGGTTTTATTTATGTTTATTTTGCCTTTCCCAGATGTATATAATTTATTCTAAGTTAATCACTTTACTTTTTGTATTTATTTTTTGTAGAGAACATGTCATGAAAATTTATTTAAATTTAAGTGCATATTTATAAACTTCATGACTTAGCCGAATAACGTTATTGTCTATTATGTTAACATTTTATTTATAAATGTTGTTCCAAGGATATTTTAATGACTTCCATTTTAATTTATAATTTGTTTTTAATTGTCGTTGTGCTTTTTTTTTTTTTTTAAAGGTTATTATATTATTCTAGCTTTAGAAAGGAAAATTGTTTTTCCAATCTTGCAGTTAATGGAATACTAAAATTAATTAAAAATCGAAAAACAAACAACAGAAAATTGAACCTCTTGCATTTGGCATCTTGTTTAAGAATTATAATAATTTATTAATAAATAATATAAAACTTTACAATGATTGATAGATTCATGTTTACAATGTTGAGGGAATTCGAGATTCTCTCCTGTCAACAAGAGAGTATTTGGCCAACGTTTCGCTAACTATTTCTGTACTTAAAGATAAACTATACGATGTTTTTTTTACCGAAAATGAGATTTATGTATTTAAAAAAAAAAAATGGTTATAATGAATATAGTTTCTTTTTACGGTCTGATGACATGGCTTGGATCATACCTTAACTTTTGTTAGTTTGTACATGCAAATTTCAATTATTTTATCTCCTTTTTGTATGAACATTGGGTATTCCAAAAATGCTAGTACATATATGTATTATATTAATTCGGTTCGGTGATGTAGAGATAATAAGGCTGAAACTTGGTACATACTCGTATGTCCCATTCCGATGATAATGCATTATATCAAAATGTCAGCCAATGTTTGAAGTAGGATCAAATAGTTTTAGTGTCTCAACGATTGATTTCCCTAACTACAATAAAAAGAAAAACATTTATTTGGTTCAGATTTTTTTTTTTTTCTTTATTGTAGTTAGGAGAGAACCTTTGAGACACAAAACTATTTCATCCTACTACAAACATTGCCTGACATTTTGATATAATGCATTATTATTAAATGCCACCAATATTATTAAAATTAAATTGAATATAAATTATTATATATTTTTTTAACTACAAAAACTGGTTAGGGAGATGCCATGATTTCACCGAGGGATGCACTTCGAAGACACAGACCCTCCATCGCTTGGACCGGAACTAGAGTTCGATCTGTGGGAGGGGCAGTTCGAATTTATTGGCGATCAGTCTGCGACAACAATACCAGCGCCGTTTCCCAATTTTGTAGCCAAAAACGGGGTCAAAACATCAAAAAACGGTCATATTAAAAACGGCCATAAATCGAAGCCAACCTGGTGTCTTGAACTCAATCAAAATGTAAGAACCTTATCTATATTTTATTATAAGTGCATACTACTATATCAGTATAGAAATACAATACCTTGAATAAGCTGGTAAATGAGTTACGAAATTATGTGACTCGCTGAGGCGAACGGAAATAGAGGCGAGGAGAGAGGGGGAGAGTGAGAAAAGTCTAAGCAAACAGAAGCAGAAATCCGTAATGATTTCTTTATTAACAACACTTTATTAATTATGTCACACTGAACAGTATTTAATGTATATATAGTTTTTTTTTAAATAATAAATTAATACATGTTTAAGAGTAGGTACATCAAGTATGAATTTCTGGCAACACGGGTCGTGGCAGTGATGGCTACAATTGTGTTACCGAAATTCGTTTATTTTTATAGTATTTCGCGGAGGATCAGTACTACTTTTCAATATAAAAACCTGAATCTAGTGCAGTTATGTTCAAAAACCTACATTTCTTATTTCTCTGAGCATATGCCTATAGTCTCTACTTTGGAATCAAATGTAGTAATTTCTGATGTAACTAACAACAAAAATAAAATAATGCCAATAAGTAAAACTCTTTGCACCTAAAATGTTGAGTTAATCGAGAAATCCTATACAACATAAAAAAAATAATATTATTATAGTTATGAAGTACAATTAGATATATAACAACATCTAACACACAGATATATGTAAATATTTTTGACTCTTTCCATGTACCATAATGCGAAAGGGTGACGTGACATTATCTTCCTCCTTACAATACAGAGAAATATAACACTTTCATTTTTTTTTTTCCTTATAATATATTTTCCTTATTATATTATAATCAGCCTGAAATTTCTTTTTCCTTACTATATTATAATCAGCCTGAAATTTCTTTTTCCTTACTATATTATAATCAGCCTGAAATTTCTTTTTCCTTACTATATTATAATCAGCCTGAAATTTCTTTTTCCTTACTATATTATAATCAGCCTGAAATTCCTTTTTCCTTACTATATTATAATCAGCCTGAAATTCGATGTAGAATTTTGAAAACGATAACTAACGATAGAATGCATATTTCGACATGAAAGTTTTTATGGAAATACAGAATCCCCCCCAAAAAACCATTTATTGATTTTGATTGAGGAAGCGTAACACAAAAACTCAATACGAAAACAAAATCTGAAGAAATGCCGAAGTAATGAATATATCATATAGATATCATATATAGATATATCATATATATATCATATGGATTTTCATGTATATGAAATTTTATATACAATTTTCAGCCAAATCGGTGTAAAGGAGAAGGAGGCTCCAAAACTCTAATAACTATGTAGCAAATGTATTAACAAGAAATTTAGTGTGATGATTCAGAAGTTCCTAAGTAAGACACCTTTTAATTTTCAACCAAAGTGATAACGTTGTTTCAGAACCAAATCTTAGTTGATTAATTTGCGTTGGAGAAGTATTTTACCGGCGATTCACCGACGATTTTTTTTTTTTTTTGTTTTCTGATTAACATCGGTGCCATTAAAAAGTTCAATTCAATTTGACCTATTTGTGTATTACAAAATATAACATTTTGGCTCCTGTTGTAAGGCAGCCAATATTTTCTGTATTATTGGTGTAATTGGTTTCTAAGTCCCTTCTAAGCCGTACATTCTACTTTCCGCTCACGAAGTTAATTAACCTGTCAACTCAGCATTATATGTTCTTGTATAGAAATAATTTTAGTTCTGTCTCTCTTACTATCGATACTAATTGGCTTCATCAAATTTCTATTTAATGACTACCCGACCGAGAGACCCTTATTTTATTTTATCTGGGAAGTAAAATAAACTTAAGCACGCCGTCCTTCGGATGGAACGTTAAACGATGGTCCCGAGCCTGTACGATGTCAGGTACTCGTTAAAGAGCCCTAGGTGAATAAAAATTTATGTTAGGCAAAATTTAGGACTCCCACAGTGGAGTCGGGCTCATGTCCACCAGAGTGACGAAAGAGCGCTCTGGTAGTAGGCGATATGGCCTCAAAATTAAAGCCCGGGCATGAGTCATAATAATTAACTAGCTCTATTTAATGATTGTCTATGGAGAAACAACATATAGACGACCCTGTCGGAAGAAATTGACATTACATATGCTTAGATCACCCGTGGTATGTTTGCAGAAAAGTAAAAAAAAAAGTTCAATCACCGGCGATGTACTTCCCCAGGACAAATTAATTAACTTTTTGCTTTCCCATCAAAAACAATTTACCGTCTGTGACTTCAGAGGTTTTGAATTTACATATGAAATTTAACGTCGATACTGCGGAAATGTAAAGGTTTTTCAGTTGAGCTGAAAATCACTTATGGTGTTCTGGATACACATACAAACTTTATGTCATTCTATCGCGAATTTTCGTGTTCATCAGGGGGTCCGGTGAAAACTCAACATACGAGTAGTTTTCTGACCGATTACATAACTACTTCTATACTACCCGGGTGAGGGTTACAATCCAGCAAATGTAGACATTTCGAGAAGAACTCGCATCATCAGTATCTCAATATGTTTTGCAAAGACAGATTTTACGAGTCGACATCTTTGATAATCATTTAGTCTAGACTAAATATGAAATATTGATGACGGTAGATTAGTTCTTTCCGAAAGGAGGAAAACATGGCTGCTGAAAAATATATTATTGTAGATTCTGAATCTCGTTACACAAACATTTTGTGAATTATTACTGAAGATTCATTTAAATTATTCAAAATATCTACTAAACTACAAGGTTTTGAAGGAATAACTATTTTACTAATCCTGAATATCAGTTTCCTAAAACACAGATCTATTAGCGTTGAAACTGTATTCGCCCGTATTATAGTGAGTCCGAATGTAATAACGATGTTCCTTGCAATGTCCTGTTTGTTTATCTTTTCGTTGACAGTTGTGGGCTGCATATCTGACGGAAACGTCTTGAATGACGTTCCAGGATACAAGGCCACATTGTCACATGTACTCGTATATTATGAAATGTCTTGTTTAATAATTTTGAACATTTCATTATATTATAATTATACTATTATACTTGTAAAGGGATGAAGGTCTTTTAAAGGAGTGGATATCTTGTAAGGAGTGGATATCTTGTAAGTGGTGGATGTCTTGTAAAGGGGGTTGATATTCGTCTGTATAAGTTTTCTTTGAGCTTAACGACTTATATTCCAATTCGGAGCATAAATGCTACAAAGTATCATTCACTGGATTCTTGCATTTTTTTTTTTTTTTTTTTTTTTTTGACGAGAGTCACCAAGCGTCTTGACCACAATTCTGGCTGTTGGTGAAAAACCTCCATTTTGTTGGACGTGTGAGAGACTGTTGGTCGCCTACGATGAAGAGGAGACTCCTGGAACGAATTCTTGAATGGTTGTTCTGACCTCAATTAAAAGCGCTCAGACCCCTGGCCCCTGGCTTTGGTCAGATTCGCAGCTCCTTTCTGCATTCTTATAGAAGCTAACACCCATTGTACCGGTCACCCTGTAACTACCTTATCGAATCTTATCTTTAACAAGGCACACTGTTCATTTTTTTTTTTTTTTTTTTTTTTTTGCTTTCTTCAAAGATCTGAGATTGTTGTTGCACATACTCCGAAATAAGATCCTTCTCTAAACTGGCCATAGATTTGTCTACGTTGCATAATCAGAGGATTTCTCTGTTTTGAAGACTTTTCCACAAAAGTATATATCCGAAAAATAATGGCCACAAGATAAAACAATAACTTTTCCTGTTTTGGTGAAGTATCAGGATGAAATTGTGGAAATAGCATTTGCGCGAGATGGATGAAGTGCGAAAAAGTTGTGAAAATTGGACATTGGATTATTTCTTGCGCGGTTTGGAAGATTACTTCTATATAAAAGAATCTATTGGAGTAGAAAGGATTTGTATGTCCTGGAACGGAAGCGACGTCATCACCATGGTCGGATTTTGAGCAAACCCCCTCTTGCCCATCCCATCCCTTAATACAATACGATGGTTCAAAAACAGAAAACAATCGTTAACCAGTGAACCAGTTAAATCATGTCAGCCTATTAACAAAAACCCGAGGATTATAACGATTGGAAGCGATTAATATTGATCTTTGAATTTGTTTCTGTTTTGATCCAGATAATTTCTACATATTTGTCTTATAAGAGATACATCTCTGTTTTAATTCCTATCGTGTCAGTTGTATTGCGTTCTGTTGTATTTGTTCGTTATCTATTCCTTACGTCCCAAGCCTGTGCAATATCAGGGTCTCGTTAAAAACCCCTACCTAATTGAATAAACCTAGGCAGTCAATATTTAGGACTCTCGTTGTCTCTCTCTCTGTTTTATTTTTTATCAGAACCGGCTTTCAATGCAACATCGTCATCATCAGTGGTACATCCCCCAGTGGGAAGACAACGTCTTTTATTTCTTTGAGACATCTTGTCCCACAAAATCTTACTGTCACATATATATGTGTGGTGGCTTGGTGTTTTACACCTAGGGACCTAAGCATCCAGTGCTCTTATCCCTTCCCTGGAAGCGCTGGGCTTTCCCCTTATTATATTACCTGTATGTTTATACAACCTTAAGCCCTTCATCAAGTACTCAGTCTCCAATTTTCCTTAATGAACCTGAGAATGTTCTTATAGTCCAATCTTCTAAAGTCCTCCTCTGCGATTACATCTCCACCAAAGATGCGGAATTTCGTTCGTGCTTATCCCGAGCAGATGCCCAGGAAATGTGCCGCCGGTCACATATAAATACCTAACTGTATTTTTCAAAAATAATTTTGATATGACAGTTCTTTACAATGAGTTTTACCATCGACATGAAAATTCCTTAATTCGCTTAACATCTTTGCTAATGAGCTTTAGTATTGTGCATTATCAAATGTAAACTTTTTTTAGGTCAATCGAGATCATGCGAAATGTCGAGTCCTCAAGGGAGCCCTTGTCTTGGAAGAGAAGACCGATTGTGAGGTAATCTGTCCAATTACGTTCCGCTAGAGAACACTGCATGCCCCCCCCCCCCCCCCCCCCCCTCCCTGGTGCAGATAATGAATGAGATGGTGGACGTGAGCCACTTGATTGGTCCAGTAAAAGGTTTTGTGAGCACGAGCCAGTTGAGGACATTCAACTCTAGTGCACCCCAACTTTGTGCATAACCCCGTTATGGCATTTCTTTCAACCTGGATAACAATACGAATACCTCATCATAGCTGTACAGTAAAACCCCTCTTTACGGACACTCCTCTCCGACGGACACCTCTCCTTACGGACAATTTTGCGACGGCCCGGCCCGAAGTATATAGGAAAACAATGTATTTTTACCCCCCTCGCAACGGACGCGGACAACCAATTTTTCGACATCAAGAGATAAATTTACCCTCTTCTAAGTGAGATACTTTAACTAAAAAATATAAAGAAAAACAAATGTTTTTTAGAAATATTATCTATTTCACAAGATATATAAAATATATGGGAGTACTTTCGGTATTGCTACCATATATTTTATATATCTTATTTTACAAGATAGCCAATATTTTTTTTAAAAACATTTGTTTTTTATTTTTTATTAAGTATTTAACAATATCTCTGCGAAAATGTTACTGTTTGGTTTATTAACTTAAAATCCATAATAACTATATAATGGGTAATATAATAGCGTGTCACAGCCTTAGGTAATCTCAGGTAAACTAAAGATTGCATAAATATGACAATTTAACAAACTTAAATGTCATTTTTTGAACTTTGTGCTGACGATAGCGAAACTGGTACACTTTATGTGTATATTTTTGTTGAATTAGACAATATAAAAGTTTACATTTTTTTTATTATTATTATTATTTGTATCTTAAAAAAATGTAGCGAAAAATTGGTAGGGTTTTGGGAAAAAATTTTCATCTTTTAAATGTGAATTTTGTTGTATGAAAAGCACTTTCACAAGGTTTTCCTTGTATATTGCTTCAGTCAAAAGTGATCTCTTGAGAGTATTGTCTGGTTGGTTGGATAATAGACATGTTTGACGAATGGAAAGTGAAAATTCAAGGCTTGTCAAAACTATGATGTAAGTGACTTTGTTTGTGATGAAACTATTTATTATTTTTTTTGGTACTTTTTCTCATATATGCCTTTTAATTATAGACATACATAAAAATTGAAATGGAGAGACAGGCAAGTGACGTCAGAATTTTTTTTTTTTAATTGTCTTATACCTAATGTCAGGTACTCGTTAAAGACCTCCTAATCTTTGTGAATAAACCTGGGTAAGCAAAATTTAGGACTTTAATAGAGTCGGGCTCATGTCCACCAGAGAGACCTGTTTATGTATCAAAACAGATCGAAACTTACATTAAGTAATAAAAGACTCATTTATAACCAATATATTAAATTACTGAAGCCAATTTGGGCGTATGGAGCTGAACTCTGGGGCTCAACTAAACCTTCGAGTTCTTATAGAATCCAAACCTTACAATCCCGTATCCTTCGTAAAATCACAAACGCTCCATTCTACGTCTCTAATGCTATCCTTCACAATGACCTGCAGATTCCCTTTGTAAGGGATGTAATTAAATCCCGCTACAGAAAATTCCATTCTACCCTTTCCTTTCACCCTAATCCTTTAGTCCGCAGACTTGCCACAGGAACCCTTCCTAATGTTCATGTTCGGAGACTGAGGCGGCAATGGCCTCGAGACCTACTAGTGGATTGAAGACTAATCATCTACAAACGTTTTATGTTTCTTTTTCATCTATTTTTTATATATATATATATATATATTTTTTTTTAATTTCTCTTTCTCATCCGTAAATAACACGACAATGGGGTGTCATTATTGAATGATTTCTCTTTCAACATCCAAGACATTTATTTATCATGTATCACATTTGCTTCATATATATTGTATAGGTATATATAGTTGTAAATACAAAGTTAAATTAAAAAAAAAAAAAAAAAAAAGTGTATGTATCTTTTAAATAAATTTACTTAAATATTATTATTATTTGACACTCAACAGATACGAATATTTCTATTAATACAATGATGGATTAATATAATGATTTAGCCTGGATCAAGATTTCTACCTTGGCTCCTGGAAGTTTCTAAATTGAACACTTTTAGAAAAATTATGTGAAATTTTGCCGAATATTGTATTGGATCTCGCGTTTATTGTAAAAAGTAGCTTTAATCGCTAAGCCTCACATTTCCTCGGATCTCATAGATCTGCTGGAAGCACTGCTCTCGTGTGAGATGTTTTCTTGGGATACATATCATTAATTTCTCATAAAACTCTTCGGAGTCCTCCGCTACGTTTGTTGGTTGGGTTTAAAAGTTTTGAGTATTGCCATTACGACTTGCTTCCCTTCTTGATGGTCAGGATATCACGTATTGTGAAATAATTATTATTCAGAAAGGTTGGCGGAACTCTTTAGAATTCTTATGATTGTCATCAACTCTATATTCAGGTTTTGTTCGCTCTTTTTTTTACCTCTACAGCTATACAGAGTATAGGGGAAGTAATGTAATTAGTTAGAAACTCTAGTTTCCACAGGAATTTTATATTTTCCGACTTGCTGATTCGTCTAATCGATCGATCGGCGAAAGGAAAGGGGGAAAAATTGGTTGCCCGCGTCCATTGAGAGGAGTGTCCTTTGCGAGGGGGTTAAAATACATTGTTTTTCTACATTTCGGGCCGAGATATCGCAAAATTATCCGTCGGAGAAGGCTTTCCGTAAAGAAGGGTTTTACTATACATAACAAAAAAAGGAATATCAGTATCATGGGGCTGCGTATGGTGC
The DNA here is from genome assembly GCA_963662175.1 of Aradus depressus. Taxonomy (NCBI): domain Eukaryota; kingdom Metazoa; phylum Arthropoda; class Insecta; order Hemiptera; family Aradidae; genus Aradus; species Aradus depressus. Next base: position 32,122,183 of record OY759220.1, read on the forward strand.
CTGGTTTTAAAAGGGAAATCCTTTGAAACTAAAGGAATGCTCATTAACAGGTTTATGTGTGAAATCATCCACATATATATATAAAAATAGACTTGTTTTATAATTAATAATCTGAGAAAATTGTTATATAACTTGTGACTTGTTGAGGTTGTTAGCGAACCACCGGCGGGTGAGATAGTTTCTCATGAGAATCCTAATTCAATTGTTTATCTTAACCTTATTATTTTTTGATTGATGTTCATTTGGAGGTCTTTCTTGTGGATTTGAGCCCGGCCTTTCGTCGTTTTGGAACATCTCAAGGACTTTTCTCATCTTCTTCTAGGTTCAATTCAGTTTCCCCATGTCCTCCAACCTGTTCCACGTGCCATCTCTTCGCTATGTATTTAGTATTTAATAATTTATGTGAATGTGTTCATCTTTTCTATCGTTGTCTATCATCATGGATACAAGATCTTCATACGCCTATATTTTCATTATTGGAATTTTTTAAGGTATATTTTCTTCTGTAATTGAATTGCATGAAAAAAACCCCTTATGATTCATTGAAAACCATTTAATGAAGAATAAAAAAAAAAAAATATGAAATTCCGTTGGAAACTCCGAATCGAATTTCTGGCCGATTACATAACTTCCCCTGTACTTCGTATCAATAATTAATTATTAATTCTTACATTAAATAAAAAAAACTAGGTCTATTTGATTTTCTCCATTTTTAGAAATCGATAGTTTCGCTTTTGTTACTTATAGACGTATTCAAAAGGAAGCGAAATGATCAATAATGGGGATTTATACTTTTGATACATAACTTTGATTTCTTGGTCATTTTGGCGGTTACAAATTACATGCTGATCTCTAGCGGCAGAAAGTAGAGTAATCATCATAACCGCTATAAAGAAAGATTAGTTCCAAAGTGTTGGCGCTCCAAATAGATGGCGCCTTAAAATTTAATTATCCTAAACCACTTTTCTTCTCAATGACTCATATATAAATATATACTTATATATTATTATTTTAGTACTTGTTAGTTGTCTTCGGTTTAAGAGGGTTCTTATGCACTGCTGTAAAAAAAATTTAAAATGTTTCTCAAATAAATCTTTTATATATTATATTTTCTTAGAAATTTTTTGTTCTATCTGAAATTTCATTGTTTTTATTTTCACATCCGCATTATTGAATTTAGCGTAAAAGTTTAGGGTAACCAAGCAATTTCCAAGAAAAGTCAAGAATTCAGCCAGTTCAATATGAAGGAAGAGTGGAAGACAAGAGATATAAAATTGAAATAATAGAAATAAAAAAATAAACTTAAAAACTATTATAAAAATGAGAAACAATATAAATAAATATTTCATTGTCTTTCATCTTCTGTTATTCATTTTATTAATTATTAAGAAAATGAAAGGAACTTTTACAAAATTCAACCTTTGTTTTAAACATTTTCATAAAAAAATATTTAATAATCTTTTTATATGCAAAAACTCCAAATTACCTAAAGAAAAATAATAAAAAAATTATAGATTGCTTTATGAAACCGCTATCCAAAATTATCTTATTTTAAATGTTACTTATATTTCGACCATTCGAGCATCTTCAGATAATAATAATTTATTAGTATAATTTTTAAGTTAATCAATTTTCATTGATTCTTATCACAATTTAGTCTTCAAAATATATTTTTTGGCAAATTATTTCTCGGCACTGGACGCAACCGGGACGTGATTTATTATATTTTGCATTTCTCACTTTTTTCCTTCACAATATTTATAAGAAAAAAAAATTTGCAAAGAAACTCCCTCGGTAGCCATTAGACATTTCACATGATTGAAACAGTAAGGCTGTGCATAAGTGAGCTGCAGTCCACATCCTCGCAAGCCTGGGAGAAGTGCCATTCCAAGTCCCTGAAGATGCGCACTACGGGCGACCCAACCACACCCTGCAGAAAAAAATATGACTATTTCATTGGATTTATTGCGATTGCTATAAAACTATGTTTACATAGATATCGATTGCTCAAAAAAATATGTGATGCGGGCATAACAGGATTTTCTTATCCCAACACTTTTGTAAAGATCATTCCCACTCCCCTCTCAAATTCGTTTCATACTGGCGAAGCCAGTTCGGATAATTGAACATATATATAATTTTAATATCAATATAATATATTCATATATAATAAGTCCTAATAACAAATTTCATGTCAGAAAATCCACAAAGTATATTGTATACTTCTTGAGAAATTATAAATATTTTTTAACACAGCTTTAACCCGTGTTCTCATAGACCTCTGAAATCAAAAGCGTAACTGGAAATACGTAATGGTCTATGAACACGGCCACAATTCTTTTTTTACTTCCTCCGTACAATATTCGTTAGTATATTTGAAATTATATTTAATGAATTATATTGGAATATGTAATTGTATGTGTACGAATAAAATCTGTAAGTATAAATTTACTCTTTCTGTTCATTTCTTTTTCACAAGTAATTTAGTCACCTTTTTAAAAATATATATAAAATATTAAGTATATATTTGAATTGTTGACAGGTGCAGATGCTTCAGCAGCAGATGAGCGTTCTAGCGGATAACCAAACTCATAGCGATGAGCGCTACACGCGCGCCAAACAGGACAACGCTACTCTTCAGGCTAGGTAAATATTTGTCTATTTATTATTATTATTATTTGTTATCGACATCGTAATCGGTATTGTACTCCCCCGACGAATTGATCATTTGATTAATGTTCGCTCTCCCTCTAAGACCAATCGACCGATTTGGCTTAAAATCAATATTTGATTAACCCAGGGAATTCTGAATCCTTATATTAAATTTAGGATTTGTGAGAAAAAAATTAAATAGATGTCATTCTTATGATGTTCTAGATGCTCATAAAAACACACATTCTATCAGGAGTTATTTTTATTTTCGGAATAAGGAGGTGGAAAAACATGAAATCCCGATAAAAACCCATATATACCTCCCTAAACCTGGTTTAACTGGGAAAGTAAAAAAAAATAGTCGTAAGTTACGACTATTCAGTTCTGAAAATAACTCAAAAAATAATAACTGCAGTTGTAAAGAATGTATTGATTCGGAATTTCATATGGTAATTGAACTTCATAGGGACGACCTGTACAAAGAACCAGATGTGGCTAAAAAGTGATAAAACTGGGCAGGTTAAGGTGGGCCGGACATATTATCAGGATGAGCGAAGAAATGATCCCAAGAAAGCTACTGACGGAAGTCCTGCACGGAAGGCGGAGAGTAGGGAGACCGAGGCTGCGGTGGTCGGACTGTGTGACCAACGACGCCAGGAACATTGGGATCCAGAACTGGATGGGAGCCGCACAAAACAGAGACTCCTGGCGATTGCTGCTCGAGGAAGCCAAGACTCGTTAGCGGGTTGTAGAGCTGCATTAAGTAAGTAAGTAAGGGACGACCACTATTAATTTTCCGCGAAATCGACGAATGAGTGGGGAGGGGGGTTCGAGGAGGAGGGTTTGACTCAAAACCCAAATAACTCCCAATATAATGAATGTATCGATACAAAATTTAGGAGGATTAGGAGCTCATGTATAAGTCAACTTTTTAGTTCAAATGGTCGATTGTTTTTCTAGGGAGAGCGAGAACTAAATTTTTTAATATGTTCTGGAAAAGTAAATTGACGGTGATTCACCGACTCGTTCTTTTAACTAAAGTTTAAAACAATAAAAAGGATATAACAATTATTATTATAAATAATTATTCGACAGTTATGTGGTGATGTTAATTAGGTATTACAATTAGTATTTAAATAAAAATAGGTATATTTAGCAAAATAAATAAATCTAATTTCAAATGAAATGAAAATAAATTTTATTCTCTGACCTAGGTCCTCTAAGAATAAATGCTTCCAGATTCAAAGAGAATAGAGACAAAATATCAACATGCTCTATAAAGAAAAAGAAATTAGTTCTATAGTGGAGGAAAACTAGACAATAACAAATAAATAGAAGAATATAAACGAAAATAGTGAAGAAAATGCAATCAATTGAAAAGAGACCGAGCAGAATACAATTAGGACCGTTTATAGGACTGTTTATAGTAGATCAGAGAACACTACTAAAAAATTATAATATCTGTCAATGTAATAACAAATGTATCAACAGATTTAAGGTTAGGTTAGATTTTATGACTCATGCCCGGGCTTTAACTACGAGGTCATATCGCCTACTACCAGAGCGCTCTTTCGTCACTCTGGTGGACCTGAGCCCAACTCTACTGTGGGAGTCCTAAATTTTGCCTACCCTAAATTTTTTATTCATCTAGGCCAGGGGTCTTTAACGAGTACCTGACATCGTAACATCGCTTCGGGAGGACGGCGTGCTCAAGTTTATTTTACCTACGAAAAAATCGCCGGGGAATCACCTCCAATGAACTTGCGACACTTGACTTGCCGAAATCACTGAAATTTGACAAATTATGTCTTGTGGTAAAAAGAGGTTTAATGTAAAATTAAAATAATTGAAAATAGGTATAAATGTTAATCTTAAATAAATGATAAATAAATAAAAATATTAATAATTGAATTATTAATAATATGAACAAATAATAATAAATAAATAATGAAATTATAATTAAAACAAAAATAATAAATTACCACAAATTTTATCTCTTTTCTTTTACTAAATTTCGATTTCTACAGTAGTTTTCGAAAAGGGCCCTAAAATTATCAAAAATTCAAGACTAGAGACAGGATTCAGTTCCCCTATTGTAATAAATACATATTATGTACTTTGAAATGCGGCCTGAGGTGTAAAAAGGGCGTATCTCTCAGATACCTAGAAATAAGCTGTCCTATCTCCAAAAAGTCACATTTTGGAATAATTAATAGCGTGAGATGGGGGATTTGTGCAAAATCTGGTAATTTACATCAAACTCGGAAAAAGTTTGACGACAATAAACTGAAAAAAAAAAAAAAAAAACGGTGAGATATCTAATAGAGGGAGGGAACTTTCGAATAAAATTGGAAAAACAGTTTTGTAAGGAGAGGGGAATAATTTTTTTAAGAAGATTCCGTTCAAGGGATATGAAAATTACTTAGTTTAGCAATTATTAATAAGAATATTCTATAAATCCTAGTTAATAAAATAAAAAATTTCCTATAATATTAATTTATCACTTTGGAATTTTGAGTTTAAAAAAAAATCAAAGAAACGGATTAATTACGCTGGAAACAGAAGTAGGTAGGTATGAATCGTTCGAAATCAGAATAATTATCTGCTATCGAAACGATTAATGATAATAACATCTTTACTGTTGAGAGAAGTGTAAGCCAGTGTTTTTGAGATGGGCAATGAAATGAGTGACCACCGGCACGCGCCCTGGCGAGTTTTTGAGGATAGGATTTCATTTTGACTCCGGAGACTATACTTGATGACATACCTTATGCTACTTGAAATGGTGGTCATGAGCCCGACTACTGTGTGAGTCCTAAATGTTCCCTAGTTTATTCACCGGTCTTTAATGAGTATCTGATCTAAGCTTGGGACCATCCGAAGGACGGCATGCTCAAGGTTCTTTCACCTTTCCTAGGTTTTGAATTTGTTCTCTCTTTAAGTTGATATAAAAGCGAAAAGAATCATTGCTTTCTTTAAGTCTGCGGTAATACCAGCTCAACACGCTTTGCGCACCCATCCATGATGTTTTGTTCCGGAGTCTTGAGTTCTGTCTTTGAGGAGGTCTGCCAGATGGCATCCACACAATTATACCAGGTTATTCTTCATTTTTTTTTTTTTTGTTTCAATACATAAGGGTCGTTTCATGTCAAAGCAATCATGCTTCCTCAAACTCTTGAGAACGCTGTCCTTTGGATGAGACGTTAAGCGATTGTCCAGAGTCAGACACTCGTTAAATACTCCTACCCTCAGTGAATAAACCTGGATAGGCTAAATTTAGATCTCCCACAGTAGAGTTGGGCTTATGTCCATACTCCTTCTGAACTCTCTGTTAAAGCCAGAGAGTTGCAATAACTGACTATTCACAAATATCGACAGGTTTTTCAATAATTTGCATATTTTTGTTTTTATGCTCGTTTGTAATTCGATCTATTGTTTTTTACTTCCCCAGATATACGAAGTATAGGAGTAGTTATGTAATTCGAAGTCAAGTTTTCACCAAAATTTCATGTTTAATTCAAAAAATGAAAAAGAAAGAGTCTGTGTGTTTGTAAACACGATAATTACCGATAGAATGAGATGTTTCGACACGAAATTTTATATGTGTGGCCAGGACCCTCTAAGGATGACACCTATTGATTTGCAGACACATCGGCCAATCGGGAGTAGATGGAGGGTTAACTCAAAACTCGAATAACTGCCTTTAAGGGCGACATATAATAATTTTCAGCGGAATCAGCTGAAGGGGAGGGAATGTTCAGAGCGGGCTCAATTTAAAAACCCCAATAACAGAATTCCAATTATAAGTCAATTATTGATTTTTAGCCCAAAAGGTCGAATGGTTTTGGAGGGAGGGCGAAAACGTATTTGATCGTAAATACTACTGAATAAAAATACTTATAACAAGTCAAAAAATTCCACTATATTTATATAAAATACAGAATATATTTCGCTGGTTAGAGCATTGTCAAGTGTACAGGATACAGACTTATGACTGGTGGTATGGTCTGTATCCTGTACACACGACAATGCTCTAACCAGCGAAATATATTCTGTATTTTATATAAATATAGTGGAATTTTTTGACTTGTTCTAAGTGTTTTTATTCAGTAGTATTTACAATGAACTTCCACAAGATCTCTGGCGAAAACATCTCGTATTTGATCGTGTTGGGATAGTATTATTGCTAATGATTCACCGACGAGTTTTTTGAAGTATGATAAATATTACAAATACTTGTCTAACTGACAATGATTTACTATGTTTATTATTATAACTTCTTAGTAAGTTCGTTATTGCGACTGTGTGTTATCGCCTACTACCAGAACGCTCTTTTGTAGCTATGGACATGATCCCGATTCTACTATGGGAGTCCTAAATTTTTATTCACCTAAAGTAGGGGGTCATTAACGAGTACCTGACATCGTACAGGCTCGGGGCCATCATTTAACATCCCATCCGATGGATGCCGTGCTTCCTAAAAACCTAAAGGCCTCGCCTGGGTTTCGAACCCGCGATCTTGAGCTTCGTAAGCAAGCATGCTTATCACTACCGGCACATTATAATTCCAATTACTTTTTTCTGTTAATATAAATATATGTGGGTACACTGAGAACGTCACACTCAGACCTCCGCCCAAGAGAAGACCTTGTCAAATTAGAGGCAATTACTGATTTAATTGCCTGAATTGTAGGAGCGTTAGCTGGGGTGAAGAGGTCTGCACTCGATTGACATTATGATTGTCTTCATTGGATGATTAACCGCTTCCGAATGAATGGTGACTACTCCAATTTGACCCGAGTAATTTTGTCATTGACTAAATTTGTTCAGGTTTCTCTTCTTTATAATTGTGGTGGTATTCTGTTAGAGGTTTTTGCTAAAGCTTGGAATGCTGAATATCTCCGTCTCAATTCATTTCTTCTTCTAATTCACCATTTCTGCGGCAATATAGGAACCTTCTTTGATTCAATTTGACCCTATTGAACTATTTATTTACCCGTCTCCTACTTGGAGGAAGGTGCTTGGGACCAGCGGGCTATTCAGGGACCAATCTGTGTCGAACGGGTCGTTCCTAAAACGTCTTATATCGGTCTCTCTGCCACCAGCTGTCATGGAATCAACTCCAACTTGGCTTGGTCGCACAGAGGACATGTGGACTACATATTCTGCAGTCTCGATGCCACCTCTCGTTCAGTTCGGGTTGTCCTTTCTCTCAAAGAAGAGTAGTTTAAAAGTTAAATACATCGTGACCTGATAATATCTGGGGCGTCCGGGAAGTATCCGTAGGTTACCCCATTGTCTGCTTTTAAAGGCATATTGCGTCTACAGAAGCACGCAGCCCTATCCATGAAGACTAGGAAAATCCAAATGAACTGTAAAGAAAGAAGCCAACAACAATTATAGTGAGGCCGGTAAATCATGTCCCTTATCCCTGTAGGTCGGTTGTTTGTGGAAGGAGAAAGACAGACCAATTTGGAAAGCGTCATGTTGCCTTGACAACAGTCCAACGTTGCCACCCTTCCTGTTCTGTTGTAGCATTGCACTCCCGTCTCACTCCTCAGTCACTTAATAGCTGCTCTTATTTTCACTTTCAATTTTTCACTGTTATTGCTTTTAAAAGAAGAAAATAACATTATTGACCGTAAATATACAGGAGATTCAGGGGTTGCATGTGGCCGGTGGGAGTTGCCAAGAGCAAGCGGCAACAACGCAGCTCCCTTCCCCCAACGTTTCTACCATCCGAGAGACATGATTCACCGGCCTGTTATTCTGCTTTTATCATTACTTTCATTACTTTAATGTATCCATCTAATGATAACGATGATCTAATGGGCTAGTGCTCCAAGTCACAGTTTTCCATCTAATATTTCCGTATGACCGCGGTTGCTCAGTAGAGAGTTGCATGGTGAACCATGCTAGGACTGTTGACCATGCACTTATGCAACTAGTAACGGCCACTTATTGATACTATGATTAGCCATAGTTTCACTTTTTTAAAGGTTAACAAAATCTCTTGTGAAAGGCTCCTTCAGTAGGATATCCTATCTTTATTTGTCTTCCTATATAAATGGTTTTGCTACTTTTCCAACAATACAAAATATAGGGGAAGTTATGTAATCTGTCAGAAATTCAGAGTTTTTCGACCCCGTTTTCCCAAAAATTAAAAAAAAAATCTGTCTACGCGTCTGTGGTCACGATAACTCCCACTATAATGAATTTATCAACACGGAATTTTATATGTATATCCAAAAGCCCATAGGGATGACACCTAATGGTTTTCAGCCAAATCGACCTAAGGGAAGTGGGAGATTACAGGGGAGGATTAACACAAAAACTCTAATAACTGCCGATGTAATGAGTCTATACAGACGAAATTCAGAAGTCCCTGTGTAAGTCAACAACAGATTTTAAGTTCAATCGGTCGATTCCTTTGAGCGGGAAAGCGAAAAATTAGTTGATTAATCCGTAGCGGGGAAGTACATTGCCGGTGATTCACCGACGACTTTTTAAGTTTCTTATTATTATTTCTAATTATTACTTGTGTTATATTGCACTTGGAACAGTTAAGAACACTTGAAGGTGTGACGAACGGCACTCGATAGTTTTTCATGTAGTTTTTTTTTCTATTAATGGAAATAGCGGAACCTTGAGAACGAACATGGCCTAATGGGCTCCTTGAATGATCTCTGTGACCGTTTCATTCTTATAAGTACATATGATTTCTTTTGAACTTGTTGACTTTTATTGCGTCTGTTGTGCTGATAACGTAATTGAAATGAAATGAAAAATAATCTTTATTCTGGGACATACTTCCCCTAATGAAATGAAAAGCAATTTTATCCTACCGAGGTCCTCTAAGAATGTATACATACAGTGTCAAAGAGAGAGGAAATAATTAAATAAAGTATGAGTATACCATACAAAGAAAAAAATAAATAAATTTGTGCTACAGTGGAAAAGAAAATAGACAATAATAAATATAGATAAATAAAAAATTGAAATTAACAGCTTAGGGGCTGTCCTTAAATTACGTAACGCAAAATTGTCCAAATTTGAATACCCACCCCTCCCCCTGTAACGGAAGCCTATACCCCCCCCCCCCCCCCCCCCCCTTCCCCAAAACATTCGCGATATTTGAATGGTTTTATAAATCACCATAAGAAATTTGAGTATTTTATGATCAAGTGATATGTTTGTGTATTATTATTTTAAAATTTGTTTTTTTGGTAGTTTTAATTGTTTATCATATAACTAAAATGTGACAAAATATCAAAAAGTTATAGGTATTATTTCTCTAAAAATTATCTGAAAATGAAACATTTATTTGACCAAAATTTGAATCGAACTAGCGTTACGTAACGTCAAAATTGCCACCCCCCGACCCCCTTTGTAACGCTTCATAACACTGCAATGAACCCTCACCCCCCCCCCCCCCCCCCCCCCTTCCAGCGTTACGTAATTTAAGGACAGCCCCTTAACTACGAAGAAATAAATGTATCTATATAAATAATAGAAATTGTATAATAAATAATCTATATAAATATGAAAAAATAAAATAAATGAATAAAAATCGACAGAGTATAATACATTAACTACGAAGAAATAAATGTATCTATATAAATAGTAGAAAATGTATAATAAATAATATATATAAATATGAAAAAAATAAAATAAATAAAAGTCGACAGATTATAATACATTAATGGTTGACTATAAAAGAGAAGGTTGGATGTCACCTAAAAATATTAACATACGAAATAAAAAAAAGAATGCAAGTATGAGAAAGGAAACAACAAAAAGAGCAAGCAGTCAACTAAATTGTAACAAATAATTGTTAATGAAGAGAAACATAAAATTAATATAAATAAAATTAATGAACAACAATGTAAAAATAAATATAATAATAATGAAAAACTTGATAAGTGAAAAAAAAAATATTAATAATAATATATATATAAAATATATTATTATATTATAATAATATATTTTTCAACAACTATATTTTCTTCGAGAAGAACTTCCAACATCAGTATCTAAAAATATTTTTTATACAATCAATAATTAACATTAATGTGAAGGTGACTGATGTAGTGAAAAGTGATTATTTCACAGGTCGTAAAATAAGAGTGTATGTAGTTTGACCTCACACAGATTTATTTATATTCTAACCGGCTTTTGAAGTTGCCCTCATCATCAGGTAGTCTGATAAAATGATTATACTGATACTAATGCAGTGTGAGGTTTAAGTCTCATGGTAGATCCGCTAATGAACATAGTATGAGCTATAATGTACAGAAAATAATTGTTTGATTGTTAATTGAATTGTAAATTTAAAAAGTGATCATTAAACTGTATTTATTAGAAAAAATAGTATTAATATCTTAATTTCATCATTTTTAGTGTTCTGTTATTAAAGTATTTTTTAGTAGGTTTGGAATTACTTTCCTTTCTATTTCAAGGATAATGGAAGAACCTCCATAAATGTACTGTCAATGGAAACTATTATTTAATTACCGAACCTAGTTTCTTGAACCTACTTATTTCGTACTCTTTTTAGATAACGAAAATGTAGCATATGCCTCATGTATGATTTTGGTTATCGCTGCATACATTTATGCTTATTAGATGTAACCATATTACAGTCATTTATCAACTCGTCATTTCATTCATGACATAAGCCAGTGAATAGTCAGCTATCCACTTTAAAAACATTGATTACTGAACTGTAATTGTAAGGAAAATGTTTTTGGAACATACATACAAGTGTTCATTCGCCTGAGATGTGATTTTGTGGATGAGGTTTTAGTACAGAATGTAACTTATACCGTTATTCAGTTGTGATGAAATTTACATTTTATTTTTGAACTGAAATGTATTTAGAGGTAGCATGCTTGCCTTCTGAGCTCAAGATCGCTGGTTCGAAACCCGGCTGAGGGTCCTTAGGTTTTTTTATTTGTAAGATAAAATAAGCTTTAGCTCGCCGTCCTTCGGATGGGACGTTAAGCGAAGTCCCGAACCTGTATGTCAGGTACTCGTTAAAAACTTCAACTCTAATTTAAGCTGTTTTAAATTTAGGACTCCTTATGTAGGAGTTGGTATGATGTCTAGTAGGTGATATGATCTCACAGTTAAAACCCGGCCTTCTCTTATAATAACTATATAGGTATATATATATTTTATTATTATTATTTTTCAGAGGGCTCATGTTAGAAGAACAACTGAGAGAGGTGGAGACAAGATGTGAAGAGAAACTTGTCGAGCAGGAGAGACGTCACAAAGAGTTAGTGGCCAGGGTCGACCGGGAGAAACAGCTTCAAGTGGAAAATTGTGCCATCAGGTAAGCATGTACAGGGACTCAGTGCCCATGAAGTCCTAAGCTTTCGGAAGAGCGCTCTGATAGTAAGCGATATGACTTTGTTGTTAAAAGCTCGGCCATGAGTCATAATAACAAATTAACTATAATATATATATTTTACTTCCCAGCCATACGAATTATTATATTAGACGATTTTGCGATGGTGTCTGTCTGTGTGTATGTGATTGGAACATCGTGAGTGTTCTAACTGAACTTGAAAGTTGCATGCTGACTTAGACTGCATTAGCGGAAATCCCGTATGAACTATCAGGATCCATTAAGTCATTTAAACAATTATTATTCATTTATGCTGAAAAAACAGTTTATTAATGTATTTATCAGAGTTTTTCAGCAATCAAATACAATTAGTTATACTATCTTAGGTTAGATATTGATTGGTTTTTTTTGTTGTCACTATACTATGTTTTTTAATTATGCACAAATAGAAAGTCATAATTATCTGGCTATTTTCATTTCTTCATTAAGTTTTTTTTAAAATTATTATTTGGAAAGTGCTGGTGATCATGAGCACACAATTAACATCGGACCAAAATAAAGACCACTTTACATAGAGAATTAAGAACATTCCTATTAAAACTTTATTGTGGCAACTCGTGCGGGCTAGAGCATAGCGTATTGGTCGCATGGTCTCACCATGGTTTGCGGGTTCGAATCCCGTCCGGGAGTGAATTTAATATCGTAGATAGAACTCCCTTTCGGGGCCATGGTTGGTCGTAAATAACTAGATAACACATTGACATGACTAATATGCACCGGACATAAAGGCCTCCCAAAGAAAAAAAAAATACTCAATATAATGATTTTTCAAAAATTTTATTTTAGTGGAAATATTTGTTTTACTTTCCCAGTTATACGAAGTATATGGATAGTTATGTATTCGGTCAGAAATTCTATGTTAATTTTTTGCCTGTTTCTTGTTTTTCGACCCCTACTACCAAAAATGTAAAAAAAAACAATTGTTGTATGTGATTGTGTATGCACACGATAACTCCTGATAAAATGAATATATCGACACGAAATTTTATATGTGTATCCAGAAACCTCTAAGGACGATATCTATTAATTTTCAAGCAAATCAGCCAAAGGGGAGAGGGAATTCTGGGGGTGGCTTAACACAAAAACTCTAATAACTGCCGTTGTGATGAATGTATAAAAAAAAAATTTCATATATAAATGCAAAACTCAGTATCGACGGCACTTATTAATTTCTGTGAAATTGGCCGTAGAGGAGGGAGGATAGGGATCAGAGAAGGGAGTTCGACTCAGATAACTTAATAACTGCCGGTGTAATGAATGTATCGACACAAAATGTAGTTTTAGGATTCACAAGTCACTATGTAAGTTTAGCGCATAATCTACTTATGTAGCTTTATGGGAGGAAAAAATCATGGATAAAATATAATTATGGAAACCATTACAATAATTTATTGTTATATCATCAGTTTATTTTATAGAAAGTCTAGAAATACCGATATTGCCGATTGTATTTATTATATTATCATTTATGTACTCATTCCACTCTTCTGTGCCCAGATTGCAGACATTGGAGTTGGAGAATTGTGGTTTACGTGAGGAAGCTGGGCGATGTCGTGCCGGGAGCGAGCGGCTGCGCTTGGAGGTTCAACGTCTGGAGGATCAACTGACTGAGAATGAGGGAGCAATGGCATCTCTCCGAGAAGAGATAGTCACTCTGAGAGACCAGGAGAGGCGCTCCAAAGAAACACTCCTCTCCAATCAGCAGGTAAGGATTGCGATAGCTTGGCATCAAGGGACCTAAGTTCCTAATCTACTTTTCCCTTATTTCTTATCCTCCCTCCTGGTCAATCTCTGGTTTCCTTGACAACGTCACAAGATATTCCTTAGTCCAATAACATCAAGTACCGGAAGTAAATATGTCATTTCATGAAAAGCCTAGGCATTTAATATAATTACACTATATGCCGGCAGTTCATGAAATGACGTATATATGTATATCAAGAAATGCAATGAAATCGCGTTTTGGGTAAGCTAGGAAACTTCGCAGAATACATTTTGAGAGCTTTCAACATGGAGAAGTGAGTTAAATGTAATTAAACTACTAACTTGAAATCCTCGCACTACACTGACAAGATAAGAACTAAACACATGTTACAAACTGTTACTAAGACTACCAGACACAAGAGTTAGTTATTATGACTCATGCCCGGACTTTAACTAGAAGGTCATATCGCCTACTAACAGAGAGCTCTTTTGTTACTCTGGTGGACAAGAGCCCTTATCTACTATAGGAATCCTACATTTTCAATCACCTAGGGTCTTTAACGAGTATCTGACATCGTACAGGCTCGGGTCCATCGCTCAACGTCCCATTCGAAGGACGACATGCTTAAGTCCCTTCGAGTGCCCTTAATCTCGTTTTTATCCATTTCCACTTATTTTTTTTGTTATTATTTTAATTTTAGTTAATTGAAGAGCTTGGTGACGAAATAGAGAGACTTCGTTCTGAACAGAGACGTGCTTTGGCTGAATTGGATTCTAGAGGTCCATCCGTCTGTCCGAACGAACACGAGAATCTTCAGTCGCAGTTTGTGGCACTCAAGGAGGAGAATACACGTAAGTTAATGGAACGTTTCATCAAAGGAATATTTTTTAAAGCTTTATTTATCAGAAATATTATGTATTTTTATCATTGAATGTTTGTTTTATATTTCATCAAATTTCCTACAAAAAAAAAGTACCAGTCTGGCTTAAGCCATTAATGAAAACTGACATTATTGCAGAGATATTGTGAAATAATTCAAATGGACTTGAAAAATAAAATAAAACTTGTTTATTTAATATATTGTCTAATTTCACTAACTATATATACATGGGAGTACTTTCGATATTTCTACCATCCTCAGCCAAAAGCATAAGAGATAAGACTGATTCTCAGTCTTATCTTTTATGCTTTTGGCTGAGGATGGTAGAAATATCGAAAGTACTCCCATGTATATATAGTTAGTGAAATTAGACAATATATTAAATAAACAAGTTTTATTTTATTTTTCAAGTCCAATTAAGCCATTAAGTTGAACAGTAACATTTAAGTTTGGTAAGATAGCCATATTTATACAATTCAAAGTTTACCTGAGGCTATGCCCCAACAGAAGTCCTATTGTCATAGCGGGAAAATAAATCTGTGAAATTATTTGTATTTAAATTAAAACTTCAAAAAATAACAGTTATATGAAGTAAATAGAAGAAATTTAAATAAAACGAAAGAAATAGTATGAAGAACAGTTTGTTTTGTTCTCTTGTGATTCATGCCCGGGCTTTAAATACGAGGTCATATCGCCTGCTTCCAGAGAACTAGTATCGTCGCTCAGGTGAACATGAACCCGACTCTAGTGTGGGAGTTCTAAATTTTGCCTAATGGTTTTTTGAGTACCTAACATCGTACAGGGTCGGGACCATCGCTTAACATCCGAAAGAAGTAGTTCTCAAAGTTTTTTACCTCGATTTTTAAAAACCGAAGGGCATCGGTCGGGTTATTATATGTTATATATAATAAATAAATGAAATAAGGGCCATATTAAATAATATATTAGTATACTAGTAATAGAGAAAACAATAAAATCAAATAAAATATATAAGATATATAAGAGAATATATATGATAAATAAATATATAAACATACAACAGAAAAATATATAAGATTAATTAATAAATAATAAAACTAATAATTAACCTAGTGGCGCTAACAGAGGGAAAAATTTGAAATGTTTGGACGTTGAAACAATTCCCATCAAACTCTATTAATTTCCAGGTGTTTACTTTATTCATTTATTTGTTTATTGGTCTTATGTACCATGCATATTAGCCATGTCTCTATGGCTATGATGGTTTTGTATTTAGTTATAACATCCAGGGCCCCGGGAGGGAGTTCTATCTACGAAATAAAACTTTCCCGGACGGGATTCGAACCCGCAAACCATAGTGAGTCCATGCGAACTAGCCCGCACGGCCACCATGGGTCCCAATTGATTTTATTAATTTTTTCACTATATTGACATAGATCGCAAAAATATATTCGGACATTAATTTTTATTTCTTTTTTTTTTTTCTCAGGACTCCAAGAGGCACACGACGAGATGCAAGCACTTCTTCTGACGAGGAGCATTGAAGAGGGGAGAAGTCTTCTGACAGGACATCCAAGTCTGGCAGCCGAGTTGGAGGCCATGTCACAGGACGAGGTAACCTATAGTGGAACATTGGCTGCTTTAGTATAGTGTAGTGTAATATTGAAGCACGCTTGATAAGCCCCCTCAGCACAGTATCACTGTCTGTCAGTAAGTGCCACACTATAGATGGGACCCATGCTTATATCCCAGTGGATTTGTATGTATTTTCTTTATGAACTTGAAATTATCTTAATTTTGTAACTTGTTGAGTGAAAATTCCTTCTTCAGATAAAGTAGTTCCCGATTGGTGGGGAAGAAGAAGAAGAAGAGAGTTTGTTTCAAAAACATAGGCCGTTTTCTCGAAACAATAACCGGTTTTTTTTGTAGATGTCAGTGTTTTGAGAGTCACTATCCACTTTCCACTGACCTGATACACGTTTTTCAAGCAAAAATTTTAATTTCCGAAGTAAAGTTATAAAACATTCATGCTTGAGGTAAGTTAATTCCAGATTGTGGATGTGTGAAGAAGGAGAGAGATAGACAATTTCCAGTTTGTTTCAAAAACATAGACCAAAATTTCAATTTCCGAAATAATGTTCTAAAAAAAGTCATGCTTCAGGTAGGTTAATTCCCGGATTGTGGGTGGGGATTTCCCGTTTGTTTCAAAAACATAAGCCAACATTTCAATTTTCGAAGTAAAGTTCTAAAAAAAAATCATGCTTCAGGTAGTAACCTACCTGACATTAATTAACATTCCCGGATTGTGGGTGGGGATTTCCAGTTCGTTTCAAAAACATAAGCCAAAATTTCAATTTCCGAAGTAGTGTTCTAAAAAAAAGTCGTGCTTCAGGTACGTTAATTTCCGGATTGTGGGTGGGGATTTCCAGTTTGTTCCAAAAACGTAGTCCCTTTTCTCGATTCAAAACCTGGTTATTTGTAGATGTCAGTGTTTTGAGAGTGGATAGTGCCTCTCTTCACTGACCTATAGGGTTTTCAATGAGACATTTTAATATACAAACTAACATTCTAAAAAAAAATTGTATTATTGTATTTAACATTGTTGACGCAACCCTCATAATGTCCCCTTCAAAGTAACAAGAATATATTGAATGTTCATAAAGAAAATACACAAAATAGTGTATGTATCGATGTATGGGATTGTACCTGTGTATAAAGAGCCACTGATATATTGAATTGGTAATACATGTTGTTATATATCGTAGGTATATTATTGTTTTGATTGTATGTACATTTTATTCATATTGTTTTGTGAATTTTATAGCCAACAGAATTATAGTAATTTCATTATTAGTATAGAAACTATGATAGAAGAATGATGTCCTTGATTTGAGACCAGTTGAAAGTTCAACAGATAAAGATGTTTGACAAACAATACATTTCCTTGCTATTGCGATCTTCCAAATGTATTTATTGTTTACTCTTTGGTTTACGTTTCGCCATTTCGGGCATTTTCTAATCTTATTTTTTTGTGTCAGAATAATTATCTTTTTTGAGGGCGCCATTAGCTCAGAGGTAGCATGCTAGAGCCTGTTGAGCTCAAACTCGCGGGTTCCGAATCCGGCTGAGGCTCTTTGGTTTTTTTATCTTGGAGATGAAAAAGCCTTGGGCACGCTGTCCTTTTCAGGTGAGGCTGTACGATGTCAGGTATTCGTTAAGGACCCCCCTACTCTAGGTGAATAGGTAGGCAAAATTTAGGACTACCAGAGTAGAGTCGGGCTCATATGAAAGAGCGCTCTGGTAGTAGGCGATAGTTAGTAATTAAATATTATATTTAATTTATTTAATTGTATATTATATATTAAATGAAATTACTATACATTGGCTATATTTTCCCATTAGAGTAGGCAGTGTTGGTAGTTACCTTTAGTGTTTTGTTCTGTTTTTTCGCAGCCCGCTGGTGTATACCGTAAGGACGAATCTGAGGTATGATTAAAAAAATGTTCAAAACAAGAATGTGTATTTTATGTATGTTTTCTTGTATTTAATCGGCATGTAAAAATCCAGCATGGTTTACGTTCTTCCGACTTCAGTATTATTAATTAATAATTTATATTTATTATTTGTATTTGTGTAATAACAAATTAATATATATTCAGGTGAAAATTTCCATTAAAATAGTTATTCTTTTTATTATTTTCTCTCTGTATTCTGTTCTATTTCTTGTGAAATTCGTCGAAGCAATTTCTTTCCTTGAAAGGCTCCAATTGAAAATACAGTGAATACTACATATATAATAATATATATACAAGATGCACCACAAATCATGCTCTCCCAAAATTTCCCTTAATTTTTTTTAATTCTTTGACTGAACTTTTTTCATTAGTGTCCAAGTGCAGAATTAGAATCTGAGTGTACTCAATAAACCCCAAAACTGACGTTGAGGAAGAATATCATTGATTTGAGACCATTATAATGTTCACTTATTGAAGGTGGTTTGAAACAATTATATTCTATTTTATTTTTGTTATCGTTTCGTCACTAACGGCATTATAGTTTTATAACCATTATAGTTTTGTATAGTAGTCAATATCAAAATTTGACCAATCAAACACCATGTGACCTGGCAACTAATCAAAACTATAATAGTCATATTTTTTTCATTTTGACACAACCTTTTTGATGATGTCTCAATGGCGAAGTAAAATGAATATATTTTGGGGAATTAAGAATTTAAAATTGGAGCGTGTGGCTTAAATTTCATATTTTTAATCGGACATTTTAGTTCAACCCATGTTGAAAATCGCATAAGCCGTTTCAGCGCTACAGCATTGTCAAAATAAAATGAATGACACAACTTCTGACGCAGCACAGAAAAAGTATTTTGGCCATTTGATCGCTTTTTCGTCATAATTTTGCTTCTTTTTCTGAAATGGAAACCCGATTTTTCTCCAGGTTGAGCTAAAATGTTAATTTTTCAGGGTAGATTAAAAAATTAATTAAAATCTATATGCTCTCATTTAAAAATTTTTATAACAATTATGTTAGATGCTACTGTTTTGGGGGTTTTAGGGTACACTCAAATTTTATTCTCGATTCTGATTCTGCATGTACGTAATAAAAAAAGCCCGATCAAAAAATTTCAAAAATGAGAGAAAGTTGTGAGAGTGAGTAAAATTTGTGGGGGACACCCTGTATATATTTTTTACATCAAGTTCTAAGATATTATATATTCATTCTTCTTTATCATTTATCTTGTTGTTTGTTTGTTGTCATGTTTAGAATCGTAGAGGGATGCCATCTAAACAAGATATTTTTGAGTCAACGAATAATTTTCTTTGCAACGATTGGTCGTTTCAGCATCGCTTTGGCTGGTCAATAGAAGCTAATCTATTAATTATATTTTTTAAACAGTTCTACGAAATTTTGACTTGGAACTATAAGAGGAAATAATATATTTTTCTATTAAATTGCGGCTTTTATTTCTTAATTTTTATAAGTTTTCATAATATAAGTTTTGTGTAAGTGTTGAAGCCTAAGTCCATATAATTAATGTAGTACTGTACTCAAGATTACGGGACTTTTTTAGTGTTCCGTGCCAAAATTAGCAAAACGGAACATTTATGGAATCATTTCGGTGTCCGTCCTTCCGTCTGTCACAGGCGATTTTCTCTGAAACTATTCGACGTAAAAATTTGAAATTTAGCATAGAGACAGAGTCTGGAGACCCGATTATAGACGTGAAGTATAAAAAGTTGAATTTTGATTCTAGGGGTTAAATTGGGAAATGAAAAAAAAAAAAATTCAAGGGCAACGCAACGTGTAGTGTCAAATGAAAACTTATTGAAGCACGAATTCAACAATTTATATGATGTTTTTTTTATGCAGTTTGAAAAATTTTTCGGGAAAATTGCTGTCTCCCATCCTTATCACCAAAAGGATCGCTCAGAAAAATCTGATAAAAACCATTAACATTGAGAATTAGGTGTAGATTGAGCGTTAGGTGTAGAATTATCAGGATTGAAAAATACTAGCACGATCAGTTGTTATAAGGGTTTATAAGTTGTTGTAAACAATTTAATTGTTTATTTGCTTATAACTGCTGAACTATTGGTTTAACTATTAATAATTTAAGTGGGGGGCTGATGGCATGGAACCCTGAATTGTGCAAGTATAGTTTGCACTTGACCGATTTTTTTTTTATCTGGCGTCTAGTAACACCTTATGCACTCCTGTGCATTTTGATGAGATTTTAAGTGATGGCCCCGAGCCTTTGCGTTGTCAGACACTCGTTAAAGACCCCCCTACTCTTGGTAACTAAACCAGGATAAGCAAAATTTAGGACTTCCACAGTAGAGTCGGGCTCATGTCCATTAGAGCGATGAAAGAGCACTCTCGTAGTAGGCGATATGACCTCATAGTTGTAGCCCGGGCATGAGTCACAAAAACAAACATAGATTAGGAACTTGGGTTATTATAATTACATATAAACGCCTTGTAAATGCTCTGAATTTTAAAGTATTAAGAAGTTGAAGTCGGAATCTCTTCTAAAGTTCTATATTGTATTGAAACTGATTTAAAAATGTATTGGTGGAATATTCGGTATTCTCTTTCACAAAATAGAATACATTATATTATATATCAGAAAAAGAAAAATGTAGTCCTTTTCCCACCCAAGTTATATATTTAGAAAAATTCTGAAAATTAAATATTGCTTAATTTTCGAAAAATCGCTTCTAGGTTTCTTATAAATTTATTAAGATTAAGGTGTTCCCTATGCGGTTTTAACATGATATTTTTTTATTTCCTACTTACATTTCCTCTATTTCTTCTGGTGGACAAATATATATTTTCAAAATATTTAAAATTATTGCTTTAGGATCATAGATAGTCGTAATATCTTCTGTGTTTCATATAATACAGTTCGGTTATAAAATTATTATATTGCGGAAGTAAATGAGATTGGTTTCTACTCTAATAATAATAAGTAAATAGAGATAATAATTATTAATATTAGTACATGTAGATCAGGGATGCCAACAGTTATTAGCTGGAGATGAATAATTTAAAATTTTAAACTTTTTCTATATTTGGATGGTTCGGGGGAAGAAAAAAAACACAGCTTAATGCAAGCAAATCATAAAGTTAAAAAATTCTAAAAAGGGAAACCTGACCCCACTAGTCTGTATTTTCGAAACTCAAAAAGAAGGGATATATGCTTTTTCATTGGAATTTAGTACCATCTGTTTCAATTTTAAAAGCCCGATGAGTACACCTGATTCAAGGCAAAAACAAAAACTACTGATTCACCATTTATAAACAAAATAAGTTTACCCGAATACGAATGCACGCCTTATTCGAGACGTGATACAAAATTTCATATATATTCATTACATTGGCAACTATGGATGTTTTTATGTTAACCACCCTCCTGTAATCTCTTGAATTTATCTATATGTACAATCTATCAAAAGTTATCGTGTACACTGACATACAAACTGACATGACATTTTCTTCCTCTATTTTCTGATTCAGGGTGAATGTTGATGAACATTCAACATGGAATTTCTGACCGATTAAATAACATCCCTTGTTATTTCTTTTGTGCATGTGTGAATAAAAGAATTATAATAATAACAGCAACTCAGTATATCTGGTTCTTCATATTTCTTCTTAGCAAGGCATGCCTTTGTTGTTTATTGTGTATATATGTATATATCATTTGTATGTACTTCTTTATAATATATTCTCTGTATATTTTTATGAAGTATTTATCAGTTCGCTTTCATTTTATCGTCTTTAGCGCTCTGTACTCAAGAATCACATACCTTTCTTCATTACGTTCTAACATAAATTCTCATCTAATACAGGCAATCGACGATAGAGCACTCTAGTACAGGGGCGTAGCCAGGATTTTGAGAAGGGGGGGGGGGGGGGGGGTGCAAAGTTAGGCCACGTAACCACTGACTGTAATACAACAAATGCACCCTGTGGTTTCTGTGCTTTTAGAATTAAATTACTCACATCCAATAGCGTGCATTTGCTGCTGGTGCGCTTTGCATTTTTACTGCGCAAATCAGCTTTAAGAGTATAAAGTATAACATAAATGACGATTTTGAGCAAGGAAATGAAATGATCGAATTCATATATATTTAAATAAATGTAATGTGACTTGTTTTGTACATGTACATTTATGTAACAGCTGATTGCTGATTTAGGAATCAGACGCACGGGAAATTTGAAGATCCTATTGTTAACTTGCAAGCAATCCATTTTTAATACAAACTATTTTTTTAGTTTATTTAATTTTTATCTTGGTTTTTTGCTCTGGCCAGGGGGGGGGGCACGCCCCCCCCCTCCCTCAGCTCTAGTAGTAGGCGATATGACGTGTTAGTTAAAGCCCGGGCATGAACAAAAACAAACGAACTTTTGTTCTTTAAGATATGTAATCACTTCCAACGCTACATCTACATCTCCTACACTTTCTCTGTAACGGAATGCAACTATACAGAAAGCAGGAGAGATCAGGTTTGTGGTCGATGAAAACGAACTTGTGTAACTTCTGCCAGAGTGTGCCTTCTTCATTCTGCCAGGGTGTTCATTCATTCATAAAAGAAAGGAGGGACGCTCCACGTCACATTATGTTTGACTTGGGTGGTGTTTTTATCATGGTTTTGGTTGGAAATGACGTCCGCACTGAGATGCAGGTCTCTAAATCTGCATCCCTTTCTTTTACCGATGAATGAATTGCAACCCTGAAGAGGGCACACTCTGGTTGAAATTCCACAAGTTTGTTTTCATCGACCACATGCTTGATCTTTCCTTCCTATTGCATCGTTGGTCTTAAGCAATTACATAAGCCATATGCTCCTTATGAATTGCGAACACATTTATCCCAGACTGCCTCCGAAGTGCACCTCACGAGACAATTAAGTAAGATTTAATTATTATATACCCAAACTGCATCGAGGATTAATGATTAAGAAGATATTCTGAAGGGTTGGGTATAGCCCTCACCACCTTAATTCAACCTTAGCTATCTCGAAAAAGGATTTTGTTTAGTGGTTAGCGTACTTGTCTATTAACCTGAATGAGAGGATTAAATTTTGTAATACTGTATGACCTAAAATCTGCTGTCTGAGAATCAATTCAGAATCAATCACTACATATAATGATGGTATTGAAATGCTACTTCCCTAGTATGCCGAACAAATATATATATATTTTTTTATGCTTGTATAAGAAAGAAAAGCATAGACATTGTTTAACATTTATATTGTCTAATTTCCCAAAAATATGTACATATAGTGTAGATTTCGGCTTACAAGCTACACAAAGTTCAACAGTAACATTTAAGTTTGCTAGGTTGTCATATTTATACAATTCAGGGATTACCTGAGGCTGTGACTCCCCTTCCCCAAGGGAAAACCCCCAAAAGAGGGAAGTCCTGCTGTCTTAACAGAAAACAGCAGGACTTCTGGGGTTTAAACCCAAAAATTTTCTCAGTTAAAATGTTTGGTTAAGACAGTAGGACATCACTCCACTTTGGGGCTGCACTTGTGGAAGGAGAGGTTAGGTTTTATGACTCATGCCTGGGCTTTAAGGGTCATATCGCCTACTACCAGAGCGCTGTTTCGTCACTCTGGTGGACATGAGCCCGACTCTACTGTGGGAGTTCTAAATTTTGCCTATCCTAAATTTTTATTCACCTAGGGCAAGGGTCTTTAACGAGTACCTGACATTGTACAGGCTCGGGACCACCGCTTAACGTCCCATCCGAAGGACGGCGTGCTTAAGTTTATTTTACCTCCCAGATAAAATAAACTAAGGGTCTCGGCCCGGTTTCGAACCCACGTTCTTGAGCTCAGAAGACAAGCATGCATACCACTGAGCTACCGGCGCCCTCTGTCTAAGGAGAGTCACAGCCTCAGGTAATCTCTGAATTGTATAAAGACAATCCAACAAAATTAAATATTACTGTTGAACTTTGTGCTGACAAAAGTGTACGCTGAAACCGGTACACTATATGGTTTGTTAGTAATTATGACTCATGCCCGGGCTTTAACTACAAGGTCATATCGCCTACTACCAGAGCACTTTAGTCATTCTGGTGGACCTGAGCCCGACTCTACCATGGGAGTCCTAAATTTTTATTCACCTAGGGTAGGGACGAGAACCTGACATTGTACAGGCTCGTGACCATTGCTTAACGATCCATCCGAAGGACGGTGTGTTTAAGTTTATTTTACTACCCAGATAAAATAAACTAAGGTCCTCGGCCGTTTTTCAAAGCTCAGTAAGCAAGCACGCATACCACTGAGCTACCAGCGCCCTCTGGGCGTACACTATATGTATGTATTTCTGTGAAATTAGACAATACGGATGCTGAAGAAGTTCTTTGCTTTTATTTATTTTTCATTAGTTTTTCCATTGTATCGATACATAACCAAAAAATGTATTCGAATGTTTTTAGTCCCCGAAAATTATTTTTTCGACATTTGGGGCTCTGTTTCAACACAATCGATATTTATTTTCAGTGCTGCTGACTATAGCAAAGTGATGCATAATTTCTGTCTCTATTAAAGCTCACCACTAGGAGCGTTGGGATCAGCTCTGGAGCACCTTCGTCGGTTTAGACCCAGCTAAATCTTTTTTTCATTTACATAAATATTTTATTTTAAATATTTTATTATGTTTTCTCAGGTTCGTCTCGCTTTGAAGGAACAACAAGAAGTGAACTCCCAACTGAGAGCGTACATTGATGGCATCCTTTTGAACATTGTCGACAATTATCCACAACTTCTTGAAGTTAAACCCGCTCCCCCACCATAACTGTCAAAGAAGAACCTTCTGAATCAGCGTGAAAAACATCAACCGCTCGCTAGCTTTCTTATCTTCTATCTGTACATAATAAAATAATAAATAAATACAGAAAAAAATGTTAAAAGAACTTATAAAAAAAATATAAATGCAACATAATTATTAATATTTTTTGTAAATAATGAAATTTAGTTTGTATATAGGGTGTAACTAAAAGAAAGGACGCTGGATATGATAGGTAGGGGCGGACGCAGGCTTTTGGTCTTCCAGAGTGTATTTTAAAGTTATTAAGGGGATGTTTCTACCCAAAACGTTCATCTTCAACCCTTTCTGTAACGGATATAGGAACGTTGATCAACATTGGTCACAATGATAATCTACCACTTTATAGCTAAAATAAATAATTTCGAAGTTGAGAAATGCGGACAATTGTGAAAACTTGTAGTAAATAAATAAAATAAAGTTTTCGGCATAATACTATCGTCAGGTTTATAAACCTGAGTCTTAAGCATAAGCGAAACAGTCCTATATATCAGGTACGTAAGTGGTTGACATTTAAACAAGGAAATCCCATGGCATGATTAAAATTGATGATAAAATTATTAAATTCGGACAAAATGAACTAATTTATATGTGATATTGTTTTTTTTTTTATATCCTACGCCCATCTTTGGCATTTCAACCATGCGATGTCTTGCAGGCCAATATAGTGACACCTTGTATTTATCGCGGGACATGTTACCCTGGGTTTGAACAATATCAACCGGCGCAGAGCAGGTCGGAAGATGGTCCCCTGTCATTTCCCCATCGTTGTAGAGCGGGCATATCGGTGAGTCGGCCACTCCCTATCCTCTTCAGATGTTTCTGGGGGCCAGTCGTGTCCTGTTAGCATCCTGAAGTTGGCCACCGCTACCCTCCTAGCCATGTCACCAGTTATCCGAAATGATATTGTATGAAATGATGTTTGTGCATTTAACAAAATTACTCATCAGAGGCTTTACTATTTGAAGTTATTTGAAAATAACTAAATGGATAACAATAAAGATATATATTATTATCACTACTCGCTCATTTTCCTTATTTATTTTGTTATTTCATTTTTCTTTATTGTTATTAATTTAATTATATTTTAAATATAAGAAAAGTCTGTAATTTTAATAATATTCTCATGTCATCAGTCAAATTTCATTATCATTTTGTTAAATGTATAAACATCATTTCACGAATATCATATAAATGGTTTATTCTGTCAAAATTTAATAATTTTAGTCATATTGATATTGAAAGAAGGGGAGAACAAATTTCTAGCGGTAGGGGATCATAGGGATTTTCTAGTTGAAATTTCCCTTTCCTTATTTGGTATATTAGAATGATTCACACTCAGCAGGCAGAAACCGATAGTATATAATATTTTTGTGTTATACATTATTTTGGGAAATAAATTATTTTATTTATTTAAAATAAATTTACCGTAATGTACATATAATTTTTCTAGTTGAAAACAATCTGAATAAGAAGTATCTGTTGATTAGTCGGTCTGAAAGGTAATATCAAAAGAATGGTGGTTATATATCATAATGGATGTATCATAATTAGTATAATTTATCGAAGGGTACTTGAAGACGGATGCCTGCTTTCATCTACTGTACCTAACATGTCCCACTCTATCTCAGGAAATGTCACCATGTTAAAATCTGATAAGTATGAGCAGAAGTTTTTTCTATGAGATTCATGAATACTTCCTTATTTTTTTTTGTAAATTTTTCAAACAGCTCGAATAGAATTCATGAAAAAAAAAGTATATATGAGTCCCCAAAGTTGTCAAAAAGTCATCTCAAAAATCGTTATGCTTACCGAAGAAAATATTTGTTATTTACTCAGTTACCAGACTTTTTAAAATGTTTCAGCTTTTATCTCATTAGATTCTTCAATTCGATCTATTCTCATGGAAAATATATTCAAGGTTTATTAAGTTTTTCTTGGTAATAACTCCAACCAAACGTTCATTCGCGAATGGGATGTGTCTATTAAAAAATCTTAATTTTAAACAAACATGATCCTCAACAGTTTCTTCAACATCCTCTTCATCAGCACCCTTTATTTAATTAATTATTGTCATAGTCGTTAGTTACTTTTTCTGCTACTAGTTTATAGTTATTAAAATCTAATAAATCCTTTCTACCGTCTCTAAAATGATCATTAAGTAACTTAATTACATCCTTTTTCTGTTCCTGTGAAATAGGTACTTCCTGTCTTATAATGTTTGAATTTAAGTTAATCTTGCAGATAATATAATAGATATAAATTTTCTTCAGAATTCAGTTTCCTATCATACCACAATTGAATAATTATCATTAATTGACAATTAAAATCATTTCGTTTGGATACACCCTGTATATATACTTAAAAACAAAATCATGTATAACTACTTATATAAATAAATTTTATCCGTCCCTTTTTAAGGGATGTTAGCTGGGGCTGTGAAGTGGAAACAATGATAAAATGTGTATGTAATCTCGAAATATATTCGTATACTTGTGTATTTTATTTCATGTTTATGGAAACTTGCTGTTTTTTTATAAGTCAAATATAATTTTATTTTTTACTAGAAATAATAATTGTATATATTAATTATATCGATGTTGTTAAACTAATGTATATGTAAGTAATATTTGCAAAATGGATCAGGCGAAAGTGCTATTTTTTTTCGTTTTTAAAATCAAATATTTATATTATATTTTATTTTATTTGATGCTTCCTTTTTAAATATATTCTATTGTATGTAGTGTGTTGAAAATTACTATTCTAAAAAAATAATATGCAGCCGTTTATTCTTCGCAAAACCCTACTTAATTACAAATTTGTTAAGTTGATAATAATATCCTGTGATGGAAGACTGTGTAGAGAAAAAAAAAATGCCATCATATTTAAATTGTTAAATTTAAGTAGTATAGTTTTATTTAAAATAAAATAATATATATTTTTTAAACATTGTTAATATATTATTGCCAAAGTACTTGATTGTATTATATGTATGAATCGAAATTATGTGTTAAATACATTTGTGACTTAAATTCTTTGTATTAAAAAATAAATTAAATAAAATTGTCTTTGGTTAATGTCAATAAATGTTGATAATGATTTTAATTAAATTGATAATATTTATTTTATTACCTTATCCACTCACCAACTTATCCAAGGCAAGAAGTGTCGATAACATTTTCGATGTATGTTCATCCGTTGAAAAGAACTACAGGAACTGACACGATTGTTTGAATTGCAGCTTATTTAGACAAGGTTTGCGCACATCATGTTGAACAACATAGTACACTTGTGTACAGAAGGGGTTGGTTCGTTCCTTCATATTCTATATATGATGCACAAATACTTTTATGCATGCAGTACTTGTATTTGAATGGGACGTATATGAATGATATATGTCAAATTTCATGAAAATCTGAACAACAGTTAAAGAAGTAGCTCTCATGTTATGTTAAGCCCTCCCCGACCGGGCTTATGAGGATGCTACATGTTAGTTATTATAACTCATGCCCAGGCTTTATTTAGCTACGGGGTCATATCGCCTACTACCAGAGCGCTCTTTCGTCACTCTGGTGGACATGAGCCCGACACTACTAGAGTGTCCTCAATTTTGCCTACCTTAAATTTTTATTCACCTATGGTTGGGAGGGGTCTTTAACGAGTACCTGGACGTACATGCTCGGGACCATCGCTTAACTTTAGTTTATCTTCCAGATAAAATAAACTAAGGGCCTCGGCCGGGTTGCGAACCCGCAATCTTTAGCTCAGAAGGCATATCACAGCTATCGGCGCCCTCAATGCTACATGTTGAATTTCATGAAATTTCAGTGAAAAATTATAGAGTTAGTAATCAATTTCTTTGATTCATCATCCATTCAAAATTTTCAGATCCTTAGCTAGTGAGAAATTTAAATTCAATCAGTCGTTTAAGAGAGAGATTTAGAAATTATTTAGGAAATTTCGGACTCCCATTGTAAAGTCAGGCTCATGTCCATCAGAGTGACGAAAGAGCGCTCTGGTAGTTAGGTGATATGATCTCGAAGTTAAAGCCCGGGCCTGAGTAATATAACTCTCAGCTAGTTATTTGCTGCCGTTCATCTCGCGCTGATCGAGTCAACAAAATATTCTTCAGAATCAGGTTTTCATGGTAATATTTAAAAAATAATAAATAAATGACCAGTTATGTATCTAATCAGTGATTTATTTTTTTCAAAGTTTTAATATATCTTTTACTGGAATAAATGCAAATCTAAAAATGTAAATCTATTTGACATAGTATTTCTATAATTGATACAAAGCCTTAACGTTTTTTAATAATTTTTTTGTTCTTTTATAAATTATATATGAGTCATTCCACGTCAAGTATGCCATCTAAAAAAAATATATATTTTTAAATTTGGCTCAATGTTTGTGGAGACATAAATTTAGCAGGTCTGCCAACTCATAACATTTTCATTTACTTCTTTAGCTATACGAAATATAATAGGCAAAGTTGGGTAATCGGTCAGAAATGTGTGATGTTGAGATTTCACCGGAATTTCTTGCCTGTGAACACGATAACTGCCGTAGAATTAATGAATCGACACGAAATTTTATACACGTCCAGCTATTGATTTTCAGTAAAAATTGGACAAAGAAAAATAAAGGGATTAGAAGGGAGGTTTAACGCAAAAATTGTAATTATATCGACACAAAATTTCATATATGTAAATGCAAAACCCCCATAAGACACTTATTAGTTTTCAGCAGAATTGGCAGAAGAAAAGGGGGATCACAGGAGGGAGGGCTCAACTTATAAATGTTAATAACTATAATGAATGAATCGTCACAATGAGTATGAGGATTCAAAATCTTATGTATGTAAGTCAACAATCAAACTGTCGATTGATTTTGGAGCGAGAGCGAAAACGTAGTTGATTAATTCGTGCTGAATAATGAATGACATTGGCTTCTAATTCTCTGGTGTTAGGGCAAAAGGGCTTAAGTCAGAGTAAGTCCTGAGATCCAAAGGACTAAATGCATTTAAATATTCTTAACATATTTAACTGATTGTTGGAATATTTTACTTTATTTATATTTAATATTTTATGAAATAATATTTCAAGTAACATAATTGTGCTTCACCTGATTTGCAGGAATTGTTCAAACCTTCAGAAATTCCCCTCCTAAAATTCAGATTTGCTGACTTAAGGGATTGAACAGACAAAATAAAATTTAATTTAAAAAAAAACTCCTCCAAAAATCATTCATTACTTTGAAAATTGGGGCAAAATGATAGCAATCGGCCGAAAGAGCAAATATGGCCACTTCATCTCTCAGATTAGCTGGACCCAACGGAGGGTCAATTGAAATAGCAATAATTAGAAACAAATAATTTCTATTTTTGTAGTTCGTTAGGTTCAAATATCACGCTTTTTTTTTTCATAATCAAGAAACCGTTTGGAGGTTTGAAGACAAAAACACTTAATTTGAGCCGTTTCATAAAATAATTGGGAAGGCATATTAAATTCCCGAAGGAATATTAATATCTTAATTTAAGACATCCAAAAATCAGTTTTTAAACATATATATAATCAAAATGATTGCATTTACCTAAAGAGCGTTCAATTTACTTTTGGAAACGATTTACCTAAAGAGCGTTCAATTTACTTTTGGAAACGATTTACCTAAAGAGCGTTCAATTTACTTTTGGAAACGATTTACCTAAAGAGCGTTCAATTTACTTTTGGAAACGATTTACCTAAAGAGCGTTCAATTTACCTTTTGGAAACGATTTCCTCAAATTCCAAAAAGTATTCATCATATACAAAAGTATATTGAAAAGAAAGATTTTTCTAATATTGTTCAAAAATGCAATCCCATGTATTTCCGTATGTAATTAAGTAAAAAAATAGAAATTATAGCCACGTTGGCAGACTCACTAAATGTACCTACCACCAAATCCGAAAATATTTATTTTGTTGCTGTCGCACTTGTCATGGCCTGAACCATATATGTAAATACATATGTTTAATGATAATAGTAAATATAATATATACATAATCATAATTTCTAAAAATTTATATTCGATACAACAACCTTATATTTTTGTAAACATTATGTACATTTTAACAATTTTTTTTTTTTTTATTTTTTTATGTAGTTTGTTAGGTTATTTTAAAACAATTATTTGAAACTATTTTTTTTTATTACTACAATAGCTGCAAAATATTTGCACCTTATATATTATTTGTTTTCTTATAAGTAATTTAGTAACGTGAGAAAAAAAATAATAAATAGAAATATTGAATACACACCAGGAGGCTGATAGCAAGATTGATTGGAGGGGTGGGTTTTATATTAACGTTATCCAAAGCCTGAAGGCCCATATAACAGCCCCTCGACAGTATTTAACTACCTACTCTCCTACCTTAAAGAAACAAAAACTCATCTGGGTTGAGGAACGCCTCATCGAAGTTTCTCCATCGGAAGTGTGAATAACCTTCGCATTAGCCCAGTATGTCCTATTGCCGGGTGGCCTATTACCGATTATCCTATTAGATACACGATTACATTTTTCAAATATCTTCTTGAGTTGGTCAACAAGTCTTGTTCCACTTTTCATGTTCGCTCCTCCGATTAACTCTTTTGACTGTCGACAACTATGCCTTTCTGGAATGCCCACTCCTTCAGTATTATTTTCCAATGCGCCTTCATGGTCCCGGTAGAACAGAGATACCAGGCTTGCCTTCTATGCTCTATGAGTTTCGAGTTCGAAACTCAGAAATGGGTTCAATATTTTTTTTTTCTCCTAACAGAATATTTTTATTTTATTTTTTTCTTCATTTGATAAAAAATATACGAGGTGCAATTATTTAATACAATATCATTATTATTTACTGAAATGGAAGCAAACAATTTCTAATAAAAACTAGATATAAAATGAGAAGCATTGTCTCATACTTTTTTTTTGTATATGAATTTAAAAAAAATTGCTGTACACATTTTATTTATAATTCATAATAATTTTTTTTTTCTACTTATGCTAGCTCAGTACATTTTGTTAGAAACATGGAGGCACAGCCATTATTTCATTATTAAACAATAATTTTTAATTAATAAAGATAAAATAATTCTATGAAAGTAGCAAATCAATTTTTTTTATATAATAACTTTATACATATATATTTTACAATATTTAAATATGTTTATTGACGAAATGAATACATGCCCGTTCTATAATAACTTTAGGCCATTCTCTTCAAAAATTATTGAATTGTTTAAATAATAATAATTATTCATTTCAAATCAGACTTATCATCAGCCATAGCTATAAAAAATATACACAATTCTATATTTCTCTATATTCTACTTCAAATATTTTCTAGTTATTTTTTACTTTACACAATGAACATGTGAGTCGCCTGATTCCAAAACCAGAAAATGCATTTTATAATAAGTATATATTATTGGCGTGATATGCAAGCTTTTGTCTTATTTACTGCCCATAACCTATATGTGATTTTAAAAATATAATATTAAACTCTCTCTCAAAATGCAAGAAATAGTCTTCTTGAAAAATCCATCAACTCGGTTAAATGAAATGAAAAGAAATTTTATTCAGGGATTGTGGTCCCCTAAGAATAAATACATAAAAAGTCAATAAGAAAGAAACAATAAAATAAAATATCAATAAGCCCTAAATAAGAAAAAAAAATGTAATTGGTGATACCGTGGAGAATACCGTGCAATGATTAACATAAATATACAAAAAATAAATATACTCGTATCTCTGAAAGTCCAGAAACGAAAAGGAGATAAATTAAAAATATAAGAATGGGGAGGATGCCCAGACTGTTTGAAATAATATTGATTTAGGAGAAACTGATGTGATAATGAAATAAAGTGAATGAATAAATAAAATAAATACGGAGATAGTAAGAATTGATGGTGAAATGTAGGAAAATACAAAGGAAGCGGAAAGGACACTCAGAGGGAGAGGATTGTATATGGAAGAGGAATTGGAAGAGAGAAGCCACGGAAGGAGAGTGACGGATTGGGGGAGGCAGGGAGTTCCAAAGAGAGGAGAGGCCTGGACAAGAAATGAATTGTGGAAGACCGAGGAGCAATGGACGAGATCTGGTGGACGGAGGACTAAAATTGGAAAAGATAGTAGGGTTCTTTGGATTTTAGCATTTAAAAGAGTAAACAGCTTAGGCAGTAGTTTCGGTGGATAGAGGATTTGGCATTGAAAACAA
Organism: Aradus depressus; assembly: GCA_963662175.1. Classification (NCBI taxonomy): domain Eukaryota; kingdom Metazoa; phylum Arthropoda; class Insecta; order Hemiptera; family Aradidae; genus Aradus; species Aradus depressus. Next base: position 32,155,410 of record OY759220.1, read on the forward strand.
ATCTGACGTGCGTGTTCACGATACATTGGAGTTTGTTATCGAGTTCCTTGCTCAGATAACTATCGACCAAGCACCCATAGTCAAAATGAGAAAAGAATAGGGTGGAAAGAGGAGTTGGAACCTTGTGATATAGAGTGACGGGAACGTTTAAATTGTGCCAGGGGTATTTCTAGGAAAGGGATTGGTCCAGGATGATACCCAAGTTTTTGGCTCAGCGTTAAATGAGGGGGTTAAGTAAGCTATTGAGAAGTTTCTTGTTGCCTTATATGATCGCTTGAGTCAGGATTAAAAAGGAGTTTGTTCTGTTATAAGAAGATTACCGCTTCACTGGACATCGGAATTTTTGGACACCCCACAAAATTCAAAATACTAATTTAAAAAAGTATTATGAAAGTTAGACTTCTTAAAGAACTGTTAAAAAGAACTATCTTCTCGAGACAAAACACTGTTTCGATTTCATCACTTTTATTTCAGTTTCCTCTATGACACCAATAAAGAATTGTGATGGTTGATGATAGAAACATTGCTTTCTGCTAAAAAATTAATGAAAATTAACTGAATATAACTTTTTTCACTTATATTTCGTCTGGCTATGAGATCAGACGCTTCAAATGTATACATAGGTTCCTATATTATACTCATAGGTCCTATATTATAGGTACATAATATTTTCCTATAAAAAGATAAAAGTATTATTGCCCACAATAACTTATTAACTAAAATAAATATAATAATTTGAAAATTCATCACATATTATTAATTTGAACACGAGAACCTACAAGTAAAATAAAATGCAAAAAGCAAAATAATAAAAATAAAAATAAAAGAGAAATTTTTCTTATACTTAATTAAAAATAGTTAGCAAAATTTTATATATATATATTCATATTTTTTTTTATTTTATAAAAACTAAGTAAATGACTATATATGATATAATACAATTTTTCTTTACAAAAGGCAGTTTTAACAATCCGTAACTATTACACCTGGTGTATAAATTTTCAAGAAATTTTACTTAAATTACAAGAATTACTTTTTTTTTAAAACACATTTATATAACAAAGACTTATAAATACAGTGAGAATAGAAAATAAAGTTAGAATCCGTTAGAAATTCTAACTTAATGCAACAATAACATGGTAAAAGAGAGTTAGTTTAATTTTAGGAAAAACATTAAATTAATCAAGTTTCCGATGGATGCAATGATCAATAATAAATAATGATTACTTATTTTCTCGAAGTAGCTAATATCATCTATAGTATTACGAAAATGCCCATCATTTTCTACACTATAAAGGTTTCCAGATTTTTAGAAGGTAATTTCAACGAAATTTTTAGGTACGAATAATCGAGTAAATAATTAAAGATATGTCCTTTTTTTTTTATTGACAACCATCAACATATTTAAAACCTCCTCAAAGAACTTAAAGAAATGTTCCTGTTTAAACTTTAAATATGAGGATACATATAAAATGTGTGATATATAGCACAAAAAAAGAGATAAGTAGCACAAAAAAATCACTATGACGGTATTTTCTGAGTTAAATATAGATTTTTGGATGATTTTTGACTTTCTATTCAGTTTGATGATACCGATACTGAAGATGGGAGGTGTTTCTCAAAACGTTCAACGTTAATATAATTTACATATATGATTTTAAATAGAGAGATAAAAGCTGCATAAAAATGACTGATTATTATATCTGTGGTCAGATGAAGTATCTATGGTCTAGACTCTAGACCATATGTGGGCAACAACCGGCCCGCTGTAAGATTTGGTCCGGCCCGCGAGACATTTTGAAAAACCCAATTAAGAAAAAAAAAATATTACACTACTTACTCACACTCACTCCAAATTAGGAAGATCGAGTAGGATGGGGTTTGTCGCTTGCTCCTGCGGAATCAAGTGAGCGAGCAAGGCGAGTGAGGAAAAATTCATGTCATCGCATGTTTGTTTATGGTCAATAAATTTGCGTATTTTTTTTGTGTTTTTAATGTGCACGTTTGCGGATGCGATCGTATTCATGTGATTGATTGATAGTGTTACGACCAAACAGTACTTTAAAGTCCGACGTTATTTTATTTTGAACCATCTACGCGGCCCGCGAACGTATTTGCACACTAAAGTTTGGCCCGCAACATGTCAAAGGTTGCCCCTACATGCTCTAGACCATAGATACATAGACTCTAGAGGATAATTTTCAGTCTGTAATAAATCTAAAAACATTTATTTTATTTCTGATTTTATCATAAAATAATCAATTAAATTTTAAAAATAAAATAGTCAATAAACAAACATAAATTACACACAACGCCCATGACTATTACCAGAAGCTGTAGAACACTTTACCATCTAATGCGATTTATCAGGTTGGTCATCCTGAACACCGATGTTCGAATGAATATTTTTGATCAGTCTTTAGGACATTATTGTGAATTTTCCGAAATAATATAAAAACAAATGTAGAAAATTGAAAATGACCAGGCTTTCTGTAGGTAATACAAACATAAGAGAAAAGAAGGGGGCGAGAAAAATATTTAAGGTAAATGCATAAATGCAGGCATTAGGTCTTCAACATTTAAATATTACAGTATTTCGAGGCAAAGTTCATCATCATTCTATTTGCAATGCTGCCATTTATAGCAAAATAATCAGTTCAAATAAGAAGTAAGTCTGAATAAGATGTCATTGGAAAATGCAGGTATTTAAAATACAGTTACAAGGCAAAGAAAAGTTACAAATCAAATATTGAAAAATAATTGTGGGGATATTGAGGGTCAGTCAAAGACCCCCAGGTAATAATATACAGTCGCTAATCAAATCTACAATGAAAAATAAATAATTGAATCATAAATTACTAACAATATTAAAGTTTCAAATGGCGAAAAGAAGGGCTCGAGTTAATTTCAATATTTTATTATTCGGATGGGAATTGTAGTCAAGAAAGTAGAACTGCACATTTATATAAACTAAGAGAATGTCCTCGGTCTTTTAAATATCTATATTTTCCAATGACACAATATTCATATTTACTTCTTAAACAGAAGTTTACATCCTTCTTACATTTATGACTAACTAAAAAATGGCTACAATGAGAATGAACTGATGAGCTTAGGCTCGAAACATTCCCTTAGATAGGTACCTATTAAATTATCTTTATTATCTCACCGTGTTTCTCTATTATATATGTATTTAAAAGAAACAAATCTACAGAATGCTTGGACATTTTCGATTTTGTACAATGTTTATATTATTTTGGAAAGTTCACAATAATGGCCCAAAAATTGATTAAAAGATTTACATATTCGAACATCGGTGTCCACAATGATAAATCCTGATAATCGCACTTTGTGTGAGACTGAGTCATTGGTACATCAACGTTCCTGTTGTGGTAAATTGCTCTACAGCCTCTGATAGTAGTCACAGACATTGTCATTTTTGTGTTTTATTGTTTTATTTTGAAAGATGTCGAATTTGTTGATAAATTCCCAACTAAAATACTTTTTTTTAGATCTATTACAAACTGAAAATTATCACAAGTCTATAGACCAAAGTTATTTCATTTAACCACATATATAATAATAAGAAATATATACATAGTAATTTTTATGCAGCTATATATCATCAACTTAAATCATATTAACGTTAAACGTTCCTAGAGACACCTCCCATCTTCAGTATCAAATAGACTAGAAAGTCACAAAATCATCCAAAAATCTATGTTTAATATAGAAATTTCCATAGTAAATTTCTGAGATAACTCCATAAAAATTACTATATTCTCTGAAAATTTCCTTGAACAACCCTAAATGAAAAATAAAAAAAAGTACTCTTTTTTGGGACTACAAAATAGCTCCACAATTCCTCCACTTACCATTCACAATAAGGTGTGGTGAATTCAAAGATGCATTAAATATTTAACTATTAATATTTTTTTAGTTATCCTCATACTTCAAACAGAATTTAGCGACATTTGATAAATAGGTTGATATTTAAGGGATAGTTTAAGCTCTTAACATGATGGCTGTCGATAAAAAAAATGCACGTCTCATATCTTAGTTTAAAGCGGTCTTTTCGAGAATTTCCTACTGGATCCGATGGATTTTTCAATTTAAGCGTTTCCATATAAACGTTTTAATTTCGTTGTTTCTTGATACTTCTTTAGGATGGTTGAATCGGACGTAGAGTAATGTATAATATAGTATAGCAGGGTTTTAAATTGCGTTTAATTTTGTTCTTATGAGTTATTCAAGGGTCGTACTAAGAGTAATTGTCAAAATTATGGTTTGTGCGCAATTGTGGTTTTCAATACTTCAGGTATTGTAATCAAAATCTGTTAGGTGAATTTATGTCAAATTGATGTGTCTAACCAATGGTTCTCTTTCGTTATAACGAAAATTGTTTCTATTCCCAGCCTGTAGGCTTGCTGTCAAACTGCAGGGACAAACTGTTTCCTAACAGACAATTCTTCAGTATATAATCTTTAAAAATGTTTAAATTAAATTAACAATTATAAAGAAAAAGCCAAAAGTTACTTCAGAGGTTCGTGTTTTTAACGTCTAATGACATGTTTTATCAACTAGAATCAAAATAATTGAACATATGACAATATGCAGTTACAAGGCAAAGAAAAGTTACAAATCTAATATTGAAAAATAAATAATTATATATAAATTACCAACAATATTAAAGTTTTAAATGGCGAAAAGAAGGGCTCGAGGAAATTTCAATATTTTATTATTCGGATGGAATTATAATAATCAGGAATAATTACAGTCTTAGGTAAAAAACAAAAATTTAATTTAAAAAATACACCTAAATACATTTAAGTAACAAAGAAAATATATTATTCATGAATATTTCAGAGTCTGTGTAAATAGCTTTAATTATTTCATAGCTTCAATTACAACTCTAATGCGAAAAAATCAAAATATTTGTAGACAATTTTCATTTTTTTCAGATTATTGAAAGAATTTCAAGCCCATCTTTACAAATTATATAAATTCGGCAGTCCCAACCAGAAAGACAGTAACTAACATAAAAAGTTGTGGTTTTTCACATAGAAAGAGATATTTATTGATAGAGCACCAATCAAAAAAAAAGAAAATCTGAGGTAATAACAGTATTATTCAGTGTGATAATTATAACGATATCAAGGTATAAGTAGTAACAGTATATACACATTATCTATGATAAATAATGTGCCTGAAGTTCAATTAACTGAGTTTTTTCAGTATGTATTTACTTTTTTTAAGTAAGCATCAAACATGAACATGGAATTTCTTCCTGTCCCTCCTAGTTTTGTAAAATAACAGATACACTGTTTCTGGCTAGTTCATCCAAATCAAGCTCTACTACTAAAGATAAAAGTTTAAACATAATCTAATTGAAAAATGTGGTCATAATAACACAATATAGCGTTTCGGTCTCACAAATATACGAGAACATTTTTGTGATATGTTTCAATAAAGTGAAAAGCTAATAAATACATAAATAAACAAAAACATTGAATTTGTTAAACATTTATATTGTTGAGTTCGATAAATAGATATATTTTAAAATGGATGATTTTAAAATTAACTCCGCAATATTTCTATGTATGGACGTAAAATATATATATATTTATATTCTCATATCTTCAAATATATTTGATAAAAACATGAAATAAATAAAAAAATCAATCTTAACGGTTGCCTATTCGTCGTTTTATGAATTTTTTTAAAAATGGATTGTTAAAATACTCTTAAGTTAGCTATTGCAAGAACCATCGAATTTTTCACCGTTATCAGACTTTATTTTGAAAATGTTGAAAATTTTGCATAGGTAGGTACCTTAAATTTTTATTCACCTAGGCTAGGTTTATTTTATCATATATAATATGTGATAACTATATATGTATATATAATCTAAAACAAGCTTTTATTTGAATGAACTAAAAAGGAATAAATAAATAATTAATTTTGTTACATATGATATGCTCCGTACTTATAAAGTTGAAACTGTATGTATTTGTACGAAACAATATTAATTTGAAAAGTAAAAGCTTGTCGCTCACAAGCCTATTTATGTATTATGTATTAGACTTTAGCCTAATTCGCAGGCGACAAGCTTTTACTTTTCAAATTAATATATATATATTATAAATATATACAGCTTCAACTTTATAAGTACGTAGCATATCATAAGTAACAAATGATTTCATTTTTAGTTCATTCAAAAAAATGTTTGTTTATAAAAAAGTATTTTTATTTTTTACTCTTAGTCTTTACTTATTTTGTTTTATAATACATAGATTAAAAGTTACCCGGGGTTATGGGAGTAATATACAATATAAATAAATAAATAATAGACTGTTTAATATATCCTTCATAAACGAAATAATTTATATCTATATATGATATATACGGGTATAAAATGTGATGTAAAATATATTTTTTTATTCCTTTTTAGTGCAATCAAATAAAAGCTTGTTTTTAGAAAAGTTTTTTTAGTATATTTTTTTCATATGATGCTCTTTTTCCAAATATTCCTCCTATACCCTAACACCTTGCCATATTGCAGACGCCATATTTAATTTTTCGCAATTAATACCGGAAGTATATATTGTCACTATAGTTATATGACTGTACTAAATTTCAAGTCAATCGGTTAATTGGGAAGTGGTTAGAATCGACTTGCAAGATTTGTTACAGACAACAAAGCAAGCTAAATAAAAGCTTGTACAAATGAACATAATTAAGAGACCGAAAGGCCGATGGTATCGCTATTATAAACCACATTTTTCAACTGGATTTTCTTCTGGTCTCAAACAAGGATATTTGTACTCTTTTCAAGTAATTTTCCTGAGAGTCAAATACTAATATGATAATTACTATAAAAAAAATTCTTGCAAAAAGATTCAACTATAATAAATAATACTACAACATTCTTTGTACAAATATTTTCCGAAATTCGCTGTTCCTTCCTTTCTATACATGAATCAAATAGATAGATGAGGCGGTGGAGGAGGTTCCCCAATCAGCGTCGACTGTTGGTTAGACGAAACGCTGGTTGGGGATCGGGTCTCAGGTGCGCTGTTGAGGAGGACAACTTTCATAGAGGCAGGAGGACTCGCTACAGGAACAGCACATGTCGCTGGCGTAGGAGCTGCTGCAGTCCTCATCGCAGCAGTCACCCTCTGAACACCCTTCGCAGTTCTCTCCTGAACATACAATAGCTTCTCAATTAGAAGTATATAATGAAGAGAAATAACCTATTTAAAAATGTATTTAAGCACAAAACGAGAATGTCTGGATGCATTTTCATAAAATTTTATCAATATTCTGAATTCATAATAGTTATGACTCATGCCCGGGCTTTAAGTACGAGGACATATCCGCCTACTACCAGAGCGCTCTTTCTTCAATCTGGTGGACATGAGCCCGACTCTACTGTGGCAGTCCTAAATTTTGCCTACTCTAAATTTTTATTCACCTAGGGCAGGGGTCTTTAATGAGTACTTGACATCGTACAGGCTCGGGACCATCGTTTAACGTCTCATCCAAAGGACGGCGTGCTTAAGTTTATTTTACCTCCCAGAAAATAAACTAAGGGCCTCGGCCGGGTTGAATTCATAATCTAAAATTTATTTTTGGTCTTTAGGAACTAGCAAATAGACATTTAAGGAAAAACTTTCCTCATCAGTATCTTTAATAACATGTTGATCTTTATTTTAAGGAAAACAGTGATCACAATAAGGATCGGCAAATAAATTATAGATACTGATGATGGGAGTTTCTTCAGAAACGGCTATTTGCCAGGTTGTAAAGACCAAAAATAAATTGAATAATAAAGCTGTGAAAAATGTATATTATTAAAAATAGAACTTGTCTCGAAACAGTTGTCACCCGGACTCTAGAGATTAAAATCATATCTCAAACGAGGATATTTTTCAGTATTTTTCTTCTCAGCGTCACCAAAAGTCGGATGGGTAAGAACCCTTTATTGGAATATATGCAGGTTAGTATATTAAAACAAACCTGCCAAGTGGTGCCTAGAAATAGGACTATGTCTTGGCGGCTGTATCAAATCAAGCACATCCCCACCACGATATCCTCCACCAGCCCTGTAGGTACCAAGCCGCCCTGCAGCCTGCTGCTGTTCATACAGAAGGGAGGTGTTCTCGTCTGCTCGTTGGCGGCTCTTCGCAGCCTGATAACTACCCTTCGAGCCTCGGGTACTGGACGATCGTTCTCCTGATGATTCCCTCCTATGATTTGGAATCTGAAAAATGATTCACATGTAATATTTATTAATATAAAAAAAAAAATATATATATATATCATCTTTTGAAACCGGGTTCAGGAAAAATTCCATGGAGGTATTATTAGGTATTAAAAGAAATATAGTAGAAAAATGGGATATCAAATTTAGATACCTCTAGAATAAAATGGTTGAATATTCCATATATACAAGATGTAACAAGCTGAGACATCGATATCTGAGGGTCTTACATAGAATTTAATTCTGAACAAAACAGTTTCCCATAAACATGAATCCAAAAATGCTTCCACAAATAATAAGAGCTCCAAAATCATTAAAAATTACATTTTATAGGTAAGGTTTACATTGTCTATTGGCTTTCCCACTGAAACACTTTATTTTTGTTCAAACCTTACCATAAGATGTAAGTAAGGAAAATGAAAAAATTAGTAAATTTCATTGAAAAAAAATTCAATAAAAAATAAATACTTTTTATTTCATGAAAATAAAATAATTCTTCTTTTTCATCTAAAAACTCACTTTTATTTAAAAAGTATAGTTTTTTAAAATATCTCAAGTAAAAATAAACGTATGTTTAAAGCAATTATGATGCGATCTAGGAAAACGTAAGTCAAAAAAGGTACCATAAGTAAAAAAAAAACAGTTTTTTTTTTTTAATGTTTTATATTGTGTAAACTGTGTTAAAAAATGAAAGACACGGAGATTATGAAACCACAGTTTTGAGGAAAAGGACTTCAACTTTTTTATTTTTATTTTGAAGTTAAAATATATTATATATGAATTCAGAATCTTTTCACGCAAGCCCAACGCAAAAATAATTTCAAAAAATATTATGATAATCTTGGTGCTTTACCGGCAACTAACTCAGAGTAATGAGTATAAAAATCTAGTTTTTTAAACAACAATTTTATTAATACAAAGAAATGAAGAATACAATAAGAATGTGTAGACGGCTCGTTTATAGTTCATAAACTCAAGTGAATTGAGAATGAACGATGATACGTACAGCACTCGTTTATAGTTCATAAACTCAAGTGAATTGAGAACGAACGATGATAAGTACAGCACTCGTTTATAGTTCATAAACTCAAGTGAATTGAGAACAAATGATGATACGTACAGCACTCGTTTATAGTCCACAATGTCGTATAATGTTATTACTAACAGCTGTTGTTAAAACTTTTTTTTTTTTTTTTTTTTTTTTTTCTTTTGGCTTTATGCACGGTGCATATTAGCCATGTCAATGTGTTATGTATAATTATTTAAGACATCCATGGCCCCGGGAGGGAGTTCTATCTACGAAATAAAACTCACTCCCGGACGGGATTCGAACCCGCAAACCATGGTGAGACCATGCGACCAAAGCCCTACGCTCTAGCCCGCACGGCCACCATGGCCCCCGTTGTTAAAACTTAAAAATCTAATATTTTGACCTTAATCGTCTTTTTTGGCTCTCCTGTAAAAATTAATTTTTCCAACTTATCGCATCATTTCTTGGATTGCAATACAATTGTTCAAAATGTACGAGAGGTTTTTGAGTTCTACTTGTTCAGAATTAAATAAATATTAACATTTTAACTTGTTACAGCTTATCTTGTTAATTTTGCCTTTCCATGGTCTATGACCATGGAAAGGCAAAATTAACAAGATAGCCCAGGACAGGGTAAAACTTTAAATCCTTCTGTTACCTGTATGGACTGGTGGGAGGGATGCCAGGAAGGGGCATAAGTACTGTAGCTACTCTCACTGCGGGGCGGAGGTCGGGGGCCATCGTAGAGACTCTCTCGGGACATGTTGCTTCTCCTACCTGTCTTCGGGCTCTGGAACCATGCCGTCATATCACATAAGAAGGGCTAAAAGGGTACATCACACCTCCGATGGAATAAAGACGTAACTGCAAAACTTGCCCTTTATGAGATAAGGTTGGCAAAAGTGTCTAAATAGAATGTTATTTTGAATGGAAAAACGTCATAAATATACGTCCACAGCTATAGTTCACTAATATCGCTTTTCCACTGAGTGAGTTAAGAGGAAACATGAATTGTTAGTTGCGTTTTAACATTCAGTTTTCACCTCTAAAACGTCATAAGTCGGATTCATGTTGGTAACAGGCTACATTGAGGATCTGTTTTAATACATAAATCGTATTTTGTGACACGTTTCTTCTAAAAAATTATTATTTTGCCCTAACAGTAAAGTAAAAGAACTTTTTTCTTCAATTTCAGCAATCTTCTATTGAAAGTGAAAACCCAATGAGGACATTACCTGTCAAACTTTAGCGATATCGGCTGGAGGGAAAGTGGGGATTCAGGGGAGGGGGCTCAGTTCAAAAATCCTAATAACAGTCGATATAATGAACTTATTGAAACAACATTTAATATGAGGATTTAGACTATGTAAGTCAACTATTGAATATTAATTCATTAATTCGTTCTCCGGAAGTACATACCGGTGATTCACCGACAATTTTTTTTACCCCATTTTGCAACCATTTATATGATTCCTGTTGAATGTGCCCAAAATCTCTAAAAAATTCGTACATATTCTCCTTTCGTAGTAGGACAAACAACTATACACATATATACCTGTGAGTTAATCCTTGGCGATGATCTATAATCCGCCCAAGGCTCTTCAGGAGGACATCTCTCGTTGTAAATCTGCTGTTGGCTTCTTATTCTGTATTGGTGACTATCTAAAGGGAAAAACAAAACTATAAGAAAATTAAATTTCCTACAATGTGCTGTAGTTTTCCGAGATAGATATGTCAATAACTATCTGGTAACGATACCGAAAGTATTCCTATGTATTGTATACATTTTATGAAATATACAATATTTAAATATATATATATATATAATCAAATATATATAATATATATATATATATATATATATATATATATTTAGAGGGCGCCGGTAGCTCAATGGTATGAGTGCTTGACTTCTGAGCTCAAGAACGTCGTAACCCGACCGAGGCCTTTAGTTTATTTTATCTGGGAGGTAAAATAAACTTCACGCCGCCGCACGCCGTCCTTCAAATGGGACGTTAAGCGATGGTCCCGAGCCTGTACGATGTCAGGTACTCGTTAAAGACCCCTACCCTAGGGGAATACAAATTTAGGGTAGGCGAAATTTAGGACTCCCACAGCAGAGTCGGGCTCATGTCCACCAGAGTGACGAGAGCGCTCTGGTAGTAGGCGATATGACCTCTTAGTTAAAGCCCGGCCATGAGTCATAAAACCTAACCTAACCTATAATATATTTATTTATTTTTTCCTATAATTAATGTTTTGCCTGTGGTCTATCTCTTTCAGTTTCAAAGACAGTTAAAACCGAATGTGGGAAATAACAAATAGTAGAAAGAACCAAAAAAAAGTAATTTTTGAAAAGGAATTTTTCAGTATTCCTATGTCATAGTAAGATGTGGGACGAGATTTCTCATCAAAAAAAGAACGTTGTCTTCCCACTATTTTATTTACGAACAGAATCAATTTTCAATCGCGTCATCATCAGTGACACAACCCATATACTACAATGTAGAGTCTAATGAAAAACTTTTCTGTTCTTCATCAAAAGAGTAGAAGAAGAAACTATATTCTAATTTTTGAGTATTCAGGCGAAATATTAAATCAATTTCATTTTAGAGAATAAATATAGTATGTTTTGGTATTCTCTACAGGGCGCCGGTAGCTCAGTAATGTACGTGCTTGCTTACTAAGCTTAAAATCGCGGGTTCGAAACCCGGCCGAGGCCCTTAGGTATTTTATCTGGGAAGCGAAAAAACCTTGAGCACCCCTACTGTCGCATGAGACGTTAATAAACCTGGTTAGGCAAAATACAGGACTCCTACAATAGAGTCGGGTTCACCTCAGTGATGAAAGAGCGCTCTGATAGTAGTTAAAGCTCGGGCATGAGTCACAATAACTAACTAGTATGTATTAAATAATCTCTACTTACTTGAATAAATATTCTGCTGACTGGAACTAATATTGTTATATTCGACTGAGGGTGTACTTTTAGATTCGTGAAGTTGTCCCGGCTCCTGTAAAAAAAAACATAAAAATATATTTAATTATTAAAATGATAAGGAAACTATCTTTTTGTTCCATGGGAGCTTGAACAATGGAGGTATTGGTGTTCAGCTAAACCATAACTCATAACATAAGACAACTAGACTCACATTATTAGGATGAGGACTGTGCCTGAGAGGGCAGTCCTGAGGGCGAGCTAGCAGAGTAGTGGTGGCGTAGGGCGTGGGCCCATCATTGAGCGGACCCCCTGGATGGAAGGAGGTCATATTCTTCGTGTCTACCTCTGCATAATCCCCGAGGTCCTTAGGCACTTTCTCAGACCAGAGGGTGCCCGTCCGACCCATCGTGGCACCTCGCATCATTGTAGACAGGTCCGTGTTCACCACTGGAACTAGACAAAAACGAACCACAATTATTGTCATATATCGAGGGCAATAAATAAAAGTAACTTCATTCTGTAACACTGTCTATTCCAAAAATTGTTTTCGTATATTACCCGTTTCGGCAATACACCATGATCAGGTTTAGTAATAAACTAAGTCAGTTTCCTGAATCCATTCTTATATATCAAGTTAGGAACAGGTAGGATTTCAACTAGAAAATCCTCGTGACTGTAAAGTTAAAAATTTGTTTGGTCAGAAATATTTTCTTCTTTCCAACAATAGTGGTAAGACTAAAATTAAAAATTAAAGTAATAAATGGTAACAAGAAGAGCCCTAGAAGCGGTGGGCCTCCAACCTTCGTAAAGGAACCAGTTTCCTGAACGAACTGAGAATCTTCCAAATTCCTCTCTATGATCACATCTTTACCAAAAATGTGGAATCCCGAACATATGCCCAAGAATTGAGCCGCCGTCTCGTCTTTTTCTCCACATCTGTCACAGGTGGGACTCCTGTGTGAACTGTTAGTTGTCGAAGATGAACACTTAAGACCTTTTGAGGTTTAGGATTCCAACTTTTAACACCTTGGAATCCTTATCCGGGAACATCTTCAACTGTCTGCATGTGGTTATCTCTCTCCAAAAGGTCTGTATACCATAGTAGGGATGTAAAACTATCGATAGTTTCGATACTATCGGCGTTAAACTTTAAAGACTTTGTATTTCTGGGATCCACTGAATCGAAGAAAGGTTACATTTCCTGTTCTTGTAGAGTGTTTCGTTGTTTTGATCTGAAAATGTATTATTCTTATAGCGTGCTTTGTTGTTTTGAACTGAAAAATGAGTCGTAAACGGAAGTCCGATGTGTGGAGTTACTTCGATAAGGATTTGGGTCCAAAAAAACTGGCTAAATGTCGTTTGTGCAGTGCCGAATACAGAACTTCCGGGAACACTTTCAATTTGAAGGATCACTTGTTGGTTTTTTGTTTTATTTTGTTGAGGTTTCTGATGTTCTAGTGTTTGATTTTAGTTGTTTGTTTTTTGATGTGATATTTTTTGTTAGTACCTAACAACGGAAACTCATCTGGTCAATATATAATATATATATATACGTGTTTTGAATTCATATTTTTATGTGCAATTGAAGTTTGTAGTTTAGTTCCTGATTGCGTTAACGAACCGATCTGATCAGTTGAAGTACGTATTGTTGAGCTTTTTTTGCTACTAAAATAAATATAGGTACCTACTTACATTGTACGACATCTTGTTTATTTGTCTTTCTTAAATTAATTACATGGTACATGTGTGCATATACATGAGCATAGAGTGACTGGATCTCACTTCTCCTTAAAAAAAATATTTCGATAGTACTATCGATAGCCTCGATAGTTTTACACCCCTATACCACAGTTACCTTTAATTGTAGTTGTACCATTAGAGAACTGAACTTTTTTCAGTGAGATCAAGTTTTGAAAATGGCTAATTACACAATTCACTGATCTCAAGGTAGTCACCTTAAGGCTTCCAAGTACGCAAGCATATATAACAGTAGGGGCACCTGAGAGATGTCCGAGCTGCTTGTTGCTTGCTCTTCGCTTCAGATATAGGACAGTGGTGCAGGCAAGTCCAAGGAGAGTAGCCATCACTACGACTAGCAACACCAGCCAGGTCTCCCCTCTGGAACCACTCCGGAGACCCCGGGCTGAGGGGAACAGGGTGATATGCTCCGACCAGGGTCCCAGACCTGCAAACATTCACCTTTCTTACTTGGGGGTCATATTCAAAAAAGTCGTCGGTGAATCCAATCCAATACACTTCCTCAGAACGAATTAATCAATTAACTTCGCTAACATTCAACAGTTGACATTCATTACATCGGCAGGGGTCGCATGTGACAAATCCAGAATCAAAATATGACCCAAAGAGGAATGACGAGTATTTTGTGCTAAATTTTTTTTAAAATGTGGGACATTTAGATAGCAAAGACTGATGGGAATTATTATATTTATTTTAATATAGAATTATGTTAAATAGGCAACCTGCAGAGTTAAAGCCGGCTACCCTCACTGAATATGCTCCTTTAGAAGTGAGATTGTTCAAGAGAATGGAGACAGTTCCGAGGTTCAGCGTCATTTCGGCCAACACTTTGCTACTGTTACCTTTCACCTGGATCTGAAACACATAAATATATACAAAATAGAAGAATATATTACAATACATTACTGGACATTCTTATACGA